>OY365812.1:21958825-22068825 GCA_959347315.1 Bimastos eiseni
AAACAAAATCAGAGAATGAAAGAGTGACTTGCAGCATAGATAGACAGATAGAGAAAGAACAATGAGAAATCGCTAGTAAGGCAGTGTATGAGACAGTGGCATTTGATAAACAGGAACAGAGAGGAAAACAATACATCCTCAGGCAAGTCATCATATAAAGTACAAATCATATGAAATACGAAATACAGAAAGTAGAGATCTTGAGGAGAAATGAAAGCAGAAGAAGATTTAAGGAAATAGTAAACCATACAGTTTTTAGTAAACCATACAGATGTTCAATGTCAGTGGCATGTTAGATAAACAATTTCTGACTATCCTTGTGCTAATAAAAACTAACCCACTACCTTAACCAGTTGGTGAGCTAATGAGGTACACCTGTACAGAACAGAGTAAAGCTCAACCATCTTCAGTCTGGAGCAGTAAAATAAGTTGCACTTCTATTTGAACACTGGATGGGAAAATATGTAATGCTGTTAAGCAGTTTAGTATATTCTTATCATACAGAGAAAAGGCTTGTCAACAAAGCACAGATTTTCACAGCAGGTCAGTATATCTTAACACCCACTGTATTAGGTTTTGAACTCGCCTCCTTAAGTAGTGCAGCATGAAGAACATAGCTCATTAAAGACTGAGGCTGACAAAATAAATGCCTTTAAAATGTCATCGTACACGAATTGATGGTATGAACAGCTGTACGGCAACAACCATTCTCGCATGAGTTTACAGAATCTGGCTTTTGCACGCCATCCTATCAGACCAAACATAAACTGATGCATCAATTTCACAAGCAGTTAAGTTTCGCTTGCTCACATGATAAGGATACGCGTATAGTCATGCACAAATGAAGTTCAGAACACAAGCATAGTCAGTGGGCACCTACAGACATATCAATGTACATAATACATATGCATATGCAAGTACATGTATTGATACTTGCACATACTGCCTCCTACACACCTGTCACAACTGCTTAAGACCATAGGAGTTGCATTGGAACCAATATGGCAATCAGTAAAAAGTAAAAGTACAATTGAACAGCTTGCTTGGACTGTGAAAATGATGGACAGCATCACTCAAGCGAACATCTTTGAGACATCTCATCTACATTTATAAACTTTGAAAACTGTTTGTTTTATACAGCAAAAGAAACTGATAAGCACTAAAACGCAGAACCAGAGCATAATGGCTCAGAAAAGACTTATCATTGAAATGATGAAAGTTCTAGTGTCTAGTGCATAAGGCTGATCAATGACACTGAGTGTCATCAGCATAGAAATTGATTCCCAGGGAATGATTGTTGACAAAGGGTTCTAACCAAATACGAACGCCCATGGAACACCACATTAACAGAGCATGGGACAAAAAACAACCATTTAAATGCCCTGATCAAGTGTGTGGACAAAGAGAAGTAGTAAGCCAAATGAAACACCCAAACCAAGCTGAAGCTAATGGAAAAGAGGAAAATAATCCATACAATAGCAGCAACATATCAAGAAGAACAACCTCTGTCCTAACCCCAATCCCATAGAGCACGTAATGTCAGCATGAATAGCAAATAGTGCGGCTTCTGTTGAACTTAAAGTCATGGCATGGAAACTGAACTGGGGAAGATATGTGGGTTTGCATAACTATGAGATCAAAAGATTTAGAGGCGAAATTAAAAGTTGAGATGGGTCTGACAGTTGACAAATCAGCAGGATTCAGATAAAATATCTTCCGTGGTGATGAATCTTGACGAGTCATCAATAGGCCATACTTTGCAGATCAGACAAGCTCCAGAAGAGAATCACAAACCTATGCTATGCTACTGGAGAGACTAACTTAGTGAATTGGTCTTCTTAGTCGTTATGACAGATAATCACTAAGGGCAGAATTTATTAAACAATTTCAGGCATTTTAAAAGTTTACTATTGTTATGTTTTTATGTCAGAATTCTCAGTGGCTTGACAAGGCTTTAAAACCATCTGGTATTTTCCAGAGCTATAATCAACTCCACACTCCACAGCCAATTGGGTGAAATTCAGTAATATCATCCGCTCAATTAAATCTGGGAATGGATTTCACAAGTTTAACTTAAATACTTAAAGGCTGCATAGTTCATGCACTTACCACATCGGTTGCAAGAGACAAAGTAATAAAACTCATTGTTTAAGACAATATAATAGCACTCTTTATTTACAGGTGTACTGAAGGACACAACATTGAAAGCATTTATAATAATCACCTGTAGTGCAAAATCAAAACACGCAAACAACTGACACAGCCAAACAACTAAACAAGCATCACTGACAGAAATTTAAAAGTACACAAACACTGGTTTTCAATATGCTGTCACACTTGGTGACAACATTCAAATTAAATGATAAAGACAAATAAACAGCATCATTGATGACTAACCTGTCTAACAAAACTGTTGGAACTGTCTGAGAAGCTGCCATCTGAACGTCGCGATGTTCCCTACACAACAATCAGATCAGCTTCATCATAATTCATGTACTGCCACATTAAGAAAGCTTGTTAAAAGATGCAAGCCATTTAATGGCACAGTAATGTAATCATTCACGAAACATGCACATATGTAATGCGTATCTATACGGCAAGACAATTATATAATACCTTCTAAGAAACGGTTTAGAAAAAGCCTAAATAAAGAGCAAGAAGTTCAATTGACAATTACCAAACATTCAAATGTCAATAAAAAGCCCAGTCTGCATTCCAGTTATCCCCTGTCAGTTATGAATTATGTTTACAACAGGTGTTTGAATGCCTACCAATGAAGTCCACCCACCATTCTGAATTAATCAACATAAAAGTTGTCCTCATGTGTCTCATATGAACAGTGAGTGTCAAGTCATTTACCTCTGTCATAGCTCTTTAACTTTAAATTGAATGTCAGTCAAATAGAAGTGTCTGATCATGCTAAATGTGTCAGATATGCAATGATGTCTAGCATGACACACATTCTTTGCCATCTCTGCTACACTATGCCCCTTAATGTACTCCTTCACAGATTCATCAGTAACTGTCAATCAATCAATCAATCATTAAATATTCGTTGAATTAGGGGATAAGTTTTCCCTGACACAACCATGGCGTCAAACCACAAATTGGGGCTAACTTTCTAGCACAGTTAGACGAATGCCTCATTATCTTCTAGAAATTATGGGCAAATATCTTGTCTACTCAGTGCATGTTTCAATAAGGGAGATGCAAGATAAAGTTCATATCATCCTATCTGGATGAACCCATGTGCCCTAGGTCACAAGTTATACTGGCTGCAGGGAGATGGTTACACATGTACTCAGCACTACCTTCATTGTTTAAATCCCAAATGCTGCTTATGACATCTGCATATGTAATGTGCAGCAAGATTTTATATAAGACTTGAATTTCCTTCCAACAGTCCACTTCACCGAACCTTTACTTGGAGATAACTCCTTAACACATCAGGCAAATGCAGCTATGTCCCTCTCAGGACTATCCAATGATTGTACTGCATCCACTACTAGCCGACGTAGCCGTGGGAGTCATCTCATTGATAAGCATCTCTCTCTGATTCCTCAACTTACTCAAGCATTAACACAGCTGTTTGCCAGTCTCTGAATATGGTTTAGACTATAAAAACAGTGGAGTGGGTTTTGTTAATAGGGTCTTGCTTAGCATTCACTCACTGATACTGGGATTTTAAACTATCTGGACAACAACAAATTATGAATGAAATGAACGCAAGTACAACACTAAGCCTACCGGTATATGGCACACTTTACAACAACCAATTTCCAAGGTTCTTACAAATAAAATGTATTTCCTGAGATATATAGATAAAATAGTAACTGAACAGGATGAAACAAAATACAGAATGGTCAACAGTTGCAGCCATAGTTTGCCACAGGTATCAATCACTAATATTGGGATTACCCTAAGTAGACAGACATCAACACTGTTCTTATATCTAGCTAGCAAGAAACATCATCACACATTTGAAACCCATAATAAATAACTCTATTGTAAGCAGAACATTAACAAAACATTGTGAAAACAACAGTAATGATTCGTGTACCTTTCACCTTTCGTACAAGTTGGTAATCATACCAGACCCACTCTAACGCACACAGACATACGTACTGAACAATACACATATGCAAAAACAGACCTCAGTTATGCAAGCAAACATATACTGTAAAGCCTAACTATTCACACTATTTACTAAGTAAGCCTATACAAGAATCCTATAGGACACGGCAAATTTCCAATTTGCGCAATATTCCCTTAACAACTTCAAATGTATACCAATAAATTGCTTCCTGATTTCTAAAATCTGAGGGTATGTGTGGATAACCTTTGTAATTAAATCATACACACAACAAGACTTTACTGTAGGCCTATGTAGCTACATGCACAAGCTAACACCCACACACCTACAAAACATATACACAAATATGCAAACGCATACAAACTCACACAAGTAATGGCTGTCAAATGAGAGTTTGTATATATGTACAGGGCGTAGGTCAACAGGTAAAACTTCGTCTACCTGGCTGTGCGGATTGGAAGCTGCATCTGCCTTAGGGCTTGGGCTGCAGTGCAGAGCATCTCTAGTTGAGTAGTTGGGCTGCTGCTGCTGGATAGGTCTGGCTGCTGACATGACCTCCTACTCGTCAGCCACCTTCTTCCTCTAAGCTTCTAGCGGAGAAACGGCCGACTAGGACCGCCTATGATGAAAATGAAGTCGGCTGGGTAGACGGTGGTGCAATGGGGCCGCTGGTGTCGGACGCCCAAGGGCCTCGCTCGGCCTCTCAGCATGATTCACGGGCATTCTTAGGACATCACTCCCGACTTTACAATCTGCGGCGTCGAACCGTTGTCTTTATTTACCATCTGAGTCCTAAATTAGCCGAAGACTACGATTTTTCTGTAAAAAAATAATACGCAACAACCTTACAACGGCAGCCATTGCACAGTGGAATACATGTCATGTACTTGTATTACGCGATGGAGCTCCGTCTGGAAGAGCGGAACGTGTCGACTCAAGTCCTGTTTTCATTTGCTGACATCAGTAACATAATATTACTAACATTAAGTGAAAATTAATGTTTCAAATTGCAACTTCAAGTAAAAACTCATCAGCAGCACTCCTGATCAAGCTATTGTAGGACCCACAATCAAACAGAACAGAACAAGCAGGCGACTGACTGATGAGCTCACTTCTGATTTTAAAGGACACGAGCCATTTGACGTACAATGTCAAACTTCCGTGGCGTAATTAATATCAATCTTTATTTCACCAAACATTGGTAGCACAGTACATACATAATGAAGCAAAAACTGAAAATATAGATCACAATGAATTTCACAGCGACCACAAAGAGAGATCAAACAAAATTCGCGATAGCAAGGCTTCCATCTTTGAGGCTTCTCTGTTCGCTCCAGTGCCAGGTCAGAATCCTTAAGTCTTGCACGAAAGCGCGTTGCGCTGCATTTCTAGTCGTAGCTCCAGTGCCGGTAGTAGGCAGGAGAATAGGCATGTCTTCAATTTTGATTTTAATTGTGCAACAGCTGGTCTCTCTGACATAGCTTTTATGGGCGGTGTAGAAATTTTCGACGATTGCATTTACATTACAATGATTCTCATAGTACAGAACGGCTTAAAGTGTTTTCGCAGAAGGAGAATCATGAAAAAAACAAAAGATCTATCGAATAAGCTAATGATGTGAAATTGTGAATAGTAACATTAAGTGCTGAGAGGTTTAACTGGATTTTGTTCAAAGTTTTACTATGTTTTTGAAAAAAATAGTCCGTGCAGTTCTGCTGTTAGTTGCTTCGATTTCACTTTCTTCATATAATTAGCTGGGGAATGAAATGCGGAGTTTACGAGTGCAATTTCTGATAAAAAAATAATTGCGTTAGAAAATTACGGATTTGTTTTGCGCATGCGCACAGATGCAATTTTTTGCTGCGATGGAGGAGATCGAAATTAAGTTAAAATTTAACTTTACGTGATTTTCATTTAACGAAGTGGTATGTGCCATATAATGCTTATGATTCCATGTTTCGTGCATTAGTTGTTTTTAAGTTTGCGTTATTTACTTGCAAGAAATCGCTGACCAATTTTGTGTACTCTTCGCCAAAAATAAAAAAATAGCTAGACTTGTAAAGCGTAGAACATGGCATTGCTACGTTAGGATTAACGGCTGTTTAATGTTCGTTTTTCGGTGCTGTCGAATTGATTATTGAATTTTTAAAGCTTTCTATCTGCCTTTATTTTTTTTATTCTGTGAATTTATGGTGAGCCTATTCGCAAAATCTACTCAAAGGCGTTCAATTATAGGCTACGTGGTTGACAACTGGCTGTGCTGCCGTTACAATCAATTGAAATGTCTTGTCTAATTATGTTAGACCAACAGAAATTAAATTTCTATCTCCCGACATATCACTTCTGGGTTATCTGCCTTAGTTTGATATTACCTTTTCCGTGCTGCGTCCGCATCCTTACGGAAGTTTTTCTGCCCTCCTTCGACCTGCTGCGACTACCAATCCAAACGTTCTGCAGTCCATGGTGACTTACCTATCCTGTTTGCATGCACTTCCACCATTCAATACAGATCCGACCATATGGAACAGCCATTCATTGGAGCTCTGTCTGCTACTAAGGACACATTCTTCAGCATTTAACTTATCCTTAAAGCCATTCATTTCATCTTTGGCTGAGCTGGAAGTGCCTCTAAGTAGGTAGCTTGAGGGGGTGGGTGGGTGCTATCTCAAGTTTGTATTGATAGACTGTTTATCTGTCTAATTGTACTTTCCTTTAAAAACGATGGCAGACAATGGAGTTGGCTTTGGTATGCAACATGTCTGGTTTGTGTTTTTTTCAAGCCAGGCCTAATATTGACATTGTGAACTGATTGTCTTTCAGGTTGAGTGTTAATTCTTGGCACAATGGACATGGTTTATATGATGGTGAATGAGAATGGACAGACTGAGCCAGTCCAGTTGGTGAATGCAAGTGGGGTGCCTCAGCCTCTTGATACCAACGACCCCCTTGTGGCCAGACTCAACACTGGCCCTGGTAGTGGCCGAGCAGTGCGACTGCCCAAGGAACGTAATGAGTTTGTTGAAGCAGTGGAGTTCACCGAATATCACTACTTTGTAGATGAAAACAATAAGGTTATTCCAATTCCGCCAGGCAGCATCGTCCACGGAGAATTCGAAGATGAAGAGGAGGAAGATGATAGCATGGATCAAGACTTGCAGGAAAGTGAGCAGTTAAGAAATGATTCGATGCAGGTCTCAAGCGAAATTGCCAACGTTGCTGGTGAAATGGAATTGTCTGCTGCAGAATGTAAAGTTCATCTTGAAGAGAATGCTGTTCCTATCTCTGGAGAGGAACATGAACTTACTGGACAGTCGGAAACAGAGGAGATGAAACTTGATGACGGTCCTATTGCATCATACGGAGATTTCGCCATACAGGACCATTCTGGTGTGGCAACTATGGATGAAACCGGTGAACTTCATCTGGAAAATGCTTCAGAGACCATCTTCACTCAAGATGAGATTGAACTCGAGGAAGAGGTGGTGAGCCTTCAGATTTCAGAACCAGAACTTGTTTCTGTAAAACCCTCTGTAAAGCACTCTAAGAGGGCAACCAACTTTACAACTTACCATGACATTTCAAGCAGCACTGGAAGGAGCACTGATGCAAGTTCTGCAGGTGAATTGCAGGTTAAAAGTCCATTAAAGAAACCGAAAAAGAAAGGAGTGCCCATTGGTGGCACTGCTGCATCACAGGCTTCTGCCATTGAGAAGTTACCTTTGCAATCTGGCAAAAAGAGCCTTCACCATTCTGTTGAGCCCCCTGTTGCACCCAATGCCTCAGAGCCATCTGTCACCGACACAGGAAGACCAAAGAGATCAGTGCCTCGAAGATCAGCTTTAGAAATGCTGCATGGAGAGGGAAAATCTACCAGGAAGCCTCATGTTAGCAGTGGAAGTGATTCAGAAGGTGATGGGGGAATTGCTTTACAGCATTCAGGGAAAAAACGTCAGTCGAAGGGTGCAGAGAAGAAAGCATTGGCTGCTGAGAAGATAGCCAAGACTCCTTTACTGTCCAATACTGAATATAAGAATGAAGCACAGTTGATTTCAGCACCAAACGATCTTTCGATGGTGAATGCAGATCAGAAATTTGATGAAGCTGTAGATGTAAATTCTATAAGTAATTTGCCATTAACTAATGTGCAGTCTCCTGTCGCCAGTGTAAAACGAGGAAAGGGTAGACCAAGGAAATTGGCACCTGAAAGCCCAAGAATTGTAGAAACTCCAGATGTAACCAGGGCTGTGCAGAAAGAGTTGGTTTCGATGGAGAATGAATCAGCTATGGAAAGCAGAGATGACAGTGGACATCAAGCTACAGTTGCTGCAGAAGAAGAATTATCTAACGTAGAAGTGGTTGAAACTTCTGTAATTGATGTCGTTTCAAAAGGTTCTGAGTTGTCTGATTCAAAGGTGTTACTGACTGCAAATGACGGTAATGAGCCTGCTTTAATTGATGTGCTTGAACTGGGTGGAATGGAAGCAGAACATTCGGTTGTTGTTACACCAGATACAGTTGATGAGGCGGAGACAGGTGCCAGCTCACGACGGAAACCCTTAAAACGTAGTCGAGGTCGGCAGAAAAGTATGGGTGAGAAAGTAACAACTGAGTTCAAGAACCCAAAGAATGGGGAAGAAATGGATGTGCCTTGTTTGGAGACAGGAGCAACAATTGTTAGAGATATAAGGCAGGTTACATTTGATGCAGAGGAAGAATTATCTAAAGCAGAAGCGATTGTAAAGTCTGAAATTGATGTGGTTTCAAAAGGTTATGAGTTGTCTGAGTCAAAGGTGTTACCGGCTGTACTCAATTCTAGTGACAGTACTGAACTCGGTTTCATTGATGTGCTCGAACTGGGTGGAATTGAAGTTAAAACAGAGCATTCAGTAGCTGTTTCACCAGATACAGTTGACAAGACAGAGACAAGTGCAGGATCACGACGTAAGCCCTTAAAACGTGGTAGAGGTCGGCCAAAAAGCACGGGTTGGATAAAGGCAAGTAAGTTTGAGAACCCAAAGAATGCAGAAGAAATAGATAAGCTTTGTGTGGACACAGAAGCAACAATTTTTAGAGATGTAAGACATTTGGAGACCGAGGTAAGTGTTGACACCACCTCTGAGCATTTACTAAGGTCACCAGAAAATGATGTAGAGATATCAAACTTCGATGGAGAGTTAAGATCAGGGCAAGTGGCTGAAGATGCTAGGATGGTGGAGATATCTTCAGACTTGGATGGAGATCTAAGATCAGGGCAAGTCGCTGAATATGACGGTCAGGTTGCTAGGATTGTTGTTGAAGACTTGGGCGAAAAGGAAGGCCAGTTAGTTACTTTGGAGTGTAGTGGCTCAACTAGTGAATGGGAAGAAGGAAATCTCTTAAAGGAAGATTGTGAGGGTATAAGAGACATATGCGGTGATAGTACAACAAGTGTAGAAGTTGAAGGCAGGCAATTAGACAATGGGAGTAAGACTGTGAAGCTTATAATACAGGAACAACAGGAGGAGCACCTATTCGTTGATGAAACGATTGCGACTGGAAGTGAAATAGCTGCAGAATGTTTTTTGGAGTCAGATGTCCCCAGTGCAAATGATGAATTAGAAAATACCATCACTTCTCGAGATGCTTGCCACTTGACTGAAGTGGATAAGACCACAGTGGAAGTGGAAATGTACGATGCTAACTGGGAAGATGGCTGCCATATGGTTGAGAGTCAGTCTGAGAATCAGATTGATACTGGAGTAGACATACCCGAGGAATTGGCCGGTGATGAAACTCTTGATATTGAGAATAAACAGACCGGTGTTGGCATTGATGTAAATCATGGAGCAATGCATGCAGAGGATGTCCTGTGCTCAGATGAGAAGTGTCATGCTCCTGTAGTGGAGGAGGAGGAGGATGCTACTCTTGACCGTCAAGTTCATGACGAGGAGGACATCCAAGATTTTGATCACGAGTCAACCGGTGAGCCAAATGCAGCTGCGAATCTCAGCCCTGACACTGAACTGGTGGGAGAGGAAAGAAATGTGGACAGAATGCTTGTAAGCAGCCAGCTGACAAAGTTGTTGTTGAAACATCTTCAAGGTGCGGATGAGCATGACAAGAAGGTGGAACTGGAAGCAACTTTTAAGAAATTCGAAGAGGACGTTTCGGGGCTCGACAATAAGGCAGCACTTCTTATAGCAGCTGAACTTGAACACTTTGCTACAAATTTTCGATTCAGACTTGCTGATAGGGAGGCAAGTCTCTTCATAACGGACACTACTATAAATCAGTTGCCGCTCTCACGTGAGGAACGTGTTCGCAGACTTGCTGTTGCAGAGCTGGCGAAACTCCGAGTTCGAGATCAAGAGCTTGACGGACGCCAAAGCCAGCTTATGGTAACACGTGGTCAGTTAAATCGACGTGAAAGCGACGTGAAGCAGAGGGAGCAAAGACTGGAGCGCAGCTGCATGCTTTTGCAGCTGGAGAAGGAGGCGCTGGAAGAGGATCGAAGGAAATTGTCGAAGGAGAGGGAGTCGCTGCAAAAGCAACGTAAGCTGTATGTGAAGCTGAGGGAGAACAAGAAAAGAAAATCAGAGACTGAAACCGAGCTCAGCGCAAGTAGCAAAAAGGTGCGCATTGCGAGCCCTGTTCGAACTAAAGAAAGGCGCCCACTTTTTGAAGAGATGACTGCTATTAAGGAAACAAAAACCATGTCAGATTCTTTGCAGGCCTTTGATGAGGGTAGTTCAAGTGAAACACAGTATTCGTCTGTGCCGAAGCAAATTTCTTCAAGCACTGATGAATGTGAATCAAAAGATTCTGTTAAAATTGAGACCCAGAGTTTGCCGGATTTACCAGTGGAGAAGAGTTGTGTAAAAGTTGAGGTGGAATCTGAAGAGAAAAGTGTTGTTAAAAAAGGTGATGTTTCTTTGACACCTTCCGGTGTTTCAACTGTTGTCAAAGGGAAAAAGGAGCTGCTCCGACGATTTGAGGCGGATGAACTGAACTCACCAGGAGATGAACAGAAGTCAAACAAATCCTTATCACACAAGCCAACAGAAGATGAGTCTAAACCAAGCAAGTACTCATCCCACTTACCAACACCAGATGAGCCCAAACCAAGCAAATCATCAGCACAAAAGCCAATGTCAGATGAGCAGAAACCAAGCAAATCATCAGCACAAAAGCCAATGTCAGATGAGCAGAAACCAAGCAAATCATCAGCACACAAGTCAACGGCAGATGGGCAGAAACCACGCAAATCATTGTCACAAAAGCCAACAGCAGATGAGCATAAATCGAAGAAATATTCAGCACACACGACAACCGCAGATGAGCAGAAGTCTTGCAAGTCATCGTCACATAAGCCAAAGGTATTTAGCACTTCATCTCTGTATTTGTGACTTAGCTTCTGTATGACTATTCAAATAGTAATCGAATGTGGTTCCATATTAATAATTGAATGTTTGCTTGTCCTGCGACGGTAAATTTGACCAATTCCGTCTTCCTGCCTTTTCTTTCCCTCCTCTTTCTCCTCACCCCTCCTAATCTCGTTTCCTGCCTCTTTCCCCTCCCTTCCTCCATCTTAAAATGTTCCTTGTGATATGCTGCTGGTGGTTGCCACTGAAGGTTCAATACTCTTGTGCACTCTTTCTCATTGGCAGTGTTGGACTACTGTTTAACTCTCTCTTCTGGTCAACCAGATATGTGCTGGAGACAGATGGGGGGGGGGGGGGTCGAGGGGGCAAGTCCACCCCACCATTTACTGAGAGAGGACTATTTGTATGTATCCCCTACATTACCTAAGCCTCTCATTGGGTATCTCCCACCTGTCAAGCGAGATCGCCGCCATTAGCTGGATGTTCTGCATACCAAAATGATCATTTTGATCACGGTCATGTCTGACAGTGCATTGAGTATAGAGTTGTCTCTCATGTACGGCAATGCCAAGTTGGCATTATATCCACCTATCTAATATACCTCAGCCATGTCAGAGACACAGGACAGTCACTTCTTTTGTCCTAATGAGGGGGTTCTGTTGGTGTCATTTGCATAACCATACATTCTCTGTGCTAGGTCGCAGAGTATGGAATGACCTCCTTCGAGGGCTACACCTGTTCCCTAGTCACATTCACTACCGGATATAGATCATGGATACATTCTATGGCCACTTGAAAACTTACCTCTTTGTTGGCTAGTGCCTCTAAGTGATACCTTCAATTAATTAATGAATATTATATAACTTAAAGTGGAGATTGATTCTTTGAAGCACTAGTCAAAAGATTTACTGCTCAGTGTCATAGCTCACTGATAGTAGTCCAAAATTAATTTTATGACTTTATACGACCCAGTTTCATGAACTTCCTGTCCTTGTTTTCTTTCAGAAATTGGAAATGCCATTATCAACTGCTTCCAGCCCACTGGTGAAAAAGTCTGGACAGCCCTCCAACAAGCATACCAAAAATGCAACAGTGTCTGCCCTCACTGCATTTGACTGTGTTTTAAATCAAAGTGAGTCACTGAAAAGTAAGAAGAACTCTTCACCGATAACTAGTTCCTGCTCTGGGACCAACTCAAAATCTAGCAGTGCAAAGCGTCCCGCTCACAGTGACAGTGAACGCCGAAAGGATTTGCCATCAAGTCCACGGGCCAAAAAGCAACACTTGGATGGTATTGATGTACAAGAACCAACGGAGTCATCTTCTACATCGGGATCTAAAGATCATGGGAAACGACTGTCGGCCCATTCAGACAGCAGCTCAAAGAAAAAAGACAAACAATGCAAGCGTATGTCAGCTATATAAACCATAGGAGATGCATCGAAGTGCAACTTTGTATGAGCCTGTGACTCACAGTTTTACTGTGGAAAAGTAGTGAACATAGTGAACATTGTCTTCCATTAATTACATTTGGATGGAAAGACAAATTGACTGAAATTGACCAGATTAATGGAACATGTTAGATTTCATGTTATTATGTTTGACTGTAGAGCCATCTGTTTTACCTCAGAATGTGTTTGGGTTGCTTATATGTTCACTTTTCTCACTATGTGGGTGCTTGGGTGAATTGAGCACTTGTCTGCAGAATGGAAAGTGGATATATTGCTTGGGTAAATCGTGACAAGAGTACGGGTGGCCTCGGTGAATTGGTGAATGCGATTGAGGTCAGAATCTAACATCTAATTTTGTAGATAATATACCTTTGTGAAGTAATATGTTATTGTGGTTGGTGTTGCAAGTAATTCTGTGGCCTTGTACTTCTCATTTGGAGTTTTGTGAAATGCTAATAATAGCCTACTGGTGCAGTCTGGCAACTAGTAAGAAGAAGTATGTTTAGCAGTTTTCAGGTTGCATTATAGCCATGAGACGTTTTGACTCTACAGCCATGATGGGATCTGAAGTCCATTGTTTATCGTCTTTTGCATGCAGTAATTTGAGCATAAACAGACAATTACCTCTTAGTCACATACTTTACAAGGAAAATCGCTCTTAAAAGTTGAGCTCATGTGACGAGTTGATTATGAAGAGAGTCAAATGTTTTTGGGGGTCGTAATATTGTGACTGATGATGCTCTGTGGAAATTTAAATTTCTTCTGTTCTGAGGTTTATGCTTTGAATTGTGATTCCATTAGTGTAGATATGTGTATATGCTGGACTTAAAAGTGTAAAGATTCAGAAAATAAATCTCTTGAATCTGATTTTGTGTGTCAAATTTCTCTTCTTCACTTCTACAAAGTGTGGCGATATAGAAAACCTTGCATCTGATAAACGTTTGTTCATGAAGGCGGCAAGTAAAATAGATATTTCTATTCATTTGGTTCACATATGAGGATGTCTGAAAGATTACTGGTTTTTGATGCCTCCCTTCCATTGTCCAGTTACAACACTACGATTCCTCTTTGATTTCTGAAGCCTAGTAACTGGTGACACAGGGTTCAGCTGCCAGGTCTAACGATGTTCCCTGCAAAGTTCTCTAACATGATGCACTGAAAACTGTTTCACTAAAGTTAATGTTCTAAGGCACATATTGTACTGAAATAACTTTGGGTATTCAGGCTTGTATTCTGTTTTTACGTACTTGAGCTGCTTCAGGTAACTATCACATGCTTTTAGCATTCTGTCTCCATTGGCTTCATGTCCTGTGGCTACAGTCTCAGCTTCTGCTCATCTGCCTCAATCACTTACTAGTCTGCCTAGTCTCTCTGATAATTGCAGGCATGACTTGTTGATCATCCATTATTTCCAGTGTGTCCTTAGATGTTGAGTGTCCCTTTCAGTAGTTGTTGCGTGGTGCTTAGGGGTCCATTCGCATATTGTATATGCAATTAGGGGAGGATGTTTTTAATTTCGGCGATTTTGCATACATGTGCATATGGCAGGTGTAGAAAAATATGTACGTATGCAAACAACTGTCTAATTATGATGTCCACATTATGGAATATTAAAATCAGAACTGAAAACCCAATCACAGACTACATTTCTGCTTAATTAATTTTATGCAACATTACAACTTTTTAAAACGTAGGTGTGGTTAGTTTTTAACAAATTTATGCTGTGAAATATGATGCTTGACAAAAATCAATAGATGTCTTTAGCTATTTAACCTTTGTAATGGTGAGGGAGGTAGAGCCCAGATGTACGTACGCATGGGTAGGGGTCCACAAAATGTACGCAGTGCAACAGAGGGGAGGGGTCTGAAAATAAGATTTTTTATGTGATACATGGATGGACCCTTAGTGTGCAACCCAGAGGCGCATTTACAGAAAACGGGGCCCCAGGCGCAAACATTTTAGGGCCCTTTGAATTTATACAGTCTGAGGGGCTGTCTATAAATGACGTCACTGACCCATTGGAGGGTTCATACATCTGTGACGATTTGTGATGAAGGGTAGGGAGTCTGAGATATGTCACGTCATCACATCAAATATCGAAATATGTAACTTAATTTATTTTAAAATTTCACTGAATTAAACAGTAAGCCAGCTTCTGGTTGCAAGAGGCTCATAACACTGCTCTAACCAACACAGCTAATCGAGCCAATTGATATTCACATTAACAAAGCACTTATGAATTACCACACTACACTTGTCATGTGAGTGCATCTACAGCGGCAAAAATAGATAATATAAATCATTTTATTTAAAATATTTCAAATGTGAGACATGTTATTTTTGTATGAAAAGTTTTCATTCATTTGGGGTCCCCAATATGTTAGTTTGTATGAAATTTTTTCATTCATGCTATTTTGTATTTAATATTTATTTTGTTTTTAATATTTTCACTCATTTTGGGGGCCTCTGAGATGTTATTTTGTATGAAATGTTTTAATTCATTTGGAGCCGTCTGAAATGTTATTTTGTATTTTGTTTCCATTCCTTTGGGGCCCATGAGACGTTATTTTCTATTGAATGTTTTCATCTTTTGGGGCTCCCTGAGATTTGGGGGCTCTAGGCGCACACCTATACGTAAACGCGCCACTGGTGCAACCCACTCATCTGCATACCTCTGCATTTGTGGTATTTCATAACCTGATGCACAACGTCCTTTACAGCATTTTGTCTCAAGTGTGAGCAATCTGTCCTTGTTTGTTTAGAGTCATGTTTACTTGCATACAGTAGCTGGCTGAAATTGGGCTATCCGGATCAACTTGGTCTTCTTGCACCTCGGTCGCAAACTTCTTATCCAAGCACCGGCTTTTGCTGTAGTGGGTCCCTCACTATAGAAAGACCTTCTCTGGCAGTCCAGAGTGAGATTGTGTGAGGATATCACCTTCCCTTTCACAGGTCGTTCCCGGTCACGCTGCACCTCTGATTAGCCTGCTGCACGAGGCACTTCAGAAATGTCTATATAATAAAAATATTGTTAAACTATCTTTTACAACGTTTAGAAACAAAATCAATCTTGCACAAAAACGCCACCATCCCTTTCACAGGTCGGTCACGCTGAGTGCACCTCTGAATAGCCTGCTGCAAGAGGCACTTTAGAAATGTTTATATAATAAAAAATATTATTAAACTCTCTTTTACAAGTGTAGAAGCAAAATTAATCTTGCACAAAAATGCCAGGAAAGTCTGGTCATAAGAAATTTTGAACAAATAAGTCTTGAGGTTAGTTTTGAAGAGCGACAATGTTGAAGATTTTGCAAATAAGGTCTGCCAGTTTTTATTCCATTTTACTAGTGCAGATGCAGTGTCTCCAAATGTTCTAAGTAATGGTGTTACAATAAAGTACATTTGAAAACTGATGAAGATCGTAGTCCTTGTCTGGATTGGAGAGATGAACAAGATGTAACTGGTTAGGAAACATACCACAAATTTGTGTAGACTCGGTTGTGGTACATTAGGAGACATATTTTGAAATAAAGGTGGGCTTGTATTGGAAGCCAGTGTATCTTTAGATTTATAGTTCAGAAACGGTGGGGCTACAGGATTACCGGAAATTGCGTTTCTGATAAGCTTTGCAGCATAATGGAGAAGAAGCTGGATGCAGGGAAGCCATAGTGATCATAAAACAGTTCCAATGGAGACTCTTGTCCACATGTTTTGCACTTGAATGTAATTATCAAACAAATGTATAGTGCCACTCAAAATCAGCATTGCTCTCAATGGTATCTGTGCTTGGGCTAGAGAACTGGAAAATCTTAAGGCATCTCTGGAACGGGGAAAGTGAGAGGGTTAGTAATTCCAGGCACCTGGACTGTGAAAGGCAGCTCCAAGTTGAAGGACCAACATAGGGAAAGCTGGATTGGGCTAAGGCAGAGCACATCCTTGGTTTATGTGCACCCGATAGGCATAACTTGATAAACATGGCAAAAACTGTTGATAATGCAGTATGCATTACATCATATGTATTTGTAATTGGGTAACATCTGAACAAGCGGATTTCCCCAAGTTTAGACTGGCACATTTGTGTGTCCTGAGAAATTATGAACTTCAGATTTACATTACAGTCACATGCACTGGTTTTTTAATGTAACAATAAACTCATGCTTACCATACATTACAATACAGTATAATATGGTATATATAATTATATACATATATCTGTGTGCGTGTGTGTGTTATATACCAAGGTAACGCATAACAAAACATGAATGTATCTTATTGTTATGACACATTACCTTTTAAAAATATAAGAAAAACTGAGATTAACAATTTGTACTAACTAAAACACTGGAGTTATGATTTATGGAATTACAAAATTTGGGCAGGCATTCAGTCCCACGTGACACTACATAAAAACAAAAGTCCATTTCAAACAACGAGTCAGTCAGTCAGTCAGTCTCTCTGCCTCTACCCTTTTTAAAATGTACATTCACAGTCTGGAAAAATATCACCTAACAAAGTAGACATCAAATTTAACTTTATAAAGTCGGTTAAAATACAAAACAATGAAAGTAACACCATACTAAAGTTACCACCACAAGTGAAAACATTGTTACGTGTGTCTAAGCATGCACTCTCTTGCACTGGTTGTCAGTTGGCTAATCAATCCTTCATTATCGTATTCATTCCAATTTCCAGAAACACCAGAATGATGACGTCCCTATATCTCCAAATTCAAGCCGAGATTTTCTTGTATTGACCAAGAAATAATTATCCAGTAGAATACCTACTCTAATCGAATTACAAACATGATGTCAAACAGTGGCTAAAAATAATAATTGGAGCTACAATTAAATCAGATGACAATTTCAAAACGAGCACAGGATATGTTAACGGCATGAACAATTCATTTAGCTAAAAAGTTCTCAATTAAAACAAATATATGAATTTGAGGTTTGGCAACCAACTGGCAAAAGTAATTTTGATTCAAACCAAGTAGTTCAACCACAACACTTCCACATACTCGGCTCATGGCTTGGTCGTCAGATTCGTTATTCCATATGCTTTGTTCCATATGTCTTTATTAATTGTGCTGTGGGACACTATGCAAGTGATATCATCAGTGATATCATCAGTGATATCATCAGTGATATCATCAGTGATATCATCAGTGATATCATCAGTGATATCATCAGTGATATCATCAGTGATATCATCAGTGATATCATCAGTGATATCATCAGTGATATCATCAGTGATATCATCAGTGATATCATCAGTGATATCATCAGTGATATCATCAGTGATATCATCAGTGATATCATCAGTGATATCATCAGTGATATCATCAGTGATATCATCAGTGATATCATCAGTGATATCATCAGTGATATCATCAGTGATATCATCAGCTCATTGTCTCTTATGTTCAGTGCAACAACCACCTGTATCATTCAATTCAGGATTTTACTTGATTCCTGCAAACAAACTTTGTTTGACATAAAGCAGTTGCTGTCAGTTTCTTAACCATTCCTCTTTAACGATTGCCCAAAACTTGGAAGTCGATCTCAACTTTGATCATTACTTTCAGCTGACTTCCATACATGTTGCCATTCATAATCTATTGTGGACTTACGAGATAATTACCATAATGATTGCCTTGCTCATGAATAAACATGATGCCACTACCCAATTGCATGTCAAGTCAGATGAGAAGTGTAGCCTCCTACATACAGTGAGCTGAACTGTTGTTGATGCTCTGTACTTTCTCTTTTTGTATCGATTTTGGCTGTTTCTGCCTCTTTGGCATAATAAATGTGTTGATATATTGCTTTTTTTGTCATGAACATTTTCAAAAAATTAAACTTTATGTGATGCTCTATATCTCACAAACTGTTATCACTGCCATGTTAACACTTTAATGATGATATGGATTGGTTTCCCAGGCACTGTTATTACACACTCGTCATTAAAGCGTCGACTGTTATATCAAGAGGTTGCGAATGTGTACAGGTCAGCTTTTGCTGGCATGCAAACGTTGGTATTGCTGTCCAGAGTTGTTGCTAAACTTAGAGACTGTCTCAGACTCAATCAATCAACTGACTTCTCTTTCTGCCCATTTGAATATTTTTCACGATTCTCTCGACTCATCTTACTTTTGGTATAATGGGTCGGGCTTACTTGCTAGATGATCTATCACCTTCTGTATCGGAACAACTTCACCTCAGATCATTCTGATCAGAGGGCTATGGGAGTGAAGCAGCTCATTGTCTAAAGACTCATTAATTCATCAGTCAACAGTGATGCAGAGTAGTGTGTCTTCTGGGAGGTGCCATATAAATCAAAAGTAAAATACATGTTTGTTACATGTGCACTTTTGTAAAACTTACAACATCCCAACGACATAAATGTAAATAAGAACATGAAGCCGACAAATTCTACGGCCGAACAAGACACTACAAATATATAATGACCTCATGATGCAAGTGAACCTCACTTTAAAGCATCTTCAATTCTTCATGAGCTGTGTTAATTGACAACAGAACAACAACAAAGTAATGTTGCTTTATAATGAAGTCACTTTATAACGAAGTCATTTTCTTCAGCTGAAAAAATGTTGAATCCACATTATACGAGACTTTGCATTACAACGACGCATGTTCTTGTATACATATGAACAACTGAATACAGTATATGACAGATCATAAAAAACTGTTGCAAATCAAAAACTTGAATTAAAAACTTCTGAAACCCAGTTACACAAACATACGAGACGAGTCTCCAACAACTGAAAGCCTTAAAAAATGTGAACAAATCGATTCTTTATTTCCGTACAGAAAATACGCCAATTACATGGAAATTGTGCAGATAGGTAAACGCTTTTAACGGGCCACAGCATTTACCGCTAATTACACAGTACATCAAAATCGAGCACTATCAAGCCAAAATGTTGGCTTTAATATTGGGTCACAACTCATCAGCAAGAGTACTGAAGTGGTGGTCAAAAACTGAAAGGATTCATTTTAATTTATGCCAAAAAAGTATATATATATATATGTGTATATATATGTGTGTGTGTGTGTATATATGTGTGTATATATATATATATGTGTATGTATATATATATATATATATTTGCTTGCATTAGTCAACTGCATGGATTATTAAATAAATAAAACTATATACATTCAAACATTATCAACAGGCATGAGTGTATAGTTCCACATAAGCACAGAGCTTTGCATGTGTTGCATAACATATGCTGTCTCATGCATATGCCAATGGTTCATTTCAACCGATAATGATGCCAAAGTCTGAACCAGACAGAGGATCGATAGATCTGAATAAAACCATTCACCTTGTATACTAAGTTTCATGATTCAAATAAAAGGAATGACCATTGAACTATTTAACACTTTAGTACATAATGTAACTAGACATGTACATAGCATGTATTCGGCATCTCAAAACTGCCAGATGTTCCTTCTTGGTTACAACTAATGCATAATAAATGCACTCCATTCCTAAAAAAAGTCTCTTTATTGACCAATGAATGAACCATGCGACAATGTTACATCTATAATCAGATCCTTTGAGAGACCAGTGAGCAAATTCTATCGACAGCAGACCACACAGCCAGACAGAACCCAGCCCTCCAATGCCACACAGTCAGAGACATGAGACAGAAGAACCCCCACATCCAACGCCACACAGCCAGACAGAACCCCCCTCCAACAGAAATAAGTGATTCACTGATAGGTTCAATTTCTCAACTCATCAACAATTCCAAATTTCCTTATTTTAAACCAATTTATATACAAAAATTAAGTACAAAGTGTAAAGACTTGGAGCATTTAATCATAAACCTTAACTAATGCAGAAAAAGAAGAGAGTAACTAGTTGAAAACCACTTTCTTACACCTAGTCAAATTATTAATCACCCAACACATTCCCAGCATTCATATAAAAGGATATAAACCGGCAACTTCCAATGAATGCATTGTGGAAATAACGTGGTGCAATGAAACTTCTTTAACATGGCAACAAAGGCCCCAAGTGAACCAGCACATTTCTATGGTAAACATAAATATTTTACAAATGGAACCATATCCTTTCATTTTCAAAACTCTATTGCATACCTCCAAGGTTCCAATGGCAAGCAAACATGTTAACATAACTGACTTTATAATTTAGTAAGGTATATTACAAGTTGCCCAGTTTCCAATCTGATAAATTCTATGGTTAGCAGAAGAACCAATTACCACCTCTGATATTCTTATTCTTATTCCCGAAATTTGATACCGCCCTTCTTCCAACATCTTTTGCTCAGAAGTGTATTCACATGCCTCGACGGTGCAATTGCAGTTGTACTGCAGAGCAATGGTGCGCGAAGGACTTGCTCAAGGTCCCTACACAGTGACGCCCCGGACGAGGCTCGAACCCGCACGCTCAGCACACACTGAACGTTATGGGCTGACCGCTCTAACCGATCGGCCACTGTGCCACACATGATATCCATGAAATCAACATGCACTGATACCGGTTTCATTGGTACAGTCTGTCTATGACTGAGAAATAATCAAACATGTATTGGATTACTTGTAACAGATAACAGTGATTAAAATAACTTGAGAACCAACCCAGATAACAAAGCGTAAACTTGTGTAACTGCAGAAAAAGTAATTCTTTAAATTCAAAAATATGCTGTAAAGTTACTTCACATGACAACAGCAGTCAGAGGCAAGGAATAGTTTGAGCAACCCTTAATAGTTCAGAAGTGCATATAACTCCATGCAACAGAGCACATACGACAGAGTGCTCCTGAACAATTGTACGTGAAGAACCTGTTGAAGGCCCTAAATGGTAACCCCCTGGGGATGATCAAGCCAATACTTCATCTATTAATCTATTACAGGCCCCGCATTCTAACCAATCGGCAGCCACCATGACCAGTCATCATGCTGTATCATTGCATCAAGTCTGCCCCAGAGAATCACCAATATAAACAATGGAACAGTTCAATAATATCCAATCAGAGTACAAAAACCAAGCATTGCAACTCATACAGCTAAGCATGAAATATTACTAATCCACAAACCTGGATAAACTAAACCAAAGTGAAAATGATAATCAAGTGCATTGCAACAGTGCAGAATAGAACAAATGAAAGTAAAGATGACAGATAAAACAGAAGACAACCACTAAATGAAATCGTCTGGAGTAAAACTGTAACCTATAAAGAAATAAATCGCCATCAAAGATACGAGAAAAGCTGCAAACACGCACGCACGCATCCTAAGAACATGAACATTAAGAGCAGTGTTTGAGAAACAGCATAGCTCCATGAGTTAGCAACTAACCAGTGTTAACAGGACATCCACTAGACAGACACAGACACATACAAAGACACGAAGGACAACATCTGCTCAGTGGTAAATAACAAAACCCAAAGAAGTCCACAGTGAAACAGTGCCTGAAAAGGTTCGTGGTAAGTCTTAGAACCAGTCTCACAAGGTCAGCTGGGATTAAATCGTTCTGCGTTAGCACCAACCACAGAGTTTGAACAGCAACATGGTATGGGCCTAAAATGAAGCTACAGTAATTGCTAGAGCCTTTTCCCACCTAGAATTTGCCTATAGAATGGCTTTCATCCTAGCATTCCTCTAGAGATATGCATTCTCCATTAGCCTTTATTGGAAGAACTGGTACACCCATATATATATATATATATATATCTATATATATACCAGCCCTCCTTCTTGAACTGGCTATAGATGGCCTTTGCTAAGAATGGCCTTCTATCCTTCAATTCAGCAAAGGAATGTCCTCCTCTCTTGGGTTGCGACTGAAGAATGGCATTCCAATTTGCATCTTATATACAGAATGTCATTCTTTCAATGTCTTGCTTCACACTTAGTTCAGAATGGCCTTGCCTTGGGCTCTTCACCTGCCTTGGCCTCTTCACTTGCGCTTTGTCTGCTTCTCGAGGCGCTCTCTTGCCCTTTGTTCTTTGTCCTGCAGTCGCTTCTCTTTGTCAGAGGCCGACCGTATTTCTTTGATTCGTTTTTTCAGTAGATCTCGGTCTTTGACACCAGTAACTCCAAGAGCCTACAACACAAATAACACGCACATTTGTTATTTGAACCGATCTGTATTGCTTTCTGTAGCGGCAAATAACACCAGCTCAGTTGGCAGTTGACTTGTCTACTATTTCAATCAAATGTACAAGATATATATAGCACTGGTTACCGATTATAATTGAAAGAATTAAATTAAAGATCATCCTCAAAGGGAGTAAGTCAAAGACTAGAGCAGCTCCAGATGTTGAACACATGGGTAAGGCTCTTCATATTCCTGTCTGTACTCAGTTAGATAGTGGTTTCAGTTTAACGACACTGTAATAATACATCAATGTAGATTTAGACTGGCACATTATGCACAGGTCTATTACATTGGTTGAAATCATTGAAGCACAGATCTATTACATTGGTTGGAAACATTGAAGAAGTAGTAAGAACAGATATTATGGACAGTACTTTGAGCTGACTGGAGTCCAACTGTAGTAGCTGCTGGCCATTGATCTTCTTTGCCATAAATTCATTCACGTACAGCTCAAGCTTCTGAAGGATCAACCACTGACCAACCATCTGGGCTGTCCAGTCCGTGACCGGTGTTGAAGAAAGTTCGTTTGACTTTTAAAAATAGAACAGAAATTACATGGACATACCTAACATTAGGTTTAAAGAATTGGTCTAAAATTCAGAAAAATTCTGTTTCAAGTTGGATCTATAAATGGCCATCAGTGATTGTTTTTTACAATTTTCAATTAGTAACAAATAAGGAAGATCACAGATAATATTAACAGTATTTTGAAATAACAACAAAACTTTAAACTTTATTAATGAAGCCATAAAAACTTCAAAGGTATCCCACAACAAGAAAGATTCCTGTAAACAACATTGCCTTCTAAAAATACACAGAAGAAAAGTGAACACTAATAAGAATTTCTACATTTCACAATAAACTGAAGAAACGGAAGCAACCTAAGTTTCATTGCAACTTAAATTTTCTTTGAGTGAAAGAAACTTAAAAAGCACAATTTTCATGAGGAAACCATAATAAGAGTACACACAATTGGCTGGTCCATCAAAATACTCAGCACAGGAATGATTTAAAATACAAGGGATCACACGACCTACCTCGTCAGTACCTGATGAAGGCAGAAAGTCAACTTCTCCAGCTGCATTGCCTCGATATGGTAAAGCTGTAAGGAGAACCCAAATCATCAAGATGAACATCTTTCTAAGGTTTTCAATCTACCCTAATCTGAATACAAGATAAACTGCAAAGGCAACACTAGTTTTGAGTAAAATCATAGATGACAAGGACTTCACAAAGTCAGGGAAAAGCCTTTAATAAAATGTAATTTACATAAACAGAATGAGAAATACCACCTATCTCTGGAAAACTGGGACCACATTTTCTTACCAGAAACTTAGAAACTTTTACTAAACTGTTCCTAAGTCAACAGTATAAAGAAATTCATCATACAGCTTGAGATAGAGCTCCTCATCAAAAGTTAAAAGGCAATAAATCAGAAGAATCATTGGATGAATTAAAAACCTCGTGTATTGTGTGGATCAGATTCACTGAAGTCATTGGGAAGAGCAACACGTGATATCAGTACAATGCCATCATCGTTGTTTTTTGTGGCAGATGACGATGAGTGTGACTTTGGATCTACAGAAGAAAGCACAATATGTATATTCAGACATGATTAGGCTTATCAACGTTTTATAAAAACATAACCAGTCACACAAACTCATACTTTGAGAAAGTAGAGCTGTACCGATTAATCGGCCGGCCGAGTATAGAGATATCGGCAATATCGGATATTGGCAAGATAATCAGCGACAATATCAAAAATTATTTATTTTATTTTATAATATTATTTTCAGTCTAAAAAAGCAAAATGATGACAGCAACATCACCGGGTCTGTGAAGGACGGCATTTCATTCCGTTCCCATATCGTGTCGTCTAGCCAATGGCTTCTTCAGACCAGTGGTGAGACCACCCAGTGTGCTAGTATAGACCGTGGGAACGTGTCAACATAGGTGTCAGATGCAGAGTGAGTCATAGTGCCTGCTTATGGGCCAAGGAATGGCTGGCCAATTCAAGCCAAGGAACGGCTGGCCCATTCAACAGAGAAACCAATGAATGTACATCGTGGAGGCATGCCTAATGAATACATGCTAGCTGCCAATCAGATCTCCCCAAAACATTTCAGTTGCCTGAGACTAGATGGGTGGCTGTGAATTGGCCAGCTGTTCCTTGGCCTTCAATTACCATGGGCACAGTTCGACGGCGGGCGGTGTGTCTAATCTGTATTGCCTGCCTAGGATTAGTCCCTAACTACATGCATACATCTCCTACGGAGCAAGTGCTTGCTTGTATCACAACAATAGGCAGTAGCAGTAGGTCCAGCTTTTGGAATCTTGGGTAACACAATGAAATAATCAGCTAAATAATCGGCTAAATAATCGGCTAAATAATCAGCTAAATAATCGGCTAAATAATCGGGTATCGACAAATGAATAACCGGCAATAATTGGTATCGGCATAATTGGCAAAAAAGTGACATCGGTACAGCTCTACGTAAAATAGTTGCGTTACTAAACACATATAAACACAGTGCTCACATAAGTGCCGTTCCTTTCGCTCATACTACAACGATGCAACATCGGGTCTTTTCAGTGGTTGGCCCGACCATTTGGAATGGACTCCCCTGAGAGCTATGCCTCTTGGCGAGAAATTCCTCCCATGCATTTTACTGTTCATTGAAATCCGTTTTTTTCTGCCATAGTCAGACCGGGAGCGCCTCTGAGTAGATATCTTGAAGGGGCACTATATCAAATTCACGTTAATTGATTGATTAATAAAATGGTGATTGATGGCTTGCTAGTTGCTAATAATTATGATTCGATGAGTTACATGTAACTGCAGCATAATGAATGTAATAACTGAAACGCATTTTATTAAAAAAGCTTAAAAATTACCTGCATATAGATGATTAGATAGTTAAGTTAAATACAAAAAAAAACCAAATGGAAACTTTTATTTGAAACTGCAATAACAGCAATCTCAAAACAGAAAATTATGTGGTCCATAAGGCTGCATGTTATTAAATAAATGCACTAAGGCCTAATTCAAAGTTACTCATCGGCTTGTGCATAAGGATAGAAGAACAGCAACTCAGCAGTCCGCCTTCTCTAAACCGCAATATTCTTCTTCACTGATCGACAGGTCCAACAGTTATCTGCCTCAGCAGCCAGTGGCAGATTAGGTGACAGCCCCAGACATGACACAAACACCTGCCACTCCTATGCAATGCTAAAATGTTGAGAGAATCACTAATTAAGTCATAAATAATACCTAATAGCTGTACTACTTTGTAATATATCCTACCAAGATCACTTCGTGAGCTTCCAGATCCAAGGACATCGTTGAGAAGCGATGAGATTTCTGACCCAACAGGAAAATTTGGCTGACTAGGGTCGAAGGACGTCCTAGACGCACTTGAGACATCGGACTCAAGGTCCTCGTCACTAGAAAAAACACATACACACGCATGACTACAACTCACACTCTATACGTCATCATGACATTCCATAGTCATTCTTTTCATAGTTCTTGCTGAATGACACAGCAGAGTTCACTGTTCTGTTACCTCATAACACCATATGGCCCAACTGACAGCAAGTAATTTAAAGATCTGAACAGTTAAAAATAAAATGAATAAGATGCAAAACAGAAGATCAGTTCTTTGAGTTCCCTCAATAGGCAGCAATGGGGTATGAAGTGTTAGCAACTTATTTTCTTAGCCTCAGCATATTCAGGTGGGTGGTCAGTTCTCACAACAACCACAACAACAACCACATGTTTTTATTATCAATCTCAAAAAATTAAGCACAAGAATAAAAATGCATGAAAAAAACGGTAATAAGAGGGATAATAGGGAAAGTCAACCCCTAAGGGACCGATTGGACCCGCTAACAGGGCCTACCCTTTACAATTAGATATTGGGCAATAGGTACATACTATTGAAACATAAATCATCATCTTAACTAGTTAACTAATGCCGTCTGTGCACACACCAATTTTTTACAAAGGGTAGTTAACAAATGTTTTTTATATTTATTTTTGAAAACTTTGATTGTGCTGGATTGACGAATTTCAATTGGTGTCATATTCCAAGTGATGGGTCCTATGTATTTAATTGAGAATTGACATGTATTTGTTCTACATAAGATAGGCCTATAATCGAGAGAGGAACGGATGCTGTAAGGATTAATGGCAGAACTTCGTATAAAGTGACTAGCAAGCATAGTAGGTAGTAGGTTGTTAGCGAATTTGTACATAAATTCATTAATTTGGAGGGAAGTAATTTGACAAAGAGTTAGAATACCAATATTTTTTTACATTTCATTATAAGACAAATGACGAGCATAGTAAGACCCCAATATCATACGAATAGCTCTATTCTGTAGAGAATTTAACCTTAGCAATCTTGACGAGTAGTTGGAGGCCCATACTAAATTACAATATGTAAGATATGGGTGGATCATTGTATGATACAGATTACGTAGAATGTATTGTCAGTAGGTAGGAGGTAGGCTACTCTGGAGATAATACCTATGTTTTTTGCAATTTTAAACGATATGTTGGCAACGTGTTCCTTCCATGAAAGAAATTGATCGACCTGAATGCCTAGAAATTTAGCAGAAGTGACACAAGGAATCGGAGTATTATTAATAAGTAGAGGATTATTATCAGGTGGGGGCTGTTTACGATGTGATCTAAATAAAATATAGCTGGGTTTTTTGCTCTCCCTCATTCATCCTCTCATCTTCTCCCAGACAGTGAATGGTTGGTGTACTCATTATAGTTGAATTGGTTATGGGGCACTAATGAAGCAGAAATCACAAAACAAATTTCTACCCTGACAAGCTTTCGAACGCCCAAACCCTTGCTTGACGGTCAGGTATGCTATTGCTAACCACTATCACACAACCAATACATGAAATACCTTGTCACCTTGTGCTGTCAGGTTTCTTTGAACTCTAGCGATCGTCATGATCATATCAATATATTGTGACATTCACATATGCTTTACATCTGACCAACATGAACTACACATAAATGTTCTGTCTGTCAAACAACGTACTCTATGTAAAATGACACAAATAGAGCGCCTCTGAGTAGCTAATTCCGTGAGAGGCACTATATAAATTCTCAATTACATTACATTGCATTACATAAATTGAAAAAACTCAAACTAAAACAAACAACAGACATAAAAGAAAATCATAATATGTCAAAAAAACTATAAATGAATCAAACTCAGTCAAAATCGTATAATTATCTGTAGATCAAGCACATAAGCTCAGGCAACATTATGCAAAGCAAATACAGCAATATATTCTGACATTCACATATGCTTCACATTTGACCAACAAAAAGCAATTAGATCAGTTAGCTAGCTTATAATCTACCAATCAGAGAAGGAAGCGGGGTAGAGATGGGGCAAATCAGTATCCCACACTACCACAGAATGTTAAACTTAATAGCATAAGAGTAGTTCAGAAGAACCAAAATATACATTTCACAAACTTATAGTGCAATGCTAACATATACAAATAAACCTTCATTAGTTATAGTTAATAAATTTTTCTAAATATAAAATTTACATTGGACCAGAAAACAGCAGATTCGTCCTTGCAACCAAGTAACTCAGAGATCACCCCAATGAAGGACACATGTCCAATATTGTCTATCAGCAAATGCCTCCTAGGCTTTAGCACTAACATAGCTACAAATTCAGTGAAGCTAGGATCACAGAAATGTGCAGCTGAACACTATTCTTTAACTCAGACGTCATATAAAGTGAGCAACAGAAGTAATCGTAGTAGCTATAATTCAAGTACTTAGTTCTTTGATAATGACCACAGGCAGATGATGATACAATATCTTAACATTCCTAAATACATGTAACTAACTTTGCATGCACATTCAAATGAAAGTTACTATTTAATGTCATTTAAGTTACTTCACATAACACTGACTTATATAATGTCACAACTTAACAGCAGGCATCAGTCAATGATATCAAGAACTCGTTTTAACATTTAACAACCGGTGCATACTAAAATGTATGGGAAATCAATCTGGCTGGCCATCATGAGATTAAATCAATCTTGCTCAACATTTCTAAACAGCAATAGCCACCTCAGCGGTATGAACGTCCAGAATTTCAATGTAAGCAGTAATTCATCAATAAGAGCAACAACACGTATACTCCACGGTTGGGAAGCACAAAACCTTGGTTTGGACGTTCGTGTGCTTCAGGATGAAAATTCACCATTGTCAATTCTTTTCATATGCCCTTCTCTGATGAATTGATGAATGCCTTGAATTGGGGTCATGTGACAAACATTTCTCAGATGACCCCACTGTCTATTCCTATATTCAAAGGTCTCCCCATATCTCCCAATCAATAAACGAATATCATCCATCCTTCATTCTTAACTATTGTAGATTGGTCCTTTCAAACTTGATCTAAGTTCTTGAATATAATGAAAGCTTCACCCGTTCTTCGACCATGCTGACTCAATCAATCACTCACTCAATCAATCAATCAATCGATCGATCAATCAATGAAACTTGACATAGCACCTCTTCAAGAAATCTACTCAGAGGCGCTCCCAGTCCAACTACAATCAAAGAGGACAGATTTAAGAGAAGAGTAGAAAGAAGACTAGGAGATCCTAGGTAAAAGTCTGAGGGAGGTCCAGAGGAAGTCCATTCCAAGTGGGAGGGCCCACAACAGAGAAGGTACAATGCTGTAGCATAGCAGTGCATGAGAATGGAATGCTGAGTGCTCTCCTCATTGCTAACCTCACAAATTCTGGCAGTTTTAGCTATATATGCAACAGTGGCTGCATCTGCTCCCAGTAGAGTACATAAGTACTACTCAAAATACTCTTCATGGTCGAGCACTGATAGTTGAATGAGCCATAGAATACAATAGAGAATTCAGTATTTGTCTTCATATAGACAGATTGACAAAAGCATTTTGTTAAGTTCTGGTGCCCAGGGACTCAATGTTTATGCCAAGCAATGCATGCTTTCAAGTGCACTGTACAGTCCTTCTGGAAGTCTTCCACTTAAATATGCACCACGCTCAACACATACACCTATGGCAAGTCTAAGCATTCTCAACATATCTCAAGCAGTGCTGTTTTCAATCTGTAGCTGTGGTCATGTTTGACACCACTTTGATGATGTTCTTAAAAGAAAAGTCCAGACATGTACAAAGCACACATGAAAAAGTCTTCAAGTCTTGTATTTCTTCCAACATCTTTAGCTCAGAAGTGCACACAACTCGACGGCACAATTGGAGTTGTACTGCAGAGGAATTGCTCAACTTGCTCAAGGTTCCTATACAACGACTGATGCCTCGGACAAGGATATATAAAGGACACTGTGTACTTACCTGTAGATTCAGTATAGTCACAATGTTAAATGAATATGCATGCACACACACAGAGAAAACTTTAACTATACTTGGATGCATGTACAACTGACACTGATCTGTATTTAAAAGGCTATGTAATGGCAAAATCACCTAATTGTTTGGTTAATGTGAATTTAAGACAACTAAACACAATTTGCATTCATATCACAGCAAAAGCCAAAAATCCATGTGCACTTACTAACCTTAACTAACAGTCACCAAAATCATAAATTAAACATGTAAATAGGTTAGGTCGGATGCAAATAGGGTCATACCACGTGCATAATCCCTTCAGCTCGTGCATTAGCCATGCCATCACAACCGAGCTTATCTTACCTTTCTTCCGTTGACTCTAGATGTTGCCTCCCACCTTTTGTTAATTTCACCAGGGGCTGGGAACTAGATTCACCCGTAGTTAGAGAACCTTCTGATATTGGCCGTTGGTCCCCTACGAAGGTCGCAGAGGCAGCCTTGCAAAACTTTCTTCTATTTAGCCACTTCAAGGATGAACCCTTCCTGTCTCTCTGGTCTAACTCGTCTGCGCTCGCTGATCTGCTGTACTTCGCACCCTCTGATCTTCCGCAATCCTGGCACCCATTTCTGCCAGGCTTTTTCTCATCATTCTCACTTTGTCTCCTCTGAGATCTGCAGCTCTTGCTTGTTCGGAAGATACGAGTGATCATGTTGAGAAAGCTGTTTGACCTGCTCTCCAGCGATTGCTCATCGCTGCCACGTGGTTCTGCTTTCCCATCTGCCCGTTCTGTATCATAATCTGTTTCACAGAAGAAATTCTCATCGTCCAAAAAACTTGAAGAGGCACTTTTAAATATCTCTGTGGCTGCTGCCTCATTTCCAATTGAAGTGCAGCACGCGGAATTCGTAGAGAGCTCATGATGCTGTCGCTCAAACAAATGGATCGACTTATCATCCGACAGTATAAATTCGTTGTCGAAACTATCCTGCATTGGCTGAAGTTTCCTGGAAATTTTAATAGTGCTAGGTGACTGTCACATGGTCAGATGATTGCAATGGGTGCAATGCAGAATGCAATTTGAAACAAGAGGTTGAGCTCGTTTGTAAGGTTAGCAGACATGCAGACAAATACAGAATAGTAACACTGCTAAAATAAATGCAGAATAGAAATGGGAGCTCAAAGAGGCATTAACATTTTTAAGTTGGTGTGAACAACACGAATAAATTGGATTTATTAGTCCAATCAAAACTAGAAGACTTGGAAAATGTCTGTTTCACAGAAGCTGAGAGGCAGTCAGAGAAATTCTCGAATATCAGGAAAACAAAACGATAAGCTGACTACTCAAAATTTCTAAAGTGCAGCTCAATGAAATATAAAGACCATCTAAGGTAAAATGAAACAATATCACATATAGCAGTGGTTCTCAGCCTTTTTCTAAGTCGGCAACCCCCCAGGATTTTGAAATTCATTCCCACACCCCAGCACAGAAGAAAAAAACCTTGAATTTTCATGTCACAATGTGTTGTTGCAAATAAAACAAGCAGACCAAGTGCTTTCTTTGAACTGTTCGAGAATACTGTCGTGTCCAAAAATTCCTAATCCTCTTGAGTATTAATTATCTTCTCTTTCAAAGGATCTTCATCAGGCAAGCCACCTGACTGAAACAGAAATAGATTCCTAATCCAACAGTCTCACGCCTCCCAAGTTTCCTGCAGACCTATCACAGTCATTTAACAACAACTGCTGAAGATGTGCCTGTATTGCCATAGCAATATCTGGAGGTAGTAGTCACTCGTCTTCTTCAACAACTTCTTCCAACGGTGAAAACCTGGCAAAATTTTCCTTCTTAGTATTTCTCATCCACAGAGAAACATATCATGTGCAATAAAAAAATACTGGACCCTCTCCTAGCACCTTCAGGAACTGAATCTTGCACCCATTAGGGGTGCTGACATCACAGGTCAAGAACCACTGATCTATAGCTTTCAAATAAATCGAAACCAACAACACCAAGGCAAAATGACTCAAGCAGGAAACCTAAAACTAATGAAACTCTGCAACTGAAGCTAAGAAAGAGTAAGTAAGTTATCTATCTGACAGTCAAAGTGTGTGCTACAGCTCAGACACCAGATTATCTACTCAACATATTAAATCACACTCTGTTAGAGCTCTTCTGTTTCCCAATTACAAATCAACAAACACTTCTCTGCAGTCTAGATGAGGAATAAAAAGCGGTTTAATACCAAAAAAGTTATTATAACAGAAGCCATAGAAGAAATTAGACAAGAGGTTAAATGATATTCAGGAAACTAAAGCTGTAAATGTGCAGGCTAAATGCATCTGGAGAATGGTTACAAAATTAGAAGCAAGTTAATAAATAGTTAAACTCAATTAGAAATTCAGTTGAAGCCAAGCTGTTTTACATCGATACACTAATTTGTAAGCTCAAAGATTACCTGATTATTTAAAACATATAAACCTACTTCTATTTAAATTTTCAACTGGGATTTTTATATAAGCCAGCTGCAAATTAAATAGTCTCCACTGGCTTCAGACTCTTGGAAACTTAACAGCTGACACAAACATTATGCAAAACAAAGAAACCATTTACTTAGATTAGTTAATGGTTTTCACATATCTGATGATTGAAGTGCTCAAAAACTTAGCTACGTCAGTGGGCTCCAACGCCTAATGAGACATTTTGCAGAGGCTATGCAAGGAAATTAATAAACTAAAATGTACATAAGCAGCCAGTAACCATAAGCAACTGAAGAAGTGGTCATAACGTAGTGCAAACACAGCTGGACGTACCTATCAATATCACTGTCATTCTGACCGTTCTCTTCAGGAGAACTCTACAAACAACAAAGTCCTGTGTCATCAAGAGCTTCACCTGGACATGAATGAATCAAAAACAGATATGTGCATAGTCAATCAAACAATGCAATTTATAAAGTGCCTCTTCAAGACAACTATTCAGTAGAGAATAACCGGAAATTGCCTCAGATATTCGCCTCGGCCGAATATCCCGTTTTCTGGGACTATTTGCCTCGACAAATATTACACACACAAATAGTAAAAAATTAAAGAAATTAAATTTAATAATTTTTCGTGAACATTTCCCAATCTAAAAATGAAAATAACAAATATAAAGTCCTATTAGTAGTTATTGCAGGCACAAACATTTATTTTGCTAATTTTTCATTACGCAAAACCACAAAAGTGATGAAAGTCGCAAATTTTAAGCTTCACCTTTGGATGATGCTTGTCAGACCAGAGTTACCACTACTATTTGGTTCATACTTGGATCCGGCAAAGAGTGCATTCAAACACTCGGATTCGGTACTCGGTGGAAATTGTCTACTCGGTTATGCTCTATTATTCAGAGGAACTACCAACCTGGGCCCGGCGAAAAAGGAAAGTCGTGAGAAGTTTACAGAAAGAGCCATAAGAGACACAAGTATGAGATGCTTTCACAAGTTATTAGTTGGATGCCTGGTTTATTCAAAACTGAAAGTGGACTACACTTTGGAAAAACACAGACTGTTGGGGAATTGGACCCTCCTGGCCTCCTTTAGAGTTACCACTAACAGCAATCAATCCAGGATGTGCATTAAAAGGGATGACACTGAAGTCAATACTTAATGATACGCTGCACGTGTTAACAAATACAGCAAAATGAAAGTTATAATGGCTTTGGGGTATAACAACATTTCATGTTTAGCAGAATGGCAAGTAAACTGGGAGACTCATTGTTTACTCAAAGAGTTTGTTGAGAAAAAAAACCTCACATGAACATTGCAGCAAAACTCTACTAAAGCATGCTTCTACTGTCACCAACTGTACTAAAATTAATGTGGACATTCAAAGGGAGAAAGACGCTCAACCCTTTAATGACCAGCATAATTGATTATTCCTTACGTTTACAACTCGCTGGTCATTAAAGGGCTTAAGTAGTGCTGAGGCTGGAGCTATTAAGTAGTTCTGTTCATCCCATCATCTGCCTCCCAACTGTTTGGTATAGATGGTACTGGAAATTGCTTTACCATAGTAGTTCCATGAAAATCAGATTCTTTGCCCTTTGCTCTTGCCCTGCTGGTTGATAGATCGGACTCCGATGACTTGTTTGAAGATTTGTCCAACATTTCCAAAGTCTTACGATCAGCCAAAGCAGATCCAAGGTTGCTCTCTAGCAGTGCCACCTGCCGTTCAAGAGTGTCATTAGATGCTTTTCTAAGATGAAATGTCTAGCTAAATTCATGAACCTAATAACTAACAATTGAAAAAAATAACTGGCCCAGGTCACAAAATAATGCAAACCTAAACTTTTATTATTAGAGTTAATATCGATATTGAAGACAAAGTTCACATAGCATTTAGTTTCTTTATAAAAGCTGAATAAAATATGTATATCACTTCTTCAATGGGTAGCTTGAAAGATCGTACGATGACATTTCTACACCATGAGTTACAAGGACTAGATTGTACTGAAGACAAACTAACTATATACTAGCAAGTGACCATATACAGAATCCTACATGTTGCCCTTGAAATAGATTTAATTAAATTATGAACTAATAAATTCTGAACAATTAAATTATCGACAATTAAATTGTAAACTATCAAATTATCAACTAGATCTAGCTGAACCATATTTCATGGTCATCTGCTATGAAAGCAAAAAACAAAAGATGCCCCACAGACCCTTTGCTGAAGGGATTTGACCATTTCCACAAACTGCTGTTCACTGTCCTGATGGCGTCTCAACAGTTCCTCTCGCTCCTTCACGTGATTCTCTTCCCTGTTGCAATAAACAAGTAAAATTGCTCAGTACATGTATGCATGTAGCTGATCAGTAATATGGCACCTCAACTCACAAGGGCACCAAACATGGCCAATTACACAGATATCTAACTACATATCACCTGATACTGAAATGTTTCCTGAACAGTACATGAAAGACAGTAAATAGTTTTAATGCAGTGACGGTCTGTCAAATGCACAAAAAAGATGTATGCTAGCTATGCCCGTGTCCGGAACCGTGGGAACATCGACTCCACAACGGTCACTGAACGCAATGCTCGTTGACCAGCCAGGCTAGAGACGGGAACATATAGCTTCCTGATGCACTTTGGGGATTCACTCTCTGCTGAAGTTCTTCCAATGAGAAGGATCTTCAACATAATTCTGTCTTCAACTGAAAGCCAAATGCAGCATCTCACACATGGTGAAGCATACTTTTAAGGGCAGATTGCTTAATTCCGTCGACAACAGCACAGTACACCAACTTCGGAGTACTTTCTAACTTTTACGTTTGCAGTCTTTCCATAAGATAATATTACCGAGCTTGTCACGCAACACACGCAGAGTAGCGTGATAAATTGCCAACTAATAGAAAACCACCAGCATTTATTGTGAATTTTTTAAAAATTGAGCACCTTAGAAGTTTGTGCCACAGATGAAGGGCCAATGGATGAGACAACTATCACTCTTCATATAAATTTTTAATAATAATGCTCCCTCCCAAATTATTCAAGTTTTAGTATTCCCAATGAATGGTCACTTCAACTTGGCATTCAGCTTCATAGGCTGTTAATGACAGCAGCCACTTTTTTTTTAGCCATAAACCCATAGAAAAGTCAATGGAAGATACGCACATAAGTCTTGTTCAAATCGTATAACAATAAATTAATTCCAGAGTTTCACAGATCCACAACATATTTGAGAGAGTTCAGTGTGTCCCAGAGTTCTTCTTCTCTGAAGTAAAGCTATATAAATGTTTCACTGTAACCCCATTGAGGAATTCCTGTGAATTCACTGAATATGGATTCATGAACGTGAAAGGGATAATGACGAAACCGCACAGCCAACCCAATCTTACTTCTGCTTGTAGGTGAGGACTTCGTCCTTTGTCCGATGACATTCCTCTTCCAGTTGATTCAACTTTGCCTTCAGCTCTATTTCCAAGTCTATTAACTTCTTACGACTGTCGCTCAGCTGGTCCTGAAATAATGCAAAATCATCACAGGTTAAGCAACACCTTGAAAGATTAACAACAAAATTTAAAGACAGTAAATTGTGGCTATCAAAAGCAGCAACTTATACAAAAGTACTGCACTGATTAAAATGCTTAATATCTAACTGTCAATATCTATAAGTCAATATAACAGCTTTGGATCCCTTTGGCTGCAAGAAATATATAACCCAGGACATATCATTGTAAAATTATAACAAACAGCAAAAATTATCTTTGATTTCACAATTGCAAGATCACAGTAAAACCATAACTAACACAAATGTTGAAATAAATTTAGTATAAAAGTATGCAAAATTCAGTTCAATACAAAGTCATTTCTTAACATCTTCTTAAATTTCCCGCATATATATATATATATATATGCATATAATACAAATGACCCCTCAACACATTAACTTATCTGCACAGCCAACCATCTGTGTACGAGTGTGCCGATGTATTTACCACTGAAACCAATGTATCGTTTTACATACATAATGCCACTTTTGCCTCATTTATTTATTTATTTGGAGGATTTCTATAGCGCCCCTTCAAGAACATCCACTCAGGAGCCCCCCCCCCAAAACAACCCCAGCTAAATAAGAGAGTCTCAAGGTTGGTATAGAACATGGTGGAGTGGACCCTGGCCCCATCACACAACATTTTATGTGTGTTGAGTATGCTCAGTGCTCACCATGTGTGAGATGCTCCATTTAGCTTTCTTACAAAGGGCTGACTTATAGTCTGAAAAATATGGTGATAAGAATGGTCAGAAATGAGCCTCTAAGTGGAGTCCGCTTGATAATCCAAACGTTCCATAGTCTGAACGTTCCATAGTCCAAAGGTTCGATAGTCCGAAGATTCTATACTTCGACATCAATTTAACTAGAAGCTGGATTAACTGATGAAAAAAATGTGTAAAACTGGGAGCTGGATTGCTATGAAAAGAATCATGCCTAAATGGAAGCTGGATGAATGAAAAGAATGGTGCAATCCAGCTTCCAGCTAAACTTAATTCTTTTCATCAATACAGCAACCATCAAAACCGTCATCTTATCAGTATTGACTGGACACCATGCAATCTTTGGACTATTGAACCTTTGAACTATAGACACAGAACCCTCTGAGCTTAGATCCACACAACACACCAAGTGCAAAATGAAAAATTATTCTGCTGAATCCATACAGAAATGAAATTGTGGTTTGGTTCCTCCTGTCTGACTGTAAAACTGATCTTTCAACATAAGTGCCAGCCTTAAATAAAATCGAGGCCAACACTGTAAATCAAAACTTCAAGAAAACGAAGCAAAATCAGCCATCTGGTGACTGGAGACAAACCTCGTACTGTCGGCACTCCTTCTTTGCCACAAATAAAGCATTTTCCATTTCTTTCAACTGCTTAGACAGATCTTCATTTGATCGATTTGTTCCAGCAGTTGAGGACATGCCATCACTGCTCTGCATCTAAATAAGTAGCACCAATATTTTCTCTACAAATCACCAAATACTTTCATTTATGAAATTAGTAACTTTCATTTAGGTCCTTAGCAACTTTTACAAATCATTAACTAATTCAATATGAAATTAGCCTCACACAAATAAACAATAATAACATAAAAAATAACAATAACAAGCATTTCAAAGCAAATTCAATGATGTTGCAGTGGACAAATTCCCATTTTCCAGACACCTATAACCATTTAGCATAATTTTGTTTTGTTCCTAACGATTGCACTTAACCTGAGCAAGAATAATAGCAATAATAATGATGATGATGATGTAGCTGAACACTGTTAGATGTGCCTTATGCAAACTGCATAAATATACTATTACATTTTGCCACTTCTATTCAACTTTGTCTTAAGTTTTGCCAGAGATAGCATCAAATCAAAAATCAACATTGAAGAATTTGTTCAGGAAAGCGGTCTAGGACTAAAGTAACATGATAATTATCGAACCAACTACGATTAATATAACATAAATGCAAAACAGAAAAAGACAGCAACTAAGGCAATCCACACAATCACAGCCATTTATAAAATTATCGTCATCTGTCTGCATAGGTAACATGAAATTATAAACAGAAATAAAGATTTTATGAAAGTCTACACGAAATAAGCTCCTATAACCTATACTTTTAGTGCTGAAGGATAACTTTATTATACAAATAAGAATAATTACCATTTATTAAGGCATCAAACACTGACATTATTAACAAAATACAGGATTTCATGAGTCTATATAAAATAAGTTCTTAACCTATATTCTGCTTTGCAGTATAGACCAAGCAAACTTTCAGCATGTTACTGTGCATAAAATTGCTCCTCCTTTCATATTCTGCATATATATATATATATATATCTATTTCTTTAGAGTTAGTAACATTACATGTATAATTATGTTAGTTACAAACTGTAATGTATACCCTGCACCGTACCTTCTCATTTGCCTTGGACAGGTCTTCCTCTAAGTAGGCAATCTTATGCTGAGCCTGCAAACAGTTCATCGGCTCTAATAAGACCAAATATGGCAAAGAAATGGCGCCGATAGTCATAGCAATTAATTTCATCTGACTGATAAAGCTCACACATAACTCTTTAATAACCTGTGTGTATTAAAATGTATGGAAGACCAATGCAGCTAGATGTGAAAGGATTATATAGTACAAGTTATTTACGCAAAACAAAAACATAGCATTGACATGGCACTGACAATGGTGCCATTAAAGACCCTATTGAAACCCCTCAATATTCACATGTCATAAAATACACACACCCCAAAAATAAATAATTCATAATTCCATTGGTTTAAGTATTAAAAACTCAACCCAACAATCAGACGTACCTGGAAAACTGTATCCCTTAAATAAACTGTCTAAATCAGAAACATGCGAGTGATCAAATCTGGGAGACAGTACAATCACATCAAACTCATTCACATTCAAATCTAAGTCTTGCAACACTCCTTAATTTGTTTGTCCTAGAATTCTCCAATCAAAAAGAAATGGCTGATAAATGTCAAACCAAACCTCCAAGAGCTGAACATAGAGAAGCTTTGCATCAAGATCGTTTTCAGGTATGCTACTGTTCCTGAAAACCTCTCCAGGTCGTGAAGGAGGCATTGAAGCAGGCATGCCAGGTAACTATCAATAGCAAAAGCATGACACAACACCAACATTACTAAACAACTACTTGGGGCAAACCGGTTACCGGATTTAAAAAACTGGTTTTAAACCAGTTACCGGTTTTTATTGGTGTTCTTAAAAAAATATTCTAAATTGTCATATAAAATTTTTATCACAACTATGGACGTTATTTTATGTATTACATTTATTTTATTATTTTATGTGTTACATTTATTTTATGTGTTACATTTATTTTATGTGTTACATTTATTTTATGTGTTACATTTATTTTATGTGTTACATTTATTTTATGTGTTACATTTATTTTATGTATTACATTTATTTTATGTATTACATTTATTTTATGTATTACATGTAGCAAATTGCAATGCAGCGTCAACGAAGCTGTCCCACGCATAAGACTTATTAATTCATTAATTCATTACAGAGATTTATATAGCGCCCCTTCAAGGCTACTACTCAGGAGACTCCAGCACGTTTAAATGGAGTTTTAAGGCAAGTATAAAATGAGTCTGAATGGACCTTTGGCAACAACCGCAATGCCAATGGGAGCATGTTCCAGAGCAAGGGGCCAACCACTGAGAAGGAATGATTCTGTTTGGTAGTTGTACGGGCAAATGGGACAATGAGCATGCCTCGCTCAGTAATGCGATGAGATGAAACTAGAATAGGTCATAGATGATTCAGTCTGAGATCATCAACTTGCGTTCATACTTACTGGAGCTGCACGAAACGTGTCCTGGTCGGAGTCGACGTCGTGTTCCTCCTCATCCAACTGGCGCTGCTGTTCCTGCCACATCATCTGTCTCCGTCGCATTTCCTCCAGTTCAGCTCGCAGTTTATCCTGCTCTAGCGACTGTTGTATCAGCCGGGCCACCTCACTGTTCGATGGGTCCTTCTCACGTCCGATCACAAACCTTTCACGAAACATAACATGTAATGTAATCTAACCACATATATTTATAGTCTTGTCTAAGTGGAAATAGCCTATCTTGCCCGTACATAACATAGACAACATTGCTAGTAAAGAAATGTTCTGATTAGTGTATAACTGGCTGGACTATATACTGACTGTGTTTACTCATTGCATGAAGTCCAGTAATATTTTGATCAACTGACATTTATGTACAGTTGAGAGCATTACCTAAGTAACCCTACTCAACGAGATCAAGATGCCTTCAGGGCCCTTAATTTTTGGCAATGCTTTGATAATTCCTGAATCGTGTACTCTGTTGTAAAACAGACCACAATAAAAAAACTTGATTGAAAAACTAGATTAATGGATCGACATGCTGATTGTGCATCTGTAAGATGCTCTTCAATAGCCTGAGCCAAGCTAGCATTAACTGAAAACAAGTTTCCTTGTATCCAAGTAATGTTTGAAGAACAGCTTGAAAATTCAAACTGGAAGGATCTTATATATTACATGTACAACTTAACCAACAGAGGTGGATGGTTAACTCGGTTGTTGCATCTTGTACTATAACAAAGATTGTTGGCAGATGCCATATGCATGTCTGGGGCATGACAATGTCCTAAATGGAATCCTTCCATTTGTTACAGGAGGTGGACCACGTAAAATAAACGTTGGGATTATGTTACACACATCTAAATACCATGCTAGCAACACATGGAATCCACAGCCAATGTAACAATTCCACAATACATGCTTGGATGGTGAACATAAACTTGCGCACGTGTATGTATGTATGCATCAATACAATTAATACAATTAATACAGCCTATAGTCAGGATGTCACAAAAGAGATCATAACTATCTAGACTATCAGATAATATCTAACTGAAAACAGAAATTCGCACATCACCGCTTCAAGAGAAGCTAATCAAAGGCAATCTCTCTCTGCTAGCCTAATTGAAGCCAAAAGTCATTAAGAACGGAAAGTTCATCAATAAGAAAGCGTCATCAATGAGAAAACATCACTCAGATAACGAGATTAGTCACCAGTGGACAAGTTCCCCTCACTAGCATTCAAGGCTCAATCAATGGAATCCAAACCAGTGTTGACAGCCAAAAGCATATTCAGAGTTCCTGAAGTACGCTGAAGCGTGGATGTACACCAACAATAGGTGAAGTGATCCACTGCTGATAGCAAACGACTGTGAGACACTGTCAATAGCGTCCGGATATCTGTAGGCATTATAGATATGTGCAAGACATTGTCCACTGGTCAATAGGCTATTTTAGAGCCAATTTGTCAATTATGGTTGCTGTTTTTTGCCATTTTGGCACTGAATCCTTGATTTTTCAGTAATGAGAGCATACATAGATAGTGATTTGAAGGTATGAGGCCTGACTGTCCAGCTGGAAATGTGCCCTTTTTTAAATGGACCATTTAGTTACATGAAGCCCTAATAATTTGCAACAATATCCAGTCAAAACAAAGAAATCCATGGCATGATCACAACATATAATTCCCACAGACAGATTCATAGAAGTTAAGAAAAGAGACATGAAACAAATTCCATGCTCAAAAGTACTAATCCATCATAATGACACAACAATGAACTAACAATCGATATGGTCACAGACATGAGAAATTTGGACACGGCTGACATCTGAATATCTAAGATATTTTGAGTAAATTCTGTGTATCACATCTTATCAGTCAAAGAGAATGATACCGGTAACAACAGGACATAGGGCTCCAGAATCTAGTAAGTCTCATTCACAAGACTCAAACAAAAAGGGTCTCACTACCCATCATTCTGAAGCAACAGAAAACTTAAATGATTTAAAGTGACTTACTGGCACCTACAGTCATCACAGAAAGGTTACTTCCCTGGTGCAGTTTTACATCATCACTCTGTGTGTGGCTAATCAACATGCACTAGCGCTGCCGTCATATTGAAGGTATTAACTATGAACTCCTCACTCCAAAGCATAGCCAGATTGATTCGTTTAATATTAAACTTAGATAGACAATTAGTTCAATTAATAGTAAAATAATGAAGATCATACTTCACTTTGCCAAACGTGTTGCGTAGAACCGAAGCCGCATAGGCCTGTGTAACACCGACCAGGCTCTTACCATCCACCTCAATGATCTGATCATTAACCTGTATCCTACAAAATCATCATCAATGCAGATAATGATTAGAAACGAGAGACAGTAGGTGGCCATTGCTTCTGATGGACATGGGTATTTACACTGCCTGCCTTTATAATAAAAAAAACTTTAATGTGCATACAATGTTTGAATATAATTACAATTATCAATACAGTTAATCACATCCTGTACTAAAGCAATCACAGGCAAAACCGCACAATAACTGTTAAAATAATTTACAGAACATCAGTTCATTGGCTTTGCTTTCATCTGGCATTTAACATAACTTTGGGAGTTTGAAAAATTTTCAACAATAAGTGAACAATTTAGTAAGTACCAAGATTAGTTAAATACAACAAACTGCGTAATCATTAATGCAAAAAGGTTAGAAGTTTTTCAAAAATTCATAAACTGCTATAAACTGAATTCAGAAAGTAATCATGACTATCACCACATACAGTTGCTCGAATGTAAGCTTTAGACACTATCTAATACAGCTGCTGTTCAGTTAAATGCTTAAAACAAAAAATAGAATTACTTAAATTTTTTGCATGTCAAGTTAAACCAAAATAAGACTTAATAAAAAATATAAGAGACAAATGAAGTACATAAATGGCATAATAATTAAAGTTATCTAATGTAAGAGCCTAAAACTCTGCCATCAGACACTGGCAGTAGACGTCATAAATAAACAATTAAACATCTGGTTGACATTCATTTTCATATTGTGTTTTGCAGAGCTCATTGATTAATTCGAATCCTGAAGTATCATGCAACAGCTCTGTAACTTTATGCGACCAAGTCATCCATCCATCTGGTGACAACGGATGAACAGAGTTTCAACATCCTGCCAAGTCTGAGTTACACGAGTTGAGTTGTATCGAGTCCAAGTTTCGAATATTTAAAAAGTTCAATTCTCTTGATTTTTAGTTTGGCAGTTTGCACAATTTTTATGATTTTTTTGCCTGTGTTTACACTAGGAAGTAGTAACTTGTAAGTACTACTTGTAACAGTATGTGTTTTTTTAGCTAGGTTGACTGTCATTTCGTAAATAAAAAAATCCAATTTTTGTTTTCAAAACAGATAATCAGAAACCCAATTTTTAATAAAACTCGGACAAATTTTATGTTCGAGTCTGAGTAAGAGTTTGCCTAGTACTACGAAACTCGGCCTAGCCTTGTCTTGGTTCATTCCTACGGGTGACATATCTCACTTTTAATTCAATGAATGCCTCCCAGGGTCAACTTGCTCATGAATCCATTTGCAAGCACTTCAAATATGTGGTTGGGCTGATCATGTGGAATAAGCCTTCAGATCTGCATGTTCTTTTAACCAGACACTCTGCATATACCTTAAACAAGCTGGTTGTTTAGTTGATGCTCAAGGGTCTAAGTAGAGGAAATGAGTACTTTTCTTGTGTTCTACTATAGGACACCTGTTGGTTAACACAACACTTAACCGACCACCACCTAATCATACATTTCATCTCTAGATATAACTACTTAATTGTGTGGCACGGTGGCTGATTGGTAAGAGCGGTCGGTCCATAACGCTCAGTGTGTGCTGAGTGAGCGGGTTCGATCCTCGTCACTGTATAGGGACCTTAAACAAGTCCTTCGCACACAATTTCTCTGCAGTACAACTGCAGTTGTGCCGTTGAGGCGTGAGCACTTCTGAGCAAAAATTTTTGAAAGAAGGGCGATATCAAATTTCAGAAAAAATAAATAAATAAAATACTTAAGTTGATACTGAATGCATCTTACATTCCATTTCTGGCAGCAGCTCCTCCTTCAGTAAGGGTCTTTATGAAAATGCCAAGCTTCTCCAGACCTGCATCAGCACCCACTCCCATTCCAATGATGCTCAGGCCAAGTCCTTCCGAGCCTGTACAGAGAAATGTCAGCTACGTACATGCTCAACTTTCATGAGAATAAACAACAGTAAGTGCTATGCAGAACCAGGTGAATTTCCAAGTAATGGTTGCTAAATTATGCTGACTGTAGGTCGGGAAGAAGCCGTTCAGGCTGTTAAAGCAGGGAACACCCAGATCGATTGAGCATGTCACAATGCAGACAGCTCACTGACAACACCCAGAACAATGCCAGGCGCGGTCATCACACAGCCGTTAAAAATGTTAGTCAATTCAACAACTAATGAACAGAATCATGTGAAATGGGTTCAGAGAAGAGGAGACATCTCATTGAATCCACTGAATGCAAGACAGAAATTCACCAAATGGCACTTAATTCAATATCTACAGACCAGTGGCTGCGTAAGCTTACACACTTCTAACTTAAGCTTAGGGTGGCACAAATCATAAAATAGCTGCCAACATCAATCGAGTAGCTTCAAGAACAAATATGAATAGCAGTGCTACCATACATACAGAATCACTTCACACCAATTGGTAATCTTTATAACACATGTCACTAGGCTTCATACCATAACTTTATTATTACTACCCCATCACAACACAATACTTGATATAACTCCCAAAATACAGTTTAGGAAGAACCCATTGTAGCTTAAATCTGTAAGGCTGTCAAAACTCATGTTGATCCACACCACATTTAGGGTATTCAAAGAGACTTCAAAAAACTTTCCCTAATTTATTAATGAGAACATTAATCATCGTTACTTAAATCATAGCTTTCGGAAACACCACTCAAACTTCAAACTAAATAATCTGTTCTAATCACCAAAATAAAGTACTCATACTCTCATTTACCGGTTATCAAACAACCAAGCATTACAACCAACTGATAGTTCAGCTGATACCCAATGGTCAGATATTAATGAGATAACCAGTACAAGCAATGCAAAAGACAAATGCTGCATTTGCACCTACTTTACAAACCTTAATGAAGACCCTTTTTTACTAAGGATCTAGTCAACATCTAGAATGCAAATTAAGAATTATTGTTATTATTGTAAGACTAAGGTGTTTCACATTTGTAAGAATGACGCACCCTTATCTAGCTCCACTTCGAACAGCTCCATCTTTTCTACTCGCTTTTCCAGTTCGTATTCAGCAGATGCAGCCATCGGATCGACATCCTCGTTCTTACGATCATAATCCTCCACAGAATACGTTGAGTAAACCTGAAACATAGCCACAGTATCACACATTAACAACAGACTCTGGGTAAGCAGTCAGTTGCCGTCTTTGTGGAAGCATTTACGTAACCAGCTAAAATATCCTGGTATTGCACAGACCAGTTTTAACACTGTATGTTCTCGATTGGAAATTCCAGACATTAACACACCTATGTGTCACCTCTGACCGCTCTGATCACCAGTTACTTTGATTTTGCAATTGCTGCCAATTATACTCATGACAAGTCACTGCAACCAACATCCAGTGTTGCAGTGACAAGCAAACAACTATCTCCGGCAATTTGCCAACAAGATAGAACAATGACTGATCACAAAAACGTGTGGCAATTCACCCAAAGCAAGATACATGCACAACAAGACTGAACATTCTTGCAATCATTCAGACGATTTATATAGCGCCTCTGCAAATAACCACTCAGAGGAGCTATCAGACAACCACCACCCAGTAAATGAGAACTGTGTCAAATGTTATAAAAAGTGAACACACTCTATAGCCAAGACAATGTGCAAATGAAAAGGGAGGCTGTTTATAAAACAAGGGAGTCTGCTTCAGGTAGATGGCCCAACAGCCAAAAAGTGCTGATGTCCAGCAATCCAAACCTGAAATGGGGCAGCACAATTTGCATAATTGTCAAAGGGCAATCACCAATTGGCACTGTCACACCCAAATCAAACTCATATATTCAATATGCAGGGAAGTAGGCAGTCAATGACGTATGTCATAGATCATTTGCACTATAAACCATTAAACAGGAACACTGCTAGTGTATACCAGACTCAAGTTCGACAAAGCTAACGGTTAAACCATTATAACAGCCTATCGCAGATTTAAAGCAAAAGACTAGAATAAATAAACCACAATCACACTTCATGGCAAACAAAAAACACAGGAAACAAATATTTATACACAAAATAAGCTGCTGCATTGTATTGTATGTGATCATTTATAAAGCACATCTCACAGCATAAGGAGATGACACCAGAGAAGATGGTAGAGGGAATTCCATTACATAGAGGGACCAATGCAGGTAAAGGATCTGGATTTAGCAATTGTCGTCCTAACACAAGAAACAAGATGATAAAGCCGGTCGGAGAATGTGAGAGGAGGACGCAACGACTTGGCAGATAGGAGATGGGAAATTTGGCAAGAAAGATATTATGCAACAGCAAAGAAAATGAGATGCCAGCCATCAGACTATGCAACAGCAAAGGAAATTAGATACCAGCCATCAGACTATGCAACAGCAAAGGAAATTAGATACCAGCCATCAGACTACGCAACAGCAATGAAAATTAGATGCTGCTCATGAGATTATACAAGAGTTAATAAAATTTGATGCTGCCCATCAGACCATGCCAGCAGATAAGAGGATCTGTCCCAGGCCAGAAATAAAGAGTAGGGTGGACAAAAGCATTCAAACTTCAAGTCGTGACCACTCATTGCCGTGAGTGCATGCAGTCGTAAACGACTGAGGTCGTGACCGAACGAGTCTGATGGCAATGTCCCTACCCTACACTAAATGACCTATGGCTTTTCATCACTTTAAAGACAGTTTTTTTTATGTACAGTAACACAAACAACAAATCTGCTAACTTCAGGTGATGGGAGAATTGGATTCTACATTAAATCACATTTAACATAAACTAGTTTTTCATTCAGCAACCTGTACTATCATGTCCATGCCCGTCCAAAATAATTTCCACTCATGCAAAGAAGAGGTGGCTGGCTAAGGTTCTGGTCTGTCCAGTTTCTTACTACATAAACCTTCATATTGATGTTGGAAACAAATACTCATCACAACCTGTGAAATGCACATTAGATGACTACATAAAATCATGGCATAATTACCATATATCTAATAAAATTTAATGACTTCTATAGCATATTTATACATTTATGGTGCTCCGTTGTCTCAATTCTCACTTCTGTGAGTGACCATTGTGTGTGACCTTTAACAAAGAATTGACACAATTTTCAGTGAACTAGGTCAGCTCATTATTGAACATGCTTTGACCGTCTATATAGGATCGATTCAATACACTGCTCCCTTGCTGTTAAAGCTGCTATAACCATGATGCATGCTTCTAATGCAATATGTTAATTACAGAAATACCATCCAATCAAGGTCTCGTTCTCTTCCATCCTAAACAATTGCAATCACATGGCTCACTACAATTGATGTCTATAAAACAGGGACATTCACACAATACTTTGTGTAAGTAAAGCATCAATAGCTATGCTTACAAAGACATACCAAGTTCAAGACACCTTGTTCTATCTTTGACAGTTATGCTATCTACCTCCATACCACCTGAACCTGGCCACTGAATTTTGATCTGATATCACAAACTGACATAATTATACCTTAGGCAAGAACTTTAAAAATGCAATGTAGTAGTTTTGCCATAAATAGCTTATCATCATAAAACTACACCCCAAATGAAGCAAAACAGAGGAACTTAACAAAAAGAAAACAATGCAAAACCGCGAATATGACAGTTGAGTTGAATCGTGACAGTGCTACTAAGAGTCAAGATGAAACAATAATGAGCTGAAATAGTTCACTTTACAATTCTAGACTTGAAGAGCAAACGAGTAAAATTCCACAAAAGGCATACCAAAATTGGTGATATGCTGAACCTGACACGTGTCTTCCTAGACCCGCTCTCTTCCTCCTCCATTTCTGGCAGACCAGGCATTTCATAGAAGTAGAGGCCGCTGCTGCCATTCTCCAGGTCCATCTCACCTTCATCGTCCCCTGCAAAAGATAGCAAGACAACCACTTGCAGGAACAAAACAGCTGCAACACAGCACAGCGTCATCAGGTCACAGAATAATAACACGTTAATGAATTTTGATGACCTTCCTCATCATTCCTCGATCGTCAACTATAGTCAGAATAAGTGAAGGTACATTAAATCTTACACTGTCTATAGTGTCAATGCACTGGTGCATGGGGTGCCAGTCATGATTGCCATTGCACACAAGCAGTACAGAAAAAACAAAGTTAACAAAGAAGCCACTAATATAGTCCAACCAATTTTATTTGAGATAATATTCAAAATTTAATAATTGTGATACTTTTATTTGATTTGAGGTTTAGTTAAATGGAAAATTATTGATTCAAGGTTCTAGCTAACACCCTTGTTTCCTAGTTTATTAATGCATAAGATGAAAAGCAAAAACATATGCAATTCGGTATTTATTATTACAAAATGTTTTAATCCGTGCAAAGTCGAACAGAAATGCAGATCTGAGGTCCAGTTAGTTAGTATCCAGATGAAGAATGGCTAGTTCATCTAAATGTTCGACAGCCAATGAGCAATAGTGAGTTTTGAGACATTTCTGAAAGGAAGAAATATAGTTAGTAGTCAGTAACATAATTACATATCAGTAACAACATGAAATGCACGAGAGCTCATTCATGACAGCACTACATCGTGGCTCATCCAAAAGACCCATACCTAAAGATCACAAACTACGTGACAGAAGGTAAGTACATAGTAGTTGTTGATGGTAGGTAGGAGTGTTCAGAGTGAGCGTTTTACAGAGAAGGCAGGAGAGTATACATCTTATTCTGAATTTTACTGGAAGCCAGTGCAGCTGACTGAGCAGAGATAAAGAATTTGAACGAAAATATCCACACAGCACAATTCAAATCAGAAAATTATATGTGTCCTGAAGCCTGTTAACCTCAAGATCTGATATATAATTTTACTGATAAAAAGAAATGTCGTAATCGGGCGAGAACAGACAAAAGAGTCTGCTGTAGTCCATGAACATAATTAAATAATAAAACAGTTTTTCAATGATCCTGTGTTACATGAACCACTAACGATAGTGATAATAGACATGACTCCAATGGCCATATACACAGGTCTATTTTTTAAAATGTGCCCAAACCAATGGCATTAAGTTCTGCAATCAAACGAAACGGTCAGTCAGCAAATGCCTACAACTGTAACTATCAAATGTAGGTCAGTCCTATATTTACCATTAACAGTGTCTGGCCTACATGTATAGTGGTGGTTCAATAACAAAAAAGCAACAAAATGGCTCATTGTTTTCAGATAAACAAGTTGACACAGTGCCAACCCTTACAAAGCATTGAACACCAGAACATATATTCATGTACAAATGGGATTTATATATAAACAGCCCATATATACAACGGAGTGTTTACATGCGTTCATTCGTTCAAGTATGTGTATGTATGTATGCATGTATGTATATATGTACACAGGTATATAATATATATATATGTATGTATGAGGGCTTTATAGAGTGCATCTTAAGAAGCCATCAAAAGCATAATACACATGTAATCGACAACCAGAAATACAGTCATGTAGCCAATCACAGTAATTGGACAAAATCATATACAGTGCATGACGAGTCGACGACTGCATGTGCCTTCGCATCAGACAGCCTACATCTTTGCACTTTCTAGTCACAACAACACATAAATCATATAACACTGAGTTAAGTAGGCCCTACATTTCAGTTTTGTCCTCTTAGCCCATATGGTCATGGTGACTTTGGGCTCAATGAGTAAACGGATCAGCACATCCCTACGATTGGCTATGCAATAAGTATGCATGATATTATGATTAAAAACATACTACTCAAACCCAACCCTTATTATGCCTTAGACAAGAACAGCCATGTGAAAAGATAGCAATGACAGACTGTAGCACTGCTTCAATTTCTGGCAACTTTCTATATGTTGCCTCTATTTAGGTTTAATGTTCCTGGCATCATTTACATTTTCCAGAAGGAAATAAGAAACTGCTCAAATATCAGAATTTTGTGTAGTATTGCAAAAATCGGTCAAAGGGATCATTCTGTAATTCAATGCAGACTCAAAGGAATGATCCTGGATAGGCTAGCAGTAGAAGTTGTGAAGAGCACGAGCTCAGAAGTAGATAGCAAATCCTGCAAAACATTGACCTCAGGTCCACAACTTTTGGATTTATGCACTGTTGGCTCAAGGAAACTAGCTTCTCCCAATGGCCGTTGTATTTAACTAACCATTGACAGTGCTACATAAGTGTGCACGACTACAGTTTAAATTCAGTATTCCTATGTGCTACTTCACAAGCAATATTCCACTGTACATGGTCACATATGGTCAACTTAAATCAATTTCTCCAATCAATGCAGACAGTCAAGGAATCATAGTGAGTTTTAAAAACTAAAGGATGGACTGCAAGCAAAGCCTGTGCTGGGTTAGTTGTACATTGATTTCTATAAAATTTACTGATACATATCAACTGGGCTCTTGCCCAAGACTTCTATAATATACATATACGTTTCCATAGTTTCAGATGTCATCATTTTAGCTTGCACAAACTAAAATTTAACAGCGAGTTTGTTATCTTACAATATGGCACGGCCATGCAAGATTGCAGGATGTAGTACAACTGAACATTGTACTAAAGCATAACTGTATGGCTGCCTGTGCTCCAACTCGTCTTAGGAAGCAATGTATAATATTGTACATCAAGTGTCATCCATTGCCAGTTGCAGATCTCTTTCTCTTTAGTTCAGGGCGATTCTGTCGCTCCCCATCTTCTACTCCTACAATGCAAAATAGCAGCCTCACCCTGGTCTGCCACTACATCAGGAACAGACCGATATACAATCTGTAAAATAATCTGTGTCTTTTCTTCCTTTAGTTTGCTAGCAGTTGAAGACCACTCTATTTGGTCATGGTCTATTTATCATGTGTTGTGAGCTTAGGAGCACCTGTAAGGGGCTTTCATGAAGAGGTGCTATGTAAATAAGTATTTAGATTATGGTTAATGTTTCTGACCATGGCTACTGTTTACGAATATGTCTACTGCTCACAAATATGGTAACTGTTCACGACTATGACTACTGCTTACGATTACTCTTAAAACTGTTAACTGTAACTGTTAATGATTATGGCAACTGTTAATAATTATGATTACTGCTTATAACCATAACCAAATATTAATATTGATCACTGATAATTCATCAGAAAAGCAAGCACGTTATGTAGAACAAAGAAGCACAACAAAAAATGTTTGACAGAAAGCAATAGGGAAAGGAGTCAAACCCTAAAGGGACCATGGTCCCGTTAGCAGGGTCATCCATTAGTACCCATCACACAGGTGGTTGATGTAGGTATTCGTAATAATAATTTGCTACAAGTTTGTTTAAGAAAAAGAGACTTAATGAACTAAACAAAATCTTACAAGCTAAAAGTAAATGATAAATATTTAGCATTCACTAGTAACAAATATAATTGTTAATAAAGTATCAAAGTTAAAATTTGCAGTGTGCTAAGACATGAACACACAGTTCATGCTAAAACAAAACGACGCTGGGAAGACAGTCTTCTGATTATGGCTAAATAATTGTTTACGATTATGGTCACTGTTTATAATTATGGCTACAGTTTATGATTATGGCTACTGTCTACGAATATGGTTACTGTTTACGATTATGATTACAGTTGCATTCTAAGCGTGAGGTCTTCAGCTGTTCGTGTACAGTTTAACAAACATTTGTAAGTAAAGATGATAATGCCAAATACTCCAAGCACAGAAATAATTTTATGCTGGGAATGGAGAACACTACATGAAACACATGCTATGAATGAAAAATGGGCAATCATTTTGCACTCACATGATGTCTTATGATAATATTCGGATGTTCAGACACAGATAATGAGTGAATAGTCTTTGCACTTAAATATGTAGAGAGGTGCTACTTTCCTTTGTAGTCACAAATACAATTAGTTGGAGCATGTGAAGAGGTGAAAGAAAAACATGCAAAATAGAAATTACAGTACTCAACTTTTTTTCAAATTGATAGTTCGTTATACATTAAGGTCAATCACAGTGCTCACAATGTAAAGAAAAACATACTTTTCGATCCTGGTCTCCGTCATCAGGTCAGGATTATGTCCGATGCTTCTCTTTTCGAAAGGTGCCATATAAATCAGCGATTAAAATTAGAATTATCATGCAGATCATCTTATCAGAAGGATGCTGCAGAATGTATGTAAGTAAGAACATCTTCATTGGCTTCCCCTAGGCCTAACTGATAGGATTGAGTTCAAAATTCTCTTTCTTACAAACGAAGCGCTTTTGGGTCGAGCACCATGCTATCTTTGTGACATCTTATCAGGCAACCTATATCGGCTTCCTCTGGACATCCTCTTTAGACCGTCACGACCTTCTAGTACCTCAATCTAGAACTGCCACAGCTCAGCATGCCTCTGTTGGCCCTTCGCTGTGGAACAGCCTTCCTGCTGTCAATTGTGCTGAAATCTTACCTGGTGGCACAACTGTTTCTGCTCATTCTCTTAAACATTTCGTTTCTCAGGGGTTCTTTGCACTGGCAATGCCTCTGATTAGGTTCCACTGGCAGAGTGGCTTTATAAGTCCCAAAATAGAATAAAATACACTCTTTATTTAACCAATTGCTACCTGCACCTTGGAGTACATAATACAATGCCTTCGTTATGAGCAAATCATCCTTACAACAAAGGTCATATGAGCCAAACTGCCTGTAGCTGTTAAACAAAATGTACACTTGATATATGCAAGTCTGTGTGTTTTATACAAATCATATCTTATCTGTGCTGTCAATAGAAACATGCAGTTCCAGAGACAAAACAGTGCAGCTCTTGGAAAACTGGACTAAAAAAATCAGACAAGTGTACTGGCTTCATGGAAACAATGAGGCAGAAACAAATCTAGCAAAGACGAATTTAAAAAATCAGGGATTAAAATAAGTTAAACTGTCAAGATAATCAATGAATCGATAAACTGAAAAAGAGTCTAACGAGACAATCTCGATTAAGACTGTTGTGCGAGAAAAATTATACAGCTTATCTCGAACCAATGAACTGCCACTTAAAATGCAGTCAAAACAAATACACAAGAGGTCTAATAACATAATGATGAAACTGTTAACATTACTGTGACTAAGATAGCTTTCTGAATGTCAAAAACTCTTAAATGTTGTAAAAAGCACAGGCCACTGCATATTCCAATGCTCAAACATGCATCTCAACTACCAATATTATCTGAGAATCAAAATAAAATGTTGACTTTACCCTCAAGTTTCTAAATCTGATATGTGCATAATTTGCTTAATCAGTTAATGATGTTTTACTTGCCCTAATCATCATTGACACTTAAGACTCAAAACAAAGATTGACTAGATGCACAACATAATGTGATCACTTGCTACAAACAGTTTCTAATAATAGCATAGCTTTGTATACATCCAATAGAATACCAAGGCTATGTTTAGAAAGTAGGACACAGGCTCTATCAGGGATATTTAGGTCAGTGAATGAAACTAGGTTGTCCATGGTGGATTGTGACTTTGAAATCATGTATATTTTTGCACAATAACTGGGATGCGACAAGCAACAGGTTTTGATCCCTGGCCTCTAATTTGTGTTTTTAGTTAGGTCGATTGTCGTTTTGTAAATTAAAATAATCCAATTTTCGTTTTCAAAACATAAACTCAGAAAGATTAAAACTCGGAGCCATGGTTTGTCAGAGTTTTGCCGATTATCACGAAACTCGGGCCGAGCCGAGTTCCGAACCGAGTTTCGGTTCATCCCCAGTCAAGTCACATAAAAATAAGGCGAAGTATCAGTGCTTTCTGTGATGCTGAGCCAAGGGTAGAGCTGTGAAAGTCCCCATCTTTTACTGGTACAAAAGCAAAACTAAAACTGTTGCCTATGCTGCCAAGAAAAGAAGTTGTCTGCAAAGTTAATAGCACTTTAAAAATGAATTGAATTGACTTGTTATGTTATGCACCTTTTGTCATTGCCTTCATGGTTTCATACCCAAGTGTTCATTCACAGTAACCAGCCTCTTGCTCATTCAACCATCCTTACATGTGTGCTTTCAATATAGCTCTCCATTTCCAGAGGCCAAACTTAAGAGACAACTTATACTTGAAGGCAGCTTTAATTCTAGAAAGAAATGTGGCAAGGAAGTTCAATATAGTAGAAACTGGAAAGCAGGATTTCCTGCTTTTAAGAAAGATAACACAAGCAACACAAGCATGAATGAGCAAACCCCAGCATTGGGACAAACAAGAGAACAGAGACTTCAGAAACAGGAAGTGCTTTTAGATGCCATTACACTCTAAAAACAGCCTGTGTTTTATTTCGCCACTGACCTATATTTTCCAGTGGAACATCTGCTTTTGAAAAAGCTATTGAATAGCATCACTTAAATCCTCCCTAAACTGCCATAATGAAGGAACAACTGAAAGCAATTTTACATATACAGATAAAATATTGAGAAAATTTCTCTACTACGCGACCTCACTCCAATGGGTATATTGCTTTTAGCGATTATTGAAACAATAAAGAACTTTTGCGTTCTATTAGTGCTCACATTCACTATCAATTTCATGAACACATCTTCCTATATGTGATAAATTATAGCAGAGATAATCAAAAGCAAGCCAGCTTCACAGCCATCAACTATAGTAAATTAATAATCTTAGCATAAATAGCCAGAAGAAAGCCCAGAACAGTTTCAGCCATATTCACACAAAGCCATTTGCAGTGTTTGCCAGTCTGCATGAACCAATTTTCAATTTGCCTAAAATGATTATTACGGGTCAGCTTTTCCTATTGCCCGTGGTTCAATGAATGGCATTGTCTGCATTTGCCTCTGAACATCAGCACAAGCTATCCTCTAGTACAGTGGTTCTCAACCGGTGTGCTGCAGCACGCTGGTGTGCCTCAAGGCACCGCCAAGTGTGCCGCAATGCTAATAAAGAAATCAAATTCAAAATCAGTAAAATTGTTTCTGATTATCAGTCTGTTAATATTTCTTCCAATGATCTATAATTCTAACAAATTATACTCTAAGCTACTCTAAACTATACGCATAGTTTAACTTTAGCACTTTAGGTGATGCCGCTGTCTGTCTGCTAGTGTGCGGAACTATTTTATTAATTTTAAGATTCATTGCCAACGTGCAACAAAACATTATTTATTCTGGGCTGTCACCCTGAGAGCACTTCTGAATAGATAGTATTGTAAGAAGTGCTATATAAATAATCAGATACGATACAACATCCCAATGTTAACTAAGACAAAATAAAATAAATCATTAAAGTTGTGCAAACTGCCAATCCAAACATCAAGAGAATGAGACTTTTTAAATATTTGAAACTTGGACTCGGCATCTGCAGAATTCAACTCATAAAACTCAGTACTCGGACTCGGCAAGATGTTCAAACTAGGTTAATCCCTAAATATTACAATGCCTAATAACCTCAACAGAACACAATAACTTCTGTCTAAAGGTCACAATATCAGTGCAATACTGCCAGGCAGGTGAAATCAAAGCATTTATGGCCACATTGCCAAAATAAATCAAAAGAAGATAGGTTACGGATATAGAAGCATTATTGGTACGCATAAATAACAACAGCACACTGCTAGGTGTCTGTGTCAACTGCTCATGTATAAATTGTGCTGCCTTTTCTGAAAGTTACAATTTGCTGCAGGGCTAAATAGCACATATGGAAAGTTTACTAGGTTGTCAGTGAGAGGTCAAAACCTTAGTAGTCAATCACCTAAAAACTCTATAGCACTTCCAAGATTATATAGCGGATCAGCGTCTACACATGTAAATTTTCACTACAGCTCAAACTGTTACAAATTCAAGCATAAACATTCAACAGTCATGTGAGAATGGCTCTGATGATTTCCAAAAAACTGAGATTAATTGAAGCCCCACGTATTCAGTCACACTTTCGCTTTTTTTCATTATACAGAGCCAGAGGTGGCGATCCCGGGGGTGCCCCCCTCCAACATTTCCTATCCCTTTCATTGTGTGTCCCCCCACCACCTGTCAAACCCGATCTTTGCCTCCGTACATAGCCATGAAACGTTGATCCAAAAAATATAGATTTTATCTAGTATTGGACTAAATGTCTGTGTAACAACCATTGTATTGTTGTTGGCTGAATTTGTTTACTACAAAGACTAAACATCACGAGAGCATTCTCTCAATTTATCTGTTACAATGTATATGTGAAAGTGCAACGAATAGTCTGATGTCCCTCGTTACTGGACAAAAAGCATATGTAACTGTGTATATTGTCGTTTCCTCACAATGTTTACCACCAAGGCCAAATATCACTGGTGCATTCTCATTTATTTGTATAATTTATATGCAAAACATAAACAGAAACCTACATAGCCAGACGTTTCTCTTATCGAAGCCCTTATCAAAAATAATTGTCACTGTTTCAAACACGAAATTACCAGGAGCCAAACACCCTTATCCTGTTCCTCTTTTTACCTTATAGATCCAAGTACCATTAAAGCTGACAGGTCTTCATATCAAAATCATTAGTAGGTGACCACTATAACAATACACAGATGGATCTATAAGTCTGTACTTTGTAAAGGTACTTTAGCACACAGTCAACAATCTGGCAACACAAGAGGACAGCAAAAGATTCCATAAAATAGGTTATTACAAGGATTCATCAGCTACACTGGAATTGTCAGTGAAGGCATTGGTCACACTTCACTGGTCACTATAGCAGCAAGACAGCCCTTAGTTACCCATAACTGTTCACAGTAACAGCAAATAAATAATTCATGAAAAAAGGGCCACTTGATCAATTCCATTTCCTAGGACTCATGCCACAGTTCTTGACATCAACTCAAACATGCAAAATTACTGAGGGCTAATCCTCTCTCTCTCTCTCTTTCCCTAGCATCCAGGAGTGGCCTTAGGAACTCAGTGACATTTCCAGATGAGAAACTGGAATGTCATCATTAGATGGGTCAAGGACTTCTGCCTTACCTGGGCAACCTGCATGCTCAGATGAGATTCAGCATGCATAAAATAAAATAAACAATCGATGAACTGAATTCCTCGATTGATCAATGATAAGCTATGTACTCAAGAACTGCACAACTCCAAATGTACTACAATCTAAAAGTGCACCTATAATAGGATTCCATCATTCCCAGACCCATAGCACCAGGTCGGTTAAAACTTGCATTTCATTAGACAAGCATTCTAAAAGATCAATTCATAAATGTTGGATTACAACCTATGACAGTTAGGCTTAAATGAATCATTAGAAATACCCTGCATGGTATTTCTGGAAACCTTCCTGTTGGCTTTTTCCCTTCCTCTGTGGTCTATGGGTCAGCACCCTTAAACTTTCTGAACAAAATGCCAATCTTACACAATCTTCCTACTTCCACCTGAGGTGGCTTAGAGCAATCCTCATCTGTCTCCAACTCTATTGTCCATGTCTTCATCTGCTCCCAAATCGATTAATGTGTTCTCCTTTTGCTTTCTTCTAAAGTTCCTCTCTCTTCTCTTTAGTCTGTTATAAATGCTGTAGCTACACTAGCAAGACTTCTCACTCATCTTACAACTCTGCTCTTACGTTTGACCGTCTTCATTGGCTCGTCCTAGTTGCTGGGGTTCAACTAAAGATTCTCACATAAATCTTTAGTGACATCACCCGCCACCAAGCCACCATCAGTTCGCTACTCTCACTTGACCCTCATGATCTCTTTGTCCCATGAGCAAGGACTGTCATGGCCAAAGCAGGACCCTCTGCCTTCATTGACCATGCACCATGGAATCAGCACCCTCCTTCAACATCTTCCTCCTTACTAACTGGCAAACCTAATGCCCCATTTCGTTGTGTTGAGACCCCTTTCATTTCTCTGGGTACCTCACACTGGAAACACCTCTGATTGATGAGCACTGTAAGGTGTCGTATATGAACGTATAAATACAATAGAACACAATTACAACACACACATCGTGCATTCTTTATCATCATCAACGTCATAATCAATATCAGTTCCAACCAATTCGAACAGATTAATTGTCCTCTCAACATCTGAGTGATTTGTCAAGTCCAGTGCTCCTCTCCATGCCATTGCCTAGTTCAAGTCTTGTCGTGTCTTTGCTTACATTATCCATCCAGCACATTTTTGGTCTTTCCTTTATTTCTCGGTCTGTCAAATCTTGTTTGTAATAAAAAACATTATTTTTGCATAGTCAATCCATCATCTGGCCTTTCCAAAACAACTCTGTCCATGGTGGTTAGGATAAGCAGCAACAGTCTTACATCATCAATTCTAATTTTCTTAACTCCTGAGTCCTGAGTGTATAACTTGTACAAGAATGCAACACTAAGAATGCAATGCAGTCTTATAGTCATTTTATCACCATTTATCAAGTGAACCAATTGTATGATTCCTGACATTCAGATTTCATATCACTGATACTAAACTTTTCATGGCTTCAAAACTATGCCATCTTGGCAGATACATTCAGACATGACAATATATCACATACACGTGGCACTGGCAGGCAAGCACACATCATGCATGTAAAGATATAAATAAACACTCTGCATACGGCATACTCAGTGATTTAATACATACTTCATCAGTAATATTTAAATGACATGTCATGCATACACAACAGGGATGTACAACTGTATTCTAAAGTGGACATTTGCCTTAGATGTAAGGTTCCAAGCAAGAGCAATGAAATTCCAAATGACAGACATTTAATTGTACACACCAAGTTTAAAAGCATACACACACATGTGTACACAAAACACAGGCAGGCCTCATGCCTTTATCTTGATGTCCTGCATCAGTGCACCCGGATGTAAGACGTCTTTAGACGTCACCAGAGCCACCCACCCACCCTGCCCTGTCACCATCTACCCACCACCTGCACACTGTTATCAGCTATGCAGAAATGCTACACACTGAAAAGAAAAGGCAGGTCCTTTCGACACCCTCTCTGGGTCATATCTCTGTGGCATGAAACAGCATGGGTCACTCCAACATACAAACATTGTATAGATACAAAGAAACTACAGTGACCAGCTTAATACATCTATTGGCAGAAGATATATGTAGAGAAGATCCTGGCTCTTGATATCTTAAAGAGATTTAGATAAGTTTTGAAAACAAACAGAACCTTAAACTTCATCCCAGGAGATGAAGATCCTGAAGCAAAAAGGAACAATATTAAGAATACAACTGCTTTGAAAAGGCATTGAAATGCCTGCTTCCATTTCTGTCTCCATTCACATGCACTTACAGCATTCCAAGTGCTTTTATTTCTACACTGCTGTAAAGGATATAGGACATGATCATCATCGACAGTTTTGGCTGATGCAAAGACCCCACTATAATGGTTGCCAACTTTTATCTGGAGGTAACAAAATTTCACCTCATGTAACTTACTGAGTTGTGTGTCTAATAAATGAAGATCTATATTTATCAGAACACTGTATACTTCCTGAGTCATCTAGTTTTGGCATGTGACCTTAATTTCATTAATTTATTCTTACACTTCCTTATTTTGATTACAAGCAATGCTCCTAGTATTCAACTACAGTGTTGCAAGTATTTCAACACTACTATAGGTTTTAAAACAGTCTTAGGCGTTGGTCAGTTACTGAAAATCAGCAACGCTGCCACTCAGCCGTGTGTGGCACCCTGAGCTCAGGTTCATGGCACCCAGTTTTGGAAACTGTGTACACCATTGTGGATAGGATAGCTTGAAAAATATGAGAGAGCCTTTTGAGACCATAATGAACAATGGTCCGAAGTTACAAACATACATCCGAAGAATCCAAAGTTATTACGCATCTCGATGATACAGTGTAAAGAGACTTACGCTCATTAGACATGAAGACTGTCTCGGCAACATCGTTGTCCAGAATATCAGCCTCTCCGACTCCATCCCTGCAACACCATGCACACAGACAAGGAAGGGTGTTATTTGTAGCACAACAGTCATGCATATGCATTATGCAATCATCCTTCGCATCACATTGCATAATGATTAATTAGAATTTGACAAAACTGACTTCAACACAATCTGGTCGATGATGTAGCTCCAAACTTCAGAAGTTTGCTAGATTTCGTTTTAAGCATGAGATAGATAATATCAAATAACACAACACTCATTGCAAAATTGAATCAATAACGAACACATCTATACAATACAATACAACTTGTAATTTGATATTGATATTCTTACGTTAGCTCAGAAGTGCACACATGCCACGACGGCACAATTGCAGATACGGTCCGTACACTTAACTAATCGGACGAGGATCGAACCCACACATTACAGGCTGATCACTCTAACCAATCGGCCACCACTAAAGCTCCGGTTACTGCAATGCCTAGTTTCTCCAGCCTCTGGGTTTGTCAATTGCTGATTCATCAACCAAGAGTGAAAAATGAGCACCTGTCTGATGATGAGAATTCAGATTCACAACTTAGTACAAATATACGACAAACTATTTCTCCGGTGTAAAACTGCATTCCGGTCAGAGACTTTACAAATATTTGCCACATTTAACATGGGTTTGACATCACAAGCAGATGATGATGAAAGATAAAACACCAGGGTTTGTGTAAAAAATTCAGAAACAACCTGTTATCATATTCCATTAATCACAGAAAGTACATGTCAGCAAAAATTTGTAGCACAATAAAATATTAGGATTTACTCACACCAATCACACTTCCCCAGTCTCTTTTCTAGACACTTGACAAGTCAAATAGCAAACAAATTAAAGAAAACTTTCCTAGAAAAAGTCTGCACATCATTTGGGTCAGCAAGTGTCTTCACAAAACCCTTGGCAAATGTCCTAGCGTAGACAGATGTCACGATGATAATAAGCACTGAGGTATATATTGATAAGTGCGGTAGGAAGGCGGTTCCATAGGCTCTGTCGACAGGTGCAGTGCAAGTCCGCAGACTCGCAATGAATAAGTCAAAACACGGAAGTTGGATTATATCCGAAAAGTCATTCACAGGAATCAAGGCCAAGAAGAGAACCAATGCATGTTGCAGCAGAGGTACTAGTGAAGAAGCCTGGGAGCCTGAACAGTATATAGAGAAAATCAACAACATGAGGTCTAATCAGACGCAGCATGCAAAACATACAAGGTAACACAATGCTTCGACTAAACCGTGCAAGGACAACAGAACAATACATACCTTGACTTTAGAAATGGTTGCTCCTCCTCCACTTTTTTGATATCCTCCTTTTCTCTGTTCGCATCTCTAACATCTCCACCGGCTACCACTCCACTGGTCCCAACAGAGTTGTAAACATCCTTACCACGTGTTTCCAGGTTTACTGAACGAGTTTCAGCCGTAGCAGTTTCGTTTAAGTCTCCATTTGAAGTAATTGAATTCTTGGGTTTCTGATCAGTGGCACTGGAATCGTGCTGGTCAATAATAAAAGAGGATTTAGAAACAGACCGAGATGCCTCGTAGCCATCTTGTTGAAACACAGGTACCTCCTCCCCAGTCTCAATGTTCAGACGATTTACTTTACTGTCAGTGGAACCATCACCACCACCAAGTGCTTGGAATTGTAATGTAACTGCCGGCTCACCCTCCAGAGGCTGCTCCAAAATACTTTTCTCACCAACAACAACTTTTGGTTTTTCTCGATCAGCACCAGCGAGTTTGCTACTCATCACAGCAGCAGAACTCGTAGAAGAATCTTCAGTTGATGTCCTGCCACCAAAACGAGACTGCGCAACAGGACTTTTGTCTTGACGATCGCTGTCAATTGCCGCATTTGGTGCTGCAACTTTTTCATTGTCTGACGGTTGTCGTCGTCGTGACTTCCACGCTGCAAGTCGGTCGGTAACCACGTCCTGGTCGTTCTCGCCACTGATGCTCGTTTTGATTACTGCCGCACTGTTTTTGATTGCCGTTGTTTCTGGTTGCCCAGACTTCGTTGAACAAAAGTTGGCTGCAGTTGCTGAAACATAGGACCTGGAATGAGTCGACGATTGGCTGGAATGGCTGGTAGATGACTCGACATTGGTGGGTGGAGCATTTGAATCTGAAAGACGATTGGTTTGGTTTAGAGCAGATGACCTGTTTCCTGAAGCGACTTCTAGTCCAACACCGCTCTGAATCTGTGCCGGCTGGTCATTCGACATAGACCGAGCAGCTCTCCTGGCATCGGTCGCTACGAGGCTCTTACCATCTGGTACCTCTGTATGGATTTGAGCTACACCAGAGGAAGATGACACCACAGTTGCAGGAGTGTCAGTCTTTATGTTCCCCTGTCCCGATTTCTGCCAAGAGTTAGTAGCGACAGAGCTTTGTGTTTCACTCTGTATCCCAGAACGTTTCATACCACCCGATCGAACAGCCGATCCCTTGACAACCTCATCATAATGCTGAATGATCCACTTCGGCGACGGCACACCATCCTCTCCAAAACCACGAGTCGGTGCAAGGTCAGACTCAGATTTGCTTGACTGTCGTGACTGGGACATCTTTCCAAGCTCTGCAGCTGGCAAGTCATTGTCAAGGTTGTCCACAGAGCTGGCACGAGCAGCTAACGAAGGCGATGATGAAGTACCCTGTGCCACTGAAGATGGTAAGTTCAGCTCAGAGGCACTTTGAACTCGTGTTCGACTGTTCTGAATCGACTCGGTAGGCTTTGTGCTTTGGTTAAACTCAAATTTGCTCGAAACTGGCTTTGAAGTGGAGACAGACAGCTGTGAGGAAGGCGTCTGTGGAGAGTGTAGACGACTGCCATTATTGTCAATGACTATGGGTGACAATACCAGATTATTTGGTGTGATTACCTGATACCTTGTGGGAGACTTTGATCTCTGGAAGTGACTTTTGGTGTCTTTCTCTTTCTCATTCTGCTGTTCCATCTTTGCAAAAATTGCACGTGTGTATTTGAATCTTTCTGTGTGGTTAGTCGTCTCGAAGAACTTGTCCGTCTCAATACCCCCAGCATTTGGTCGAGCAAGCTGATCAGATACCACAGACTTTTCCACATCATCGCCCTCCAGTTTTAGCTTCTTCGGATCTGCATTCTGAATCAGTGCAGAGTTTGGTCTGGAGAATTTAGCCACTGTTGCACCACCCTGAAATTTATTTCGTAGGGCACTAATGCTTGGCAAAGACTCTAATTCTGTGTCTTCCAGAGCGGGAGCTCGGTTCTGACGTGGTCTAGAGCGCCCCCTATCTTGATCCATAGTGGGTGGAATGTCCTCGAGCTCGCTTCTTCCGGTTCGTGTTCGTGTCACTGCACTGACTCCAGTTCTCAGGCCGCTTGACATTACTACCAATCGATGAGCCTTTGGAGAAACTGAATTAAACCTTATGTGCTTACTAGAAATCGAAACAGAAGCAAACTGATAGGAAACTTTAAGCTTTGATTCACTCTCTCAATACCGAAATCAGCATGGTAAGAACATCGACAACAGCTGTCATGATTTGTGATGTCAAATCAGAAGAAGAGAGAGGTTAAAACGATGAGCCCCATACTTCAGAAGAGAAGCAAAAATCCAATTCATAGCATGAGGCACATCTCATGTTGTGTCATAACTCTCTGCTTGTACGAGAGTTCAGAAATTCATTTCATCGAGGTTTCCAGTAATCTACAAACAACAACCGGATTTTGCAAGTAGACAGCAGGCAAGTAGACAACTGTTCATACTTCTCAAAGCCGATTTCACCAGCACCTGTTAGAACATCACATTAACGCTTAATACATTATTAGCCACAAAAATCAGTCAGTCCTACACGATGACACTCGCTATATACCAGCTGCAGTGCATAAAACAATATCAGACGACGACACATCAGGATTGCAATACCACATGCAAGGTGAAAGGTTGTCTCAACATAATTCAGCTATCATGCCATCAAACTCTGACCTACAACCACGGCCTAAGCGGATTCAAAGCTTATATACTGGTCCATTCAACAGCAGAATTTTGTCAGATGAAACATCCTGAAAGCAAAATGTAATAACCAAATTCTAGCCAGATCCGTAAAAAGCTATAATGGACCAATTTAAACACAGCAGAAAAACACGAATGTTTTTGAGCCAACAAAAACAAACAACATAATAGTTCTAATCTATTAATGGGGAACCCCCACTGCTTTAAATTTATAATGATTTAAAAATGGATGAATATTTATTTCTTTATTTGGAGGACTTATATAGCACCCCTTCAAGACATCTACTCATCAGCGCTCCCGACCCGACCCCTGCTAAAAATAAATTCACATATTTTCAGTGTTCATTCAGTTTTTAAAGCTTGAAACTACAACGTTCTTGTTTTAGTATGACAAGCAAAGGTAAATGATATAATAACATGTGGTATGCCAAGAAAAAAATGATTTAAAAAAACCACAAGTAGAATTAAGAGGACTAATTCTGCTCACTGCCAATTACAGTAGCCTTAAACAGCTTAGTTTAAGTGAGGTCCCAAAGAAGTCTGACCATTTGGTGGAACCATAATATGCATTGTTGGCATACCAGTCATCTGAAGGAAAAGCAAACATTCATAGTTATAGGAATGGAAAGAAATTAAATATCACGTATAGCCAGTCAAATGGTATACAATGTGTAATGGAATAGAGGAAATAACATGTCTAAAGGTATAGGAGAAATTGCATATCACACTGGATGTTTACAAATGCAATTTTGAAATGCATTTTCACTTTAAATGAACCTGTGGCATGCTAAGACGGTTAAGAAGCATTTTGAAATGTGCTTCCACTTAAAATCATCCCATTAAAGTGGGTTGCATGTAAATTAATTATAGAACAACCTTCATAATAGCAGCAACACCTACTGAATAGAAAGGAGTCTAAAACAATTTTTAAATGTGTTTTCCACTTAAAATCATCCCATTTGTGAGATCCAAATGTAATTTTTAATATAACGTATGTTCATAATAGCAGTGTCACCATGCTGACTTCCTGACGCATTTCATTACATTTCTGTTCATTCTTATTAATTCCTAATACTTTGAAATTTTAACTCTCATTTATTATTCATTATTATTAAATTACCAATCATTACTTTTTGTGGATTGTCAGTTTGTCTAATAAACGAAAGTGTAGATACAATCTGGTCTATTTCTAGTGGCAATTGTATGTGATGAGTGAGTAAATTGCGACTTAAATACAGGTAGATTGAAAGTATATTTATACATTAAGATGCTAATTTGCCATATTCTGATTTGAAGCATGTCAAAAATTTGAACTTCTGAAAAGATGGGCATTAAGAAACAATAACCAAGTTCCACACAGGATCAGCAAACTAAACAATTAAGAAGCATATGAAAGAAATCATAAAATGAAAAAAATGAGTTGGAAAAAGAAAGCTACAATAATCTAAATGAGAAAATAATTGGAAATGATGAGATATGATAAGATAGTCCCCACCTCTGAGTAGTTTCCTTCAAGAGGTGCTACATAAATCCTCAAATCAATCAATTAATGAATAGTCCCTACATATATTCTACTGGTTGAGGCAATTAATAAAAACATTTGGTTATGGTTTGGTTGGCTGATCAAGTCACTAAATGAAAAAATAATATGAATGGAAAGTAAGTAAATTGACAGATACCAATGCATGGAGCTATGTGCAAGATCAAACAGAAAGAGAAACAAAAGACAACATTTGCAGGAAATAAAGATAAAGTAAGACTTGAACTACAGGTAAACATGACTGAAATCATCATTCCCGTAGACTGCATCAAATAGTCGGCATCAAGAATTGGTGTTGTTGAACCTACTACATGCCTAGTTGAAAAGAAGAGCAGTACCTTAAGCAAAGTCCATAAGATTGCCAAGTGTAGAAGAGTAATACCTTAAGCTAACACCAAGATGAGTATGAATTATCAGCAGCTTGGCATACTATCACAAAGCTCAGCCCTCAGGAAAACTTGTAGTGTAATGGAACAATAGTCTGAAATGCAAGAATCAACCCCAAAAGTAGGAACAATGGCATCTCATAAAGCCAGAAATGTTGTGTTTTTCATCCATTTCACCCTGTGGTAATAAAAATGCTATATCAATTCAACTATGGAAGTAATAGAAATAAAGCATAAGCACGAAACTTTTTCAGAAAGCAATTGAACAAACCAAGTCAGTTAATTATTTGTATGTGCCTGTCTTTCATAGATATGATGGGTGAAATGCCAATATTTGGTATATATTTTGTGGATGTTTTAAATAAAATAACTACTTAATGTATATGCCTATAAAGTCACATTTGAAACAATAGATTAAAATAACTGTCTCTGTCACAGCTGGATTGGTATGTACACAAGTTTCTGAATCCAACATTGCACCTTTCAACAATGACTTCACAACCTGGGTGGACAGCAAATCTCCAACTCTCATTGATATTACATCAGAGCAGTCAAACCTCATCTAGTTATGCTTGGAACACGCAAATAGTAAGAAATTGCGACTTTTGTTGTAAATCTGTGAATAGTCCCAGCTGAAAAGTTTTCGATACCCACAAGTTAGTCAACACTTTTAGTGACAATTCTGCTAAATCTTTATTAGAGGCAGAAAAAAACTGCTCTTGTTGATGCAGTGCTGCCCAAAACCACTTTTGGTATAGATTTCCTTATTGCTTGAAAAGTTCCAGAATATGTTAGTTTGAAGACAACTTATAGTACTGTTGGTCCTGCAAACTCATGAATGAAACAGTTCAGACAGTCAGTCTAATACCTTCACAACAATCCGACATTTGTAATAATAACCACTGGGAACAGGCAATTTGTCCATTGCACAATTAACAAAAAGTTAACTAATTTACAAACAACAAACTTCTAACTCTTAACTCCTAACTTTTAACTTCCCACCACTTTAGCATGCATACTGTATTTATGTTGCAATTTTGCACTGGGTAGAATGTTGCAAAATTCTGTGCCTGTGCCACACACAGGGGTTAAGAGACTTTAAATAACAGCGACGATTGTTTTGCGAAATATTTGAAAATAATTGGTTGCTTGATTAAAACAGAAGTTTTATATTTTAACAAAGTTCACGTTACTAAGCGAAAAACACTCTAAACTTGAACATAAAACTCTTACATAATTGAACTTCTGCTGTGATTGTGTCAACAATTAAAAGCAATTTTTCAATATCTGCCACAAATTTATGTTTTTGGTCACAAGTGACTGAAGCCTAATGCCACTGGACCAGTCCAACTATTCATCTGTCAAACAGGTTCCCAACAGGGAAGCCAACCTCTGACTTACAGACAAATATAAGCTATTTTCAACCAGTAACTTAGATTCGGCAAAGTAATGGCGAGAAATAGTTCAAATCGACAATCACGGAGAGGATCAATGATCAACTGACTCGCTGACGGCGATGAATGCTCGTCCTGTACAGACCAAGTGGTTTCAGTGATATCCAGATACTATATAGATCTACCATTACCTATAAATAGAAAGCTGAAGGTTAGCAGGTGCATGGACTTCATCTGCAGTTATCGTATCCCGCATCCTCAATCTGAAGCAGTGCAAGAACTCTGAACATGGTATCAACTGTTCAGTTCATCTCGAAATCTGTCAATTAGGCTGTGCGCATGAGTTTGAGTGGGTGTGTGAACGAGTGGCAGTCTATCATTGAAGATTCTTCTAACTGTCTTAGCAATGTTTGCATATCAATGAACTTTTGTTTTAAATGAACCTTAACACCGTCTAAGCTTGTGTAAGAATTGTTCTGTTGGGTAGTTTAAGGTGCTATGTTAAGAGAAATCTAACCAAAATAAAGAATTTCCACTGTAATCAGCTTGAACAAGGCTGACAAACAAGAATTACAAAAGCAATTAAGTGAACACAAGCATGCTATGAAGTGCAGCCACCTATCAAACAAGACACATACAGTTAAATATAAATTCATTATAACACAGCTTTTAGCAAATCGAAGTATAACGTATCTTCAAGTACATTTATACTATCAGCAGAACAATTTTCATGAAGAAGGCTCAAATACATCTTGACACCACAAACCATTTTACATTAATGCAAGTATTAAAACAGAAAAAAAAACAAAGGCACTAGTAAAAACAAAAGCACTAGTAAAAACAAAATATATAAATTATTTTATGCATATATGCATATCTGAAACCTGCAGATACACTGAGGAAACTAGGGCACAAGTAACAATATACAAATCTATGAATGCAAACCTGAAAACTTAGGCACTTAGGACTATCAAATATTTGCAATATAAGTACTACAAAGAAAAATCCGCCACTGTACGTGTTCTAACAGTGCCAGTCCCAAGCCTGGACAAAGCAGAAGGGCAACACCAAATCATCTTTGTTATGGAATGGTGTCATTAAAAAATTAACAACATACTACAAAGAAGCTAATTCTGAATGCTACTTAATTTCTGTGTCAGCCAAACAATTCTCATCGTTTAACGTTTTCTGAATTACAACCCCCAATCCAAGCCTCCATTTCTGTAAGGCTTTTATTGGACACGAATTCAAAATAACCAGAGAAAAAGTTAAGGAAAACTTTGAAGCAGGTAATCAATGTAATTCTCAAACACAATATACATGTATCTACAATAATTGTCTGCATCAATAGACAGACAGGACTTTCTTTATTTAAGGAATATAAAGTAACATACCAGAATAATTATGAACTATTGAAGATTTCTAACTCTACACGTTTTTTTTTAAATCCCAATAAAAAAGGGTATGCTAAATAGCCCAGGACACCCAACATAATAATTATGTATACATAATCACAAAGCAATGGCTTAGAAGCTGTTGTGAATCTTGTCTCCTCCTCCTCCTCCTAGCTCATTTTAAACAAGTTCACCTGGATATTACACAAAGAGCACAGTGCAACAGTACACAAGGCCCCTCTGATGTTGACATATTTGACACTCACCTGTGTCTATACCTCATAACCTGCTTGTGGCCCAAAAGCAGTTACCTGACAGTGCAGAATGCTGGCGTGAAGCATACAACCACACCAATTGCCAACTGGCCTAGGACTAATCTGGTAGCTGCCAGAAGGTTAAGTCCACCTACCTGCAGTTTCCAACTAAACTTTCACTTCAATTATTAGCCACTCTGTTAATCCCAACTATTTGCCACATCATCCATGTCCCAGCACTGCAACTGCACTATAAAAGTTACACAGCCTTGCAGCCTTGGTCACAGCCTTATCTTTCCAAATAAGGAGACCAGTGGAGCACAGCCGACTGAACAGTTCTTCTTTCTCCACTCCTCCCCTCAACCATCATGCACCAGTGAACATTGGTGGCTTTCAAGAGCTGCCAGGCTTGGGCGTATCCTAGACTTGAACATTGCAAATACAAGTGAGACAACATCTGAAAGAAAATTCAGAATTTCAACTGCATGTATAAGGAATTAATCCACCTCAATGTCTTGCTGAAGAATTAAACTGTGCTCTTTGGTGGTCAAGCAGTAATACCATTACCTTTTAAAACTGCATCGACCTCTAAACTGGGCACATAAAACTAGGTAGACTGAAAATCTGCATTCAGACAAAGATTGCTCAGTGATTCACTTCAGTTACAAGATGTTTGCTTCCTTCAACTATATTTCTAAGGATCTGACAAGAAAGGGTCACTGACATAAATCTATTCTTTGTGAACCATAACATCACACGCTTCTGTGAAAATTAAAATATAATATATATATATATATATATATATATATATATATATATATACACAACAGACATCTATAAATTCCTCAGTGCCACTGAAGAACTTGAAAATATTCTTCACCTACACCAGCAAGAACTCTATGTATGTCAGAATAAGATCTGCAACTTTCAATGTAAAAACCAATGGTAGAAAGAATCGCATGCTTGAAAAGATGTCTCAAATTAAGGGTCCATTCATTTCAACTGGTGTAACTTAAAACCCTTTGCATGACACTAACAAAATTCAACAAGTTTTGCAAAACTTCTATGCTGACAGTAGGAGTGAAGGTGCAAAACTACAACATTATAGGCACGATTACCAAAGAGGTTGGAGGTCATGAAACCAGTGTTTGTTATATGTAAATAAGGTACCCATTAATTTCAGCCATAAATAAGCAACAGTTTTCCATTACGTTATTAGACAGAGTTGGGTCAGCTGTGCAGATATTATAGGGGCCGTTCACATATTATATAACGTTCACATATTATATAACGCATAAAATCCCAATTTTTGACCCACCCCCTACCCCTAATAACGTTTTATAACAGCAGCCATGACCCACCAACCCCTATATTATATAACAGATATACAATTGACATAATTGTATGGCACAAGTTGAAACTTTTATAACAATACAATGTTAGTTAGCACTTTAATAGTAGTGATAATTGCCTTTACTCCATTTCAAGAACTGTAGTAAAAAATCATCATACACCCAATTAGCTATGTAACAAAAGCTATCTTAAAATTGTGTACTCTCTCGTGCCAATGATGATTAGACCGGATGTATAGAGCCCCTCTGCATCTTAATATTCAGACTTTTAATGGCGCTAAATTCACTTTTATCAATTACGGTAACTAATTGGGTAGTCGACGATTGTCACCATGTATCTACATGTAAGCCTACTATAATACAGCATGTTAATACATGGTAGTGACGTACATCCCATTTAAAAGCACTATTTTAGTTTCCCTCCTTTTTTGCACTAGAAATGAGCATTACAGTATCACACAGAATGGATTGGTTTAATATTGCACTGTCAGATATTTATCGATAGATTTGCGGTACAACATTGCTCTTACCTATTTAATAGCGCATGATGTATATAGAGTGTATACTACAACTACAATTGGGTATCTAAGCATAGTAAGCAAACATAAACTATGTACACATACTATAGAAAACAAAATCAAACATTATAATATTACCTATCAAAATAATTGTTTCAAGTGAATTAATTTTAATTTAAACCAAAATCTAAACAAAGCACACAGAATTGAATTTTAGAGCGTTTAAAGCTACGCACAGGAAATTGTTAAAATTGTAAATAGGAAATTGTCAAAAGTGGATTTATAAATAATAAGTAAGAATGCCAGGTGACAGCTAATGGTGCTAGTTTTGGTTCACAACGTATAGTGAAATTCGATTAAACCATGAAGGTCCGTGGTACATGGAATTTCCAATTGGCAGGCAAACAGGCAAACTAGCATAAGGTGAAAAAAAGTTTGTTATATAACAAAACCTTCAAACTACCCCCCCCACCCTACACAATATAACGCTAACAAAACCGGAACCCACCCACCTACCCCTTGAGCATTATATAATATGTGAACGGCCCCATACCACTAAGTGGCAGATGCTTCTTTTGATGACAGCATTATATGAATACGATAGCCAATCATTTGGAGTGCAATTATCAGTAATTCTGTTTCTGATGGAGTAAATTTTCAAGGATTTCATATATTACTAGGTAGAAGCAGTGCAGGCTTTACGTAGATGCTAAACAAGCTATATAGCCTAGGGCCCCACTTTCTTGGGGCCTTCCAAAAATTGTCTGAGTGAGCAAGTGCATGGTCTATTGCGCACAAAGATAATGTAGAAACAATTGTATTGGTTTATTAATTTTCATCAATTGCATTCCTACTAAAAATTAGCTTGATTTGATATTAATTAGGTTCTGAAACCAAAAGGCACGCCGATATACCAATTTAATGGTATCGTCTTACAAATACAAATATTATTATTAGCAAATATATGCATTTTACTATCTTAATCTATTATTGTCTTTTAGCATTTTACTAGTGTAATATTTAACGATCGTGTCCAATCAGAATACCTAATGTAGAAGCAATTTTGAGATTGTTTCTTAGTATGATGGTTGCAAATTGCTCTGGTGAAAGATCCTTTTCTGAGATGAAGCAGATAAAAATTGAATTAAGAACAACAATGACTCAAGACAAATTATGTTCCCTCAGTCTCATGTGCATAGAAAGTGACAAACTAAACGGTTTATCATTTGATGATGTCATCAGTGACTTTGCTCTGGCAAAGGCAGGTAAGAAAATATTTTAGTTTAATATCATAATTCCTTAATCCTTATAACAGTTTCAAGAGATTAGGTAATAAGCCTTTGTAAATTGTGTCTTTTAAAAGAATTTGTTTCTTATTACCAGAGTTTGCATTTTTAAGTTTGTTATGAATAAAAATGATTTTGAGTTAAAGATTTATTATTTCACTATCAATATACTCTAGGTATCTGAAAATCATATTGTCACCGACATTATAGAATATCTGGACTTATAAGGGCCCCATACCATATCTCAAATAGCTAGGGTCTCATCAAGTCTAAATCCGGCCCTGGGTAGAAGGACTAATATTACTGTTGAATAGCAATGATTTACAAAACAGTTCAACCAACAATGAAAGTAATACCAGAGCCATTCTGGATGACACTGTGTCAACAAGCCCACTTCTGATAACGTAGGATCCCTAAACTGGGGTTTATGCAGAGGTGCAACATGCCGCTTCAAAGGATGCGACAAAAATGGAAAGTGTGAACTGTAAAAATGATGTCTGCAAAACGCACTACATGTACAGAGGAAATTTAACAAGTGTGAACAAAAACATCTATATATACAATCATACATAATCTATGGAAAGCATAGAAATTTATCAAATGTCGGATAGCAACTGAAGGCGGGCAGGAGGAAAAGTCAATGGGGATTAAGGTGCCGATATAATGATCTAATAATGAAACCACATCGGGTGAAATCATCAGCCTGGGGAACAGACCTGTTGTGAACACACGGACACAACTGATGCATAGATGCATAGATGCACAGTCCTAATAGGAGGGAGAAAATTCCCTAGAATGTGGTCACAATTAGAGAGGATAGAGTTGAAAAGGGAGACATCGGCTCGTCCGCAGAGATCGTCAAAGGATATTTGTTCAGAGACGATATACAAACTAGGGCACAACCGGAAATCGCCTCGAACATTAGACTATTCGGAAGTATTCGCCTCGGCAAATAGCCAAAAATAACTTTTTTGATAAAATAATTTTTTGTATACAATAATTTTTTTTCATCAAATAAATTTACGGCTAACAGACTTACTTATAAGTTATTGATTAATTAAACAAGAACTTAACATTCCATTGAATTTTCTTTAAAATAATTATGTTGATTTACATGTTTTAATTTCTTTTGGTTGCATTTCCCAATTTTGGCAATCGGTAATTTTCCCACTTGAATTGGTTCCACCAACTTTCCGGTAAACATTAGAGTAAAGATGTTGTTCATATTTCAAATTTTATAACTAGGTTCTACATTTTTTTCGCAAATGAAGTTTTTAATTAATGAATATATTGGTATAGCCTAGAGTGCAATGATATGCTATATGAAGGATATTGTTATAGACACTGCATTGACTTTAGATAGTTCTCTGTAGCTGTACATGTGGCAGGTTAACTATACACTTTGCCTACGGATGGTACTCACAGAGTCGCTGGCCAGATTTGTCGCTACTATTTATTTCGTACCCGGATCCCGCATATAGTTCATCCAAATACTCGGATTCGGTACTCAGTGGAAATTGTCTACTCGGTTATGCCCTAATACAAACAAGCTGCACTGGACATGCTAAACAAACTGTATAATTTTATTTAATGTAAACAAGGCAATCATTCAACTTTAAATAAATGCCTTGATTAATGTATTCGCTTTTTTAATTTTAAGTATTTCACTATCAATCAATAATTTTTTTCAACGACAGACAAATGTTCGCATCTACATATTAATCTATAACAATATCAGCTATTATTTAATATTTTACAGCAGACAGACCAGCAATCTTGAAACAAATAGGCCCCAAAGGGAAGAATCACGATGAAAGTGTCAAAGTGATAAAATGAAATGTGATTGTCATTTTGTATATAAAATATTAGATTTTCGTTTTCAAAACAGATTTTTTTAATACTCCGACCCATTGTTTGTCTCGCGTACGAGCAAAAAATGCAGAGTTCTATGAAACTCAGTCAAGCCGAGTTTCAGTTCATCCCTAGCTGCAAGCCTACGACCCGTAAGCACAAGTTTCAGTAGTGGTTCAAAAAGTGACAATTTCATGTAGGCATCTTAAAATGTGATAAAACTTCTCTTGGGGTATGAACATTTATAAACACTTTCCACAGGTGCTGACTGCCGGGCATAGAAAAGTTTGGGAACCCCTGCGAAAAAGGCAGAGCAACACATTTTACAAAAGAGGTTGAACATTCACAGATCTACAATAGGTTTCCCATATATTTCCTCGTTTTACAAAACAATCGGTGGCTTAGACTAAACCATTGCCAAATCCAATAGTCATGCTCTAGCAAATAGCACTCAAAATGATATGTAAATGATAAATGGATGAAAACAAAGCAGTAAAATGTGGATTTATTATTTTCACTCTATAGTTGTAAAATGCCCTGGCAATGGTTACTCAATGCCATACCATCATCTAGAAATGCCTGTCTAGAGACCAGGGCCGCCAATGGGCACACGAAGCCTGGATACCCCTTCAAACAGTTGCACCCAGACCAATAAATCAATAACTGAAACCCAGATGAAGAAGCATAATGCTTTAAACATAATGAAAATTGCTTAATTGCGGTCGAACAGCTTAATAACTGCCAGTCGGCCTTTGCCACTTAAACCAAAGCATGTGTGGTAGGAGACTTGGTGGGTCCAAGATTGCTTGTGCAGGTGGCAAATTTCTTTGAAGAGGAGCACAACAATTGTAGTGCTCAGTCCAAAATGCATGATGTCTGCACTGACGACAGTGGTGTCATAGGTACAGAGGGCACTTGACTGCCACATCCCTCTTGGTTATATGCTGGCATCCCTCAGATAAGACCTATGGCTGCCAATATGTTGCAACAGTTGTAAAAGCAATTAACTATAAGTGCAACAGTTACTGGTTTGTGAGTGTTTTATTAATGTATTTATCCAGTGACAAACAGACAAATATCTGAACATAGAAAATGTTGCAGATATTCTGAAGTTTTATCAAGAAACCGGCAATGCCACTTTTATACCTTCTGCTTGTTTCAAACATAACCGACTGCTAAGTCACATCAATTTTACCTAATGTCAATGCCGTTTGAGCTTATGCATGCCATGCAGAATGCAAAGTGAATATTGAAGTTCTTTCAATATTCATTTTGCATTCTGCATGGTAAGTGTGTATTAATATCTGCAACATTTTCCATGTTAAGATATTCATCAGTTTGTCACCGGATCATAAAACACACACACAATAGTTGAACTTATTATTAATTGCTTGTACAAATGTTGCAATGTATTGGCAGCCATGGCAGCCGTTGGCAGGTACAAATGACATGTGAATCCCTAAACAGTCAACACGCACAGAAGATGGTCGTATGCAACTAGAGACTGACCGAAACCATGTTTTCACTTTTGGCTGAAAAAGGAAAACGCCACCGAAATTGATGTTTTGGTCTCGGTCGAAACTCAAGTCAGTTTCAGCCGAAGATGAAACCAAAATTTATTGAACCATTTTTAATTTGTACTGCTAGTTTGTACTACATCAATTTCCTGTCTTTTCAACAATACAGTAATATATTTGATTCAAGTCAAAGTGTCTGAACATAGTCTAAAAGCGAGAAGTGAGAACTAGTTGTTAAACAGACTTTGAGAAGTTGAAGGGTGTTTAGTAATTGAACCCCAAAAAGGCAAATGTTGTAAGCTAGAAATAAGAGTTTCTTGACATTTTCTCCATGAAGGTTGTTGCAATGTCCTCATAGATTTGTCGGCGGCACTAAACAGCTGTTCGCTGGCAACACTCGTCGGTGGTGCCGAGAGGTACTTTCGGGCTGCAGGTTCAAGACATGGAAATTGACTGCAGTTCCAAAATGCATAAATGTTTGTGGTGAGGTTCACGTGTGGTTCTCGTAGATAGGTTTGGAGCTGATGTTCATACTCTGGCATTTCTGTTTCTGCGTTATTCTGTTTCACAGCAACGCTGATGCTATCATGTGTATCCCATATAGAGGATACTGGTACAGGATGCAACTCTTCTATTCTTTGTGACCATGGTCACCAGTAGCCTTGCATTGACCATTTTCATCTGTTCCTTCTGACATGCATTCATTATTCATGACAATTTTTGGTGTTTCTGAAATTGCGACCTTTTTTCAATTTATCAAAGTACATGTCTTTGAAACGTGGATCCAGTAACGTTGCTGCAAGCACGTGTGGTGCTTTCCTAACTGAAGCAAAACGTTGAGCCGTTGCATCGTGAAATGCAGCTTTCATTTGGGTGAGGCCTCGACCTTCAGTGGTTGCTTGCAACTTTATTTTCAGCATTGCAATTATGGGAATAACAGTTGAAATACATGCCTCATCGAAGCATATCTCGAGTGTTGCGTCATAAAACGGTTTCAGCACATCAATCAGACGTTCAACCAACCTCAATACTTCTTTTGAGAGATTATCGATTCCTCTGCGTTCCACGGCATAGAGGTTGATTACCTTTTGTTGTTCGGACAGTCTTGCGAGCATCAAGTAGGTGCTATTCTATCGCGTTTCCACATCCTGGATCAGTGCGTATTGTGGAACGTCATGTGATTTCTGGAAGTGTAGCAAATTAAGACAGGCCTGCTCGCTGTGCTTGAAGTGAGAAACAACCTTTCTAGATTTCTTCACAACATTTTCGACAGACGTTTGAAGGAAGAGAGCATCTTTCAGAACAAGTTGTAAAGTGTGCGAAAAGCATCCAAATTCCTTGATTTCAGCAACACGCATGGTGCTAATCATGTTTGATGCATTGTCTCTAATGCCAAGGTGAATCTTTAGTTCAATTCCCCAGGTGGCAATAGCTTCCCTCAATTTCGAAGCCAGATAGGCTCCAGTGTGATTTTCTTCCAGCACCACTGCACTCAAGATAACTTTTTGTCTAACACCTTTGCGACCAAAATGTGCAGTGAAACTTAGTAAGATTGCTCCATCCATTGGTTGTGAAACTAATCCACTCTGCCTCTGTCAAGAGTTTTGTGACATGCCCACTTTGTTGTAGGTGACTGGCATCATCGTTGTACGAAAATACTTCTCTGTCATCAGATGAAAGGGACGTGAGTCTGTTGGATCAGCAAAATTTAAACGTTTGAACGCATCACCTTCGACAACTGAGTATGGTAGTATCGACAATGATCATATCCATGATGCATTTAACGATCCTTTGAGTGGATGGATGATCATCCGGCCAGGTCACGCGACGTTCTTGAAATGCAGAAAGTGTTGGCCGGACAAACTTATCCAATATCTTACCACGAGATTCTTCTAACTTTGCTCTCTTTGCTGGATTCACGACATTATTGCGGTCGGCAATGTTAGATAGATAACGTGAATACAAATCCTTGTGAATGTAACTCAAGATGACTTTCAAACCACGTGTCGTCTGCTTTCCAAGCTGTGTGCTTCCTAGAGAACATAACTTTGTGCATTCATTGCACTGGGCCTTTTCTTTTATCAGACTCGACTTTCGAAAAATAATTCCACAGATTGGATTTAATGACATTTTCGACTTTTTATTTCTTGTACTAATTTACTATTGTATTTTAACCTAACTGAAAGCGCCACTCAACTTAATATGGTGTAGAAAAACTTGAAACTCTAAAGCAACCAATCACCTTCAACACGTCTGATACAATAAATCCGATGCTAGCAGCACAGGATGAGAGAAATAGGGAATTTGGAAGCAAGTGATGAATGCTTTGGACAGACACGGCCTTTGGCTGAAGGATTGCGATAGTATTGACTATATGTATAATAATATACGTTTGTGTGCAGGAATATATATATATATATATATATATATACACGGCCGGAACTGTAATTGAGAAGCAGATGAGACGCTGGTAAAGGAAATAAATAGCCTACCAATTAGCCCAGTCAGTTGACACGGCTGAAATCATTTCGTCTCGACTGAAGACATTTCGTCTCGACTGAAGGCCTTTGGCCCTCTCAGGGTTGACAGTATGAATTTCCATATATGTACCTGCAAGACTGCGTGCAGCTGTCAGTAGACACATAATTTCGGGTTGTGCCAAAAATGAACCTTGGTTTTGGCAGAAAACTGCCAGTACCAGTTTTTGACCGAAACCGAAAATGGGCCGAAACCGATAAATTTGCAGTTTCAGCGCCGAAAACGAAATTCGGTCGAACACTATATGCAACAAATAAACCCATGATTCCTATGAGACTACAAAATTTTCTATGACAGTACTGATACAAGAAATCCAAATTGAATAACTGTTCTGAATATGTAGCATTTCTCATTCCTCAGTAATTTGTTGTATGTCTAGCTGTTGCAATGGATGAATACACACTTGTATCTGAACATTTATTAAGTTTGGTCTTCTTTGCATAAATTCAGCATAATAAAGTCGTACGAATTCATTATCACTCGAGTCAACTTTTCCGCCTTCGACTTCATCTTTAAAATACTTCAGAAACTTTTTCTGGAAGGCATTATACCATCTGGAACAGAATCAATCTGATTTCATATTTCCATTGTAGTTTGCCTTTGAGTATCTGAGTGTCAACTAGCTGTAGGGCTGTCAACAGTTTCGAAATGGCCGAGAAAGTGACCTAGACCTGGACAATGCTTATTTTGTAAAGGTAAAAATTTACAAAAGATTAGGCAATTTAATTATCGAAATTCAAGCAACGTGAGCAACACTTTAATACAACATCCTTTTCTCAATGTCCATAATCATAATTTAATCATAAGTTTTTCGACATTAGATTAAGCCTCATTAAGGACTCAAAAGTCTCGAACATCATTCGAAATTCATAACTTCACAAGCCTAGCGGAATGCGGAAACTTCACGGGTTTGGGGGTTTGGCGGTGTGTCATTCATCATAGTGGCAACTGAGAAGTAACCCAAATGAGTTTGTTTTGAATTGGCAACCCTAGCTAGCTGGTAGTGCTGTTGTATGCGCTTTTAAGGACAGGTCAACTACTGTATCGATTATCCATGTGCACCCCCAATACTTATTAAATTTCCACACCCAACCACTCATTAATCATCGAACGGCAATCAGTATAAAACCATTTTTATATAATAAGCTGATAGAATTAAAACAACAACAAGCGAAAACTTACCAGGCACAAAAAGCTAAGACGCCAAAATATAAAAGAATTAAGACAAAAAGAAAACGGAATTTTAAACAAAAACCACCAACACAGTAAGCTTCAACTTTTACTTCAGATTACACATTCCGATTGCAGATTACCCCTCTGATGACGCCATCGTAGAAGTTTTGGAAAGCGGGAGCGCCACCAATTAACATCCTAAATGTACAAGAGAAAACATCATAGGCCTAAATTCATCATTCTGTGGTTGACTTCTCCGAGGCGTTGTCATCTCGTTTCTGACCTGGACTCGTTCCAGGCCGTGTATAACAGGCCTACGACATCCGTTTGGTTTAGGACGTTCTTCGAATTGTTTCTGATTTGACTTTACTTTTTTCTGTTTAGCTTTGTGTTGAGTCGTGAGCGCCTCTGATTCGAGTGGCGCTATATGTACTCCGTTACTTTACATTGCATCCAGCTGGAGTCTGGACCAGTCTGCTGGACGAACCATGACCAACAACTTCAAACATTAAGGTTTCCGAATTGTATACTATTTTAAATGAATTCTGATTACAAAGTCTCGATCGTCAAGTTTTGAGGCTGATCGAAATCCTCGTCTTGACTAAAGAACAGCACACAAAATACAATACAATACAATACAATACAATACAATATGATACAACTAGGCATTAATTTATAGGGCTCTTTAACAAAACAAGTATTGCACGAAAGCGAGTTGCGCTGCATTCCTACTTCCTAGTCATAGCTCAGGGAGAATAGGTAAGCCTATTGGCCTAAGTCTTCAATTTTGATTTAAATTGCGCAACAGACAGAGGTGTAACAAGCGGGGGCAGAGGGGTAACCGCCCCCCCCCCAGTTTCAAAACTGGGGAGGCAAAGCCCCTCCCCAATTTTAGTGCTCAGTGCCCCCATGCGTCCCCCAAATCTGTTCATTATTTTATATTTCTCCAATGGCTCTTAAAGATGACTTTTGTTAAAATACTTTGTTTCCCCCCCCATTTATCAAATTTCTGAGGGGCAAAATATAAAAAGTGGGGGGGGGAGGATTTGGCGATGGCACTTCGCGCAATATTTTAGAAAAAATGCCCCCGCTTTTCAAAACCTTGTTACACCTCTGGCAACAGATGTGGCCTGGCGGACTGTAGTTGGAAGGCCATTACATTCCATGGGTCCTGCAACTGAAAAGGAACGATTTCCAAACTTCATATTGGTACGGAGTGTGATGAAATCCCCCACGTAGCCGAGCGGAGTCCTCTTGAGTTAGTGGCAGAACATATAGGGCGCGATCATGGAATGGATGTCATGTACGACCCTACGAGGTGGAGATTCTAGTGTAGATGTGGTACATGAGGAGGGAAACTTTGATTCAGGCATGGATGGGAAGCCAGTGTAATTGTTGAATTGAAGGTGTGATGTGATCTCTGGGACCCAGGCCTTTTATTAGGCGAGCAGCCGAGTGGAGGACAGATTATAGCGGCTGTAGTGTCGATGTGGAAGCCCATATAGGATGGAGTTGCAATAATCCAGGAGAGAAATTACGAGAGTCTGAACGAGGATACGGAGGCAGATTTCGTTCAGGCAGCGTTTCATCAGTCGAATCCGGCGGAGGTGGAAGAAACATGTTTTGGAGGTGTTTATATGTACACATATACTAGCTGGGGTACCCGGCATTGCCAAGGTTGACAGGTGTTTGGCTCTGGAGAGCAGGAAGACGGCGGCAGCGGGTTCACCAACCCCTCTACTGTGTCCCAGGTGTTCCCCTAGCGAACGGCGAAGGTTTCGAGTGAATATGCGTAAAAGTGTGCAAATGCATAAACGGAAAGGCCCACACACAGAGAATCTAGATATACATGTATCTTCAACTTTCCTCCTCTTTCTATTTCTTAGTGTTCATCCTTACTCACCTTCCTCTCTTCTTCTTCCTCTTCTGATTTCTGGCATCATCTCTTCCCACTACTTCGTTACGTTTCATTCACCTTTCTTCAATCTAATCCCTCATCCTCAGCTCTAATTCCTCTTCTCTTTCTCCGTCTTCTCTTAATTTCTATTCACTTCCTTTCGTTCTCACTCACCTTTTCCCAACTTTCTCCACTTCCTCCTACTTCTCACCCTTTCCTAACCGTTTCCTCCTCCCATCTCAGCCTCCTTTTCACACTCTTCACCCTCTTCTCCACTTCATCATGCACTCATCGTCACACTTCTCTCTTCCCCTATTCCATAATCCTTCCCCACGACTTCCTCCTTCTCCTCCTCTTCCTCCTCAGCAATCCTGCGTTCCCTTTCCTAACCCTCTTCATCACCCTAACCCCCTTCTTCCTCTGACAGCCCGAACCCTCTGCATTCCCACCAACTCGCTTTTTGTCCCACGAAAGCGTTCCCTTCCTCTTGCTTCTCACCCTATCCTAATCATCACACTTCTCATTTCCCCTACTCCATAATCCTTCCCTACGACTTCCTCATCGACAATCTTGCGTTCCCTTTCCTAACCCTCTTCATCATCCTAACCCCTCTCCTTCCTCTGATAGCCCGATAATTAACCCTGTACATTCCCACGAACTCGCTTTTATCCCACGAAAGCTCTTTCGAGTGAATAGTTGATAAACGGAATTGTGTATAGACACTGATGCGCAAGCCAGTAGACGTGCGGCGCTCTTTCCTAATCTTTCCTAAATCTTGACGTCTTTTCAACATGGATAGGTTTTCTTTTTCTTTGGAGTACTCGTCTTTACCAAGTGAGTCCGCTCCATTACTTTTCACTGCATTATAACTAATATCTCACACAATATTCACCCTTCACCATGCATTCTTTGTTATCATTTCATTCCAGCCATCGCAAATAGTGGACTCGGCCACTTTCAAACGCCATAATGAGTTTGTCAATCACCTGCTTCTTTCCATCCTTAGATTACTCACCGCATATCACATTCAGTTTAATCCCTCTGGGCCTCCATGACATCCAGACAAAGCCCCGCCTCCTTTGACACAGCGACAAGACAATATGGATACATGTCGTACATACCTTTGGCTCATTTACTTACAAATAGGCGTAAAAGACGACTCCAGCCAGCATCCAATTTACAACAACTTTATCTTCATGCTAACTTTGCTTTCTGGAGACACACATGTAAACTCTGGTCCAATAAATAGCTATGCAGCTCCTCGTCCTCCCCCACCCTCTGTTCCAACCGCTTCTACTACAGAAACTACCCTTCCTCCTTCTCCTCCAAACAAATTCGTACTTTGTACTTTAAATATACGTTCACTGTTACATCCAGCGCACTCAGCAGAAATTAACGATATGGCTGAATCATCCCACCCTCCAGATCTTTTTGCACTAACAGAAACCTCATTCAACTCAAACACAACTCTTGCCCAGTACCAAGACTGCATACCCCCCGTTTATTATCTCCACAGCACACCTCGCCCTTCTAAGTCCGCAACCGTCACGAACACCACAGGTGGAGGCATCGCCTTTTTGACTCGGGAACCATCCACCGTCCTCAACTCACCTGGCTACTGTTTTCGCTCCTTTGAATGCGCCTCAATCACTCTCAAACTTGCTAACAAAATTCTTACCATCTTCAACGTCTACCGCCCTCCTTCCTCCTCCTCATACTCCAGTCCTTCATCCGTCTTCTTGCAAGAATTCACAACCCTCCTTTCTACCGCTGCTACCACTCCTCATGAATTCCTGATCAAAGGGGATTTCAACATACATGTCGATGATCCCTGTGATTCATTTGCCACTGAATTTCTCACGCTCTTATCATCCACTAATCTGGTCCAACATGTCAACTTCCCCACTCACTGTCACAACCACACGCTTGATCTCATCATCACATCATCTCTCTCTAAATTGTCACCAGATATTTCTTTCTCTTTTGATACACCTTCCGATCATTATCCCATATTCACATGCCTTAAAATTCTACCTACTCCACGTCCTGATCCTGTCTCAACGTTCTTTTCATCGCATCAGTTCCATAAACATTGAAGCCTTCTCGCATGATCTCTCCGTTTCAGACCTCATTCTAAATCCTCCACTCTCCCTTGACCATCTCCTGTCTTCCTATAATACCACTCTCTCCACGCTCCTTGACAAACACGCTCCTATTATCAACAAAACCGAATCTCACGCTAACAACCCGTGGTATAATTCCTATCTCCAGGCTTTCAAATCTTTCCGTCGACGCCTCGAGCACACCTACAAACGAAACCGTCATCCTCAAGTGCTTTCTGCCCTAAAATCGGCTACAAATAAATACTATGACCTTCTGGCTAAGGCTAAAACGAGCTTCTATTCCTCGTTGGTCCAATCCCGATCCTCTAATCCTCGACTTCTTTGGAAAACTGTATATCAACTCCTCCATCGGAACTCTTCCAGCTCACTTCCGAGCTCGCTTCCATCTTCTTCTATAGCTGAATCGTTCTGTTCTTTCTTCTCTGGAAAAATTACTACACTCCGTCTCTCTCTTCAAACACTCATTTCCAAAACCACAATCGATCCACTTACAAACGTTTCCTCATCTATTTATGACTCTCCCGCTTCACCTCCATCATCATTATCCACCTTCGAACCAACATCAGAGACAGAAGTATTCAATATGCTACAATCTCTTCCTAACAAGCAGTGCGAACTCGACTGTACACCCACCTCCTTACTGAAAGACTGCGCATCAATCCTTGTTCCTGTCATTACCAGAATAATCAATCTCTCTCTATCTATTGGCCACTTTCCACAACTCTTCAAACATTTTTTAATCACTCCACTTCTCAAGAAACCATCGCTTGACAAAGAAATCCTTTCAAACTATCGACCTGTATCCAACCTGTCATTCATTTCTAAATTACTCGAACGCATTGTCTTGTCCCGGATAAATGACTACCTAACTTCTAACTCACTCCTAAATCCGCACCAGTCTGGCTTTACCAAGCGGCATTCAACAGAAACACTCCTCACCTACCTCTACAATAAACTTGTTTCTGCCATTTCTCATCAACAAGTCTCCTGTCTCTGCCTCCTTGATATCTCTGCAGCCTTTGATACCATCGATCACAATATATTGCTCCAGAGACTGTCCACCTGGTTCGGCTTTTCTGATACTGCTCTTCTCTGAATCCGGTCCTATCTATCTTCCCGCTCTTTCTCAGTAAAGACCTCGAGCATATCATCTAAATCATGCCCGCTCACCTGTGGTGTTCCTCAAGGTTCTGTTCTTGGACCCCTCTTGTTCATCCTCCATACTACCCCCTCAGTTCACTCATTAACGCATCCTCGGTTGACCATCATCTATACGCTGACGACACGGAGTTATTCATTTCTTTCTCTCCAACCAGCTTCTCCAACTCCATTGATAATCTTCTCCATGACGTCACCCAAATCTCATCCTGGATGACCTCAAATCTCCTCTGCCTGAACCCCTCCAAAACCGAATTCATTCTGATTGGTCTCCGTGAGCAACTGAAGAAAATTCCTGATCCCTCTATTTCTCTCAACCCTGATTCTGCATCCACTCACAAATTCACTGCAAATTCTCCTGTCCGCAACCTAGGCATAATCTTTGACCAAAACCTTAGCTTCGCTGATCACATCACCCATCTTTCTCTCTCTTGCTTCATGCACATCCGTGATCTTCGTAGATTCCGCCCTATGCTTGACTCCAAAACAGCACCCACAATCGCCACATCAATAGTTCACGCTAATTTGGATTACTGTAATTCCCTTTTCCTCAATATAGACACCACCCAATTATATCGGCTCCAAGCCATTCAGAATGCTCTCGCCCGTGCTGTCACCAAGACCCCAAAGCATCACCATATCACTCCTGTCCTCAAATCACTCCACTGGCTAAAAATACCTGAACGTATCGAATATAAGGTCATTTCCCTAACCTACAGCACACTGCAATCCTCACAGCCCACATATCTCCGTCAGTTGTTCACGATTCAGACACATCGTTCAACCCGTTCCTCTTCCACCCTCACACTACTTCGCCCTCCCGTCACATCATCACTCAAATTTGCAAATCGCTCCATAGCCATTGCTGTCCCGCCTCTTTGGAACAAACTCCCTCCAGCATTAAGACAAATATCCGATTCGTCCTACGAATTTACAAACACCTCACCTCTAGCTATCTCCCCACAGGTTTTTCACTTACAACTCAAAAACTGCTCTTTCGCAAATCCTATCCTGATTCCTCCTCTTCCTCCTATCTCCCTCGCCATTTCAATTCCAAACACCATCCACCTTAGCCGTCTACCTGTCTGACTCTCTGGATTTTACCCCCTGCCTATCGATTCTGTTTCGATTAAGCGCCTGTGAATAAGCTGGTTATCGCGACTTCGCTTTTGTGGGCGCTGTAGAAATGCTGAGATTACGATTACGATTACAAAGTACCCTGTGCAAACGATGGCCAACTCAAGACCTGCTACATCTATCTCCCAAACCGTCCATTCGTAACAGAAATAAGTGTGGCAGAGAGAAATCACGTGCACATGTCCAGCATTCGTAGATCGGGGACCAACGTGTGTCGCTCATGGCAACTGAAAAGGAAACTTTCCTTGGGGGTCCTGAAACAGGTTTTTGGCCCCAGAGACGTGGAAGACGGCGTGCGCGGGATTCAGGAACCACTGGCAATTAGTCAATAAAAAATTGACATGCAGATGCGATTGAGAAGACTTAAGGATTGTTCACCGCCAGGAATGTGATCTCGAGACCGCGGTCTTGGTCTCGAGACCGGAAAAGTGCGGTCTTGGTTTCGAATGCGTCGGTCTTGGTCTTAAAGGAACGGTCTTGGGATTTGTCTCCGTCTTAGGTTAGCGTTCTTGGTCATTTGCCGCATCAGAGCAATTTCTTTGATATTTGTCAGTTGTTTCCGATTAGAGACAACGGTGTTCAGACCCTACGCGATTGTTATCGATTTCTGACGTGTTGACCACCTATATATATACACGTTACTGTGGACAAAAAATGCATTTGCAACGGTTCCAGCCATTAAAAAATTTGTTTTCACAAATTTCAAGGTTTTGGAACAATCTAATAATTATGTTGTCGGCCATGTGTAGTCACCATTAACCTACAATTCCGAGTACAAGTAGGCCTAAATCATTCAAACGGAACGTTAATCTACGTGTCTTAACGTATTTACTTATCGCATACTGCAGAGGTGTAACAAGGTTTTGAAAAGTGGGGGACATAATTAAAAAATTGCTAGGCAAAGCACACAAAAATTATTTTTTCCCCCACTTTTTTAATTTTGCCCTCCCAGAAATTTGAAAAACGGGGGGCACAAATTTTCTCAAAAAAAGTCATCTTGAACAGCCATTGGAAAAACATAAAATAGAACAGATTGGGGGGAACATGGGGGCACTGAGCACTAAAACGGGGGGACTTTGCCGACCCCCAGTTTTTAAACTGGAGGGGCCGGTGTCCTCTGTCCCCCCCGCTTGTTATACCTCTGGTATACTGTAAGTAATTTATAGTGAGATATTCTCAGACCGAAGCCAAGGGCTGTACCCGCAAAAGTTCAGACTGGCTGGTAAAACCGTTTCTGGACCATTTTTAAGATTAGTATTCTTCAGCAGTATTCCGTTTTAGCGTATTAATAAATTGAATTGTTTATAAAAAAAAGGGCATCGGTCTTGGTCTCGGACCACCCGGTCTTGGTCTCAAGGTTTTGGTCTCGTGCCCAACACTGTTCACTGCTGCAGTTAGAAACTGGCAAAGTTAAGTAAATGCACAGAGCGACATACACGTTGAAAATCCGATCCGTTGGCTCAATTCATTCATCAATTTCAACATTTGCAGTGGCGTCTTCCTTGTCGGTAATGATCGAAGTTCTTCTAGAAAGGTTTCCCATTGAATCCACTCATCATAGAGCCCATTGGTGACATCGTCATAGAAGAATTCTACTTTAAAGAGCCATTGTGGCACCAAGTTTACATTCTGCTGCGTTTTAAATAGAAAGTTTCCTATGGTGCCCCAGATTAAATTTCTTCATTGTTAACTATGGCTGGCTTAATTTTCAGTAATACCACCGGTAATTATATCTATCTTTTATTGAAATTTTAGATACTTGATTCATATAATTACATTCCTACTTGTGCAAATAGACTCAAATGTGTTACTAGGCCTCAAATATCAAATTGAGCAAAAAGATCTTGTATCATAGGCCAATTGTGGCTTAGGTGCAGTATTACTTTCGAGTCTACTAACTATTTTCTATTTTAGCCAACAAATTGTCAATTCGTTAATTTTTTATCAATTTGACAGTAGGCCCCCAATTTATCCAATTTACGAGTAGGCCTGTTTCAATTTTAAGTATTGGCCACCCGGTTAATGTTTTATAAAATATGACCTTCAATTAGAAATAAATCTATTGCTGAACAGGAAGACAAAGAACAGATTAAAATAAAAGGGAAAATGTTAAACGTTTCAATTGATTATTAGCAACATAAAGTGCATCAATTTCTAATGTTCAAGGCATCAACCGGTGGCACATCAAAACCAAGCAATATTAAATCAGGTCAATTATTATCCAGATCAGACAACCAATGCAATCATAAGAAATGGAAAGAAAAGCAGTTATTACAATTATACAATTATTGGACTATGGGCAGTAAAACATATTCCTCGTAGCTCTAAATGAAAATGCAATGTGTAGTTGCTGCACATTCAAAATGCAAAACAGCTAAGCCAGAAATTTTATTTGACTCAGCTGCAAAAGTAAAAACCAAATAAAATGTATGTTTATCTGCCAAGATACCACCAGTCATTAATTAACAATCTGTAAATTTTAAAATCATTTTGAGACATATCACTGCTTTTAGCAATGACCCTCATTAATTAACCTGAAAATGGTGAAGTCATACATTCTACTAACATCTTTAAATAAGTCTCCGGTCACCGAAAAATCAGACTGAGGCAGTATGAAATTCATCATCAACAGCTATGGAAAAGAACAAAGTTCTTAATCAACTTTTAAAAGTCAGTTAAAAACAGACCATCATATAAACATGTAAGGTATATCTGGCTGCACAAAAATCATCATCTGACTGTATAAGTTAAAAACAGAGCAATCATCAGACCTGAATAACCCATCAGTCATTGAAACATCAGACTGGGGCAGTTTAACATTCATCATTGAAAGCTCTGAATAAACGTCATAATGAAAGTATTGTGAAACTATGCACATGCACGCGTGAAAAGAATTTTTTTAGACAATTAAATTTGAGTTAAAATAATATGTATTCAATTTTTCGTTATATCGAAACTAACATTCATCGAGACAGGTAATGGTGATACAATTGGATCATGCCAAATATGGTAGACCTTCTGACACCTGAAAACATATAATTTCATGTAAACCTCCTAAATGTCCAGCTTAAATTCTGAGTAACCAGCTTACAAACTAGCACTATATCAAATCAAGTCCACAAGACAAACATAAACATGGTGATTAACAATGGATTTTATTTACTACATATTTGGATGTGTCAAACGCACCAGTATCAAGTCATTAAACAGGCTTCAACAGCAATTGTCAGATATGGCTAACGCATCAGTCACTGAAAAGTCAGAGTGGATGGTATGTAATTCATCAGCAAACAGCTCCGGAAAAAACTACGAACATAATCTCACTTGAATTGATGACTACATAAATAAACTACATATTCATCACCATACTGCATCTGAAAGAATATATATTAGATTTTTAAAAAGCTATTCGCTGGTCGTTAAAGGCTTAAGGCATGTTTATATGCAAAAATCTGTGCACCCACATGTTTCACACATATTAGCATCATGATCTGACCAGAACTACAAGTTATGAACAGAGCAAGCATCAGACTTGAATAACCGATCAGTCATTGAAACATCAGACTGGGGCGGTATAAATTCATCATTGAGAGCTCTAAATAAACCTATTATCATGATACTAACATTTAGCAAAACAACTCTAGAAAGTTTATGTTAAAAAAGTGAATGGTGATGCAAAACATCCAAAAGAATCATGCTAAATATGACAGATCTTAGTGCATCCTTACAAATATAAATTTAAAATGAATTTTCCAGTGACAAATAAAATCCACTTTAGGGAGATCCAGCTAACTTGCCAGCACTATTTCAAAAATTTTTCAAACAGAAACATGGCAATTCACAACAGGTTTTAAAGTTATGTAATTAAACAGGGCATCAGAGCGATAATCAGATTTTGTAAACCAATCAGTCATTGAAAATCAGACTGGGGCGGTAAGATAGTCATCACAGAAAGCTCTGAAAATTATATAATTAAAATTTATCACAATGTTCAGTCAACTAATAAATTAATTGAAATGACTCTAAAGGACAGAATATTTTAAAACAGGAATTCAGAGCGATAATCAGATTTTGTAAACCAATCAGTCATTGAAAATCAGACTGGGGCGGTAAGATAGTCATCACAGAAAGCTCTGAAAATTTTAAAATTTATCACAATGTTCTGTCTACCAATAAATGAATTGAAGCGACTCTAAAGGATATAATATTTTAAAACAGGACTTCAGAGCAATAATCAGCTTTTGTAAACCAATCAGTCATTGAAAATCAGACTGGGGCGGTTAAGATAGTCATCACAGAAAGCTCTGAAAATTTTAAAATTTATCACAATGTTCTGTCTACCAATAAATGAATTGAAGAGACTCTAAAGGATAGAATATTTTAAAACAGGACTTCAGAGCAATAATCAGATTTTGTAAACCAATCAGTCATTGAAAATCAGACTGGGGCGGTAAGATAGTCATCACAGAAAGCTCTGAAAATTTATCACAATGTTCTGTCTACCAATAAATGAATTGAAGAGACTCTAAAGGATAGAATATTTTAAAACAGGACTTCAGAGCAATAATCAGATTTTGTAAACCAATCAGTCATTGAAAATCAGACTGGGGCGGTAAGATAGTCATCACAGAAAGCTCTGAAAATTATATAATTAATTGAATTGAAATTTCTCTAAAGGGCAGAATAATTTAGAACAAGCACTTAGTTTGTGAATTCAGCAACCGGAATTAAAAGGTGAGCTGGCTTGATTAGAATTTGATATACACTACTCCTTGCAAACTAAATCGGTATAAACCGGTCTTTTGCGGGGAAAATACGAGCCTCCAAATCATCGTCGCGGATAAAACGTTACCTTGTAATTCATTATTTTAAATAACATTTAATTGCGATAGCCTATTTTTCAATAATTATGATAGAGCCAGCGCACGTGTCCTTCATTTTAAAATATTTTTTATCAACTACATAAAACAAATGCTAATTTATGCTGGACGCAACGGCGATCATTGCAGCTAATACAGCTCCTGTAAAGAATTGCAATTTACGCTAAAACCTGCACATTATTCCCATAGATCAGCTAATCAGCTTCCCTCTCGCACCACAACCCCATGTCGACTAGGAAAGATCAGGAAATGACCAGCGAGTCTTTAACGAGACTACTACAGCATACAAGGACTTTAGATCATGCAAAAAGATAGAACAATTAAAAAGCTTATAGCGCCAATTTAAGTCATCAAAAGAAATGGCTGTCAAAACCTGGTTAGGCCATGAAGTCCTTAAACTTCATTATAACGTTAACAAGCTAACATCAAAATTAACAGTCTTCTGCTTCGTATACAATACGTGTGCTTTATTGCGATGTGAAATTCATTAGCCTATTAGAGTCGTAATCGTAAAGTCCTAATTTCTAAAGCGCCATCCGTCAGCTAAGCACAGGTCTATTCAAATGGGTTGTTGTCTACATTATTCCTTGCTGATATACCTCAGACTTTAATTTTCGTAATCCAAAAGTTTAGTGTAGATACCAGCTTATTCACCAGCGATAAACGGTTTCGGCCTCCAAATATTTCAAATGAGATCTAAGTCCGATTTCCAGGGTACAGTTCAAGAGAGGAGGCAGAGTAACGGCTACAATATATATATATATATATATATATATATATATATATATATATATCGTGCAGAGGTGTAACAATATTTTGAAAAGTGGGGGGGGGGCATAATTTGTAAAATATTGCGCGAAGCGCATGAAATTTTTTGGCCCCCACTTCCTGAATTTTGCCCTCCAGAAATGTGAAAAATGGGGGCACAAATTTTCCGTACAAAAGTCATCGTAAAAAGCCATTGGAGAAACATAGCAAAACAATTTGGGGGTCACATGGGGGCACTGAGCATTAAAACTGGGGACCTACCCTCCAGTTTTAAAACTGGGGGGTAGGTGCCCCCTGCCCTCCCGGCTCCCGCTTGTTACACCCATGGTATCGTGTATTGCAATTCTTCTCAGTGTGGAATCTAACGTCGCCGCCAAGCCAAGGATGGACTAGTCAACCTTAGGAGATACGGCTTGTCAATCATAAAGTTAATTCAGGAATCAAATTAGCCTGTCGGCAGCCATGCAATGCACCCTTTACGTAATACGTACGTATGATTTAGACAGCGACGTCGCCTAGCGAAAGAAATGTCATTTATCAAACGGCGTGTTATAAATCTGTGTCCCTCTCAATTATCGGCAGCAGGCTGCAGTACCATTATCAGCATCATATCATAAGCAACATCATCATCATCAATCATCAGGCTCGACATCGGCATTATCATTATGATTGCATCATCAAGATAGACACCTCCTTATGATCCTCCTCCTCCTCCTCCTCCTACTCCTGACGTCTTTCTCCTCCTTCTCCTCCTCATTGTCGTCGTCATCGATTCTAAAATGAGCCTGATAAGCCTATCATCACTGGATTGATTTAATTCTCGTCCATAAGCTGCTCCGATGAATTGAGGTTTGGCTTTGCTTAATACCCACTCTTAATGAAATTATAAATTCATGGAGGTTTCTAACTTAACCAATTTGCATTCGTTAGATAAATGTTCATTTAGTGACAAGATTCTGGCATCCTGCCTTGATGCCCGGCTCTTCTCCATATAAATACCAGTCTATTGACGTCAGTGGCGAGAACTCGCGATTACTGAGCAAACATTAAATAAACGCCGAGTTGGTTTTGTACGGAGTTTAGAGAGGGAGTGAAGCTGAGAAGGCGAGTACCGTTTAACTCGTGAACAGTTGGTAGGCGGATGTTCAGCTGAGTCAGAGCATCAGATGTCCAAAAGCGAACTTTAATTTCGAATCCTTCTTATATTTTAATTATTATATTTGTGACCACCATGCAACAATGGTTTACAATTTGAAATTGCGATTATTTGCACCGGTGAATAAGCTGGTCTCCCTGACGTGGCTTCCGTGGGCGCTGATAAATTTTCGAGGATTTACATTACATTATTGAATGGACATTAAATAAACGCTGAATTAGTCTCGATAAATTTTCAATATATAAGTGTGGCGTTTTGGCGCCGGGACTGCCGACGGGTAGCGTTTGGGCTCCCCCCTTTTTCTGTTGATTGAGCTTTTCACTCCGCTGTGGGAGAATGTTTGCTTCCTCTGTGGGAGCGTTTTCGCTCCCTATGAGAGCATTTTCGCTTCCTATGGGAGCAATTTCGCTACCTATGGGAGTCAATTTTGCTCCCTGTGGGAGCTCTCTGGGGCTATATAAGGAGCGCAGACTTGCACTCGGGAGGACAGAGAGCTAGAGGCAGCTACGGGAGAGCACATATAGAAGGTCGGAACTGAACGATAGGCTGATTCGTTGTGTTCGATGCTGATTTAGATAAAGTATATTGCTGATTTCGTCTCTAGCCTAGTCACTTTCGAATTCGTAGCAGTCTCGAAAGCCTGCTCCAGACCGGGTAGGTCCTCTTCCGCGGATGATTAAGAGGACGGGAAAACCTCAGAGCTCGGCCTTTTGGGGTACCAGGAGAAGATGGGAAGAAATTCAAGGTTTTCCCAGGGCGTTCGTCCCTACTGCTGCTGACACGTGAACGCCCGGTGCCGGCCCCAACCGGGGTTCGCCACATAAGTATTATATTGTAATCATTATAGGCTTATCTAAATAATAGGCAACAGTGATGGTGATTGAAGTCTAATAATAACTTCTTCTCAGGAATGGATTAAACGTAGGCCTACCCTTCCCAATATATTATCGTTTCAGTATATATATGCTTGCTTAAAAATAGAGGGTTGTCGCGAACCCCCTTTTTGCTCATCCTCTGCCCTAGGTTCTCCACTACCCTCACTGATATCTAGCAGGGTAACCGCTGCCATTAGATCCTCCACCCCAGGGTTAACCGGGACCTCAGGACAAAAGAGCTCGGGAACTGGTTGAGGAGGCAGGGAAGCCTGTGTCGATGAGAAAGACCCATCTACCACTGAAGAATGTGAGCTTACCGCTCCTTTCTATTTGCTTTTACCAGGCCTGGACCGGAGTAAGGCACATTTAAATCCTTATCCGCGCTATCGGATTGATAGCGACCAGTTCTCCCAACGGATCAGGGCTCTTTGCGTGTGGAGGGGCCATCAACTCATAATCAAGAGATCTAGGATCTATAACTGAATTAGTTTGCAATTGTCTGACTATAGCATAGAGCTGGCTTATCTTAGATTTCAGGGTTCGATTCTCCTCCTCCAACTTGGAGTATCTCTCACCCAGGCTGGAATCTGTAAGTGTCCAGAAAATCACATTATCCCCATCAGTTATCAAGTCCTCATTTGAGGGCCATTTAGAAGTCATGGTTGGTGACTAAGTCAGTTACGTAGATTTATTCAGTAACAGTTAATCCAAATACAAATTAAACAGTTAGTAATTGAACAGCATTTATACACAGAATAGGGGAAGAATACAACAAAATTGAAAAAAGCATTGGGTGAAATTTGGCGCTATAAAATTGTATACCTCCAGATAACTATTACAGAGAGCAGCCAACAACTATCCCCTCTAGTTTCATTAAGCTTTAAACTGTGGCTAAGTAGGACATCAACATGCCACGTCTCTAGGCAACTACTGGTCCGCCATTTTAGTCAATTCATCAGGGGTCCTAGCCTCACTAGATCCAACCCCAATCGGGTCCGAAATCAACTAATATTGCTTTAAATTCGTTATCTACTGGGGCCTTGCCTGCTCCGACATTACCCAATAACCTGTATTTCCACTAAATACATGAGATGGCCTATGATTACTTATAACGTAAAACTAAACAAATCAACAGCCATTTCCTCCACAACAACAAGAGAAAGAAAAAAGACACTGAATCGCATCCGGTCTACATCCAAGAACCAATCAGCATCAACCGTAATAGTTTACTGCCAAAACATTGGTCTTGTACCCGCGGATAAAAAAGGTCACGGCTGCGTTCTCTAGACACTACTACCTCAAATGGACTATCTGTGGTTATCCAGGAGGCTACCGAGGCTACCCTGGCTACCCTGTGGCTACCCAGGAGGCTGGAATGCCACATGGTCAGTAATACATGTAGGCCTAATGTTTAAAAAAATTTGCAGCACGTGTATGGTCTTTCATGCATCATGCATCTGCAGAGATAACATAGCCTCAATCAATGATAGAATGGAAGTGACGACTGACGAGAGGTCTATGTGAATTGTCATCCTTTCATCATGTTTATTCTACTCTTCAAAAACATTAAAATGTTGGATTGCTTGAGAGTTCTAATAAAATAAGTGATTTTTAATTAATTCCGGTTCATATCGTACCTTATATACTTTTTTAAAGCGATCCCGGTCATCTAGGCTGATATGATATCTGGGTAACGCAGTTGTGTAGATGATTTATTAGATGATTTTAGATGAGAGGGGTAAAAGACGAGTACAGTACGGTTGCAGTCAGAGATTCCACGCCCGTTTTTCAACCTCGGGGTTCGGGGTTTTGTGACGTCAAACCCCGGGGACCACGGGGTTCGGGTTTACACCGGCCCTGTATACACGGAATACTAGAGTTGTATGATCTCGAGACTGTGTCTCGGTCTCGAGACAGTTTTTAGTGTCTCGGTCTCAGAAGCCTGCTGTCTCGGTCTCGAGGTAGTGTCTCGAATTTTTAGAAACTCTTGAAATTAAAGTCTTGTTCTGTCTCGAACAAGCGGTCTCGGTAAGTTTCGCGTTAACTGTCTTAAAATTTTGCGCTAGAAACTGAAACCGGAATTTACGAGAAACGGTAATTCTGGTTAACGCGCGAGTCACATGATACTGAAACCAATTCAATTATCTTAAAGTGGAAAAATGTCTGAGAAAGAACCTGAAATTGCGAAGTTTACGTTTAAGCAATATGAAGTTAGACCTATGACAAACATTAGCTATTGGCTATTAGTTTGTCACTGATGTAAAACCACCATAGCCGAAACGATCGTAGCAACTTCGAGTTTCTCAGGGCTCGAGTTTGGCATTTGGTATCGAATTTTCTTGTTTAAAGTCGTCTAGAAGATTTCAGACGTGCTTTCTTTATACTATTCAGAAGATAGGCCGAAGAAGAAATATCGAAAAAGAAAAAACTCGGCAATAGAAATACTATTCTTGGGAATTGGCACAATATACATTATAATTACGTCTGAAATTGAATTACAGATGAACCTTATTCCCAAAAATTGATACATTAATATTTTACAGCCTTTTATATAGGATCACTTGTTTTTTTACTGTCTCGAACTGTCTTGAACCTATATAGTGTCTCGGTACCACACGGTCTCGGTCTCGGCATCTCACTGTCTCGGTCTCGTCTTGGTCTTGAAGTTTAAAGTCTTGCATACAACACTGCGGAATACTAACGATATCACCAATCTATGGATCGAAAGCCATCATATTTCAGTGACTAACTGGTTACACTATTGTTGTAACTTGTATGCAGTGCTACGGTATGCAATACTGCAACTGCTAGCTTAACATTTCATTCTCGCAAAAGTCGGAAGTTCGCAAGGCAGTATGTATGAATGATTGAAACGGTAGTTTCTTCAACACATCAACCGAAAAGTTTTCAACCCCGAAACGACGGAGTTTCGAGGCCTAAGAACCCGGGTTTCGGGGTTGAAAAATGTCCGGGATCCCCGGGCCCCCGGGCTTCGGGGATCCCTGGGGTGGAATTCCTAGTCGCATTGATCGAATTAATGCTATTTAGATGCGGCTGAATGTTAGCAGCAATTTCTATTACCATCATAATGTACTGATTCAGGTTTTTTCTGCTACATCTGCCACTAAACGGAGGACGTTTTTCGAGGAGCACATGCAATGACATTCCCAACCGTGCCTAAAAATTCTATTTTAAGAAATCATCTGTAATATTAAATGGACAGCGTAAACATCCGCGCCAGTTTGTCGATACATTTATTAAATTCTAACCAAAAGAAGAGGTAAAACTGGTCTAAATGCTCAACTAAAAATGCATTGGTCAAACATTAATGAAAATCAATAGACAAATAGGGCTTATCAAGCACATGGCGCGAAATTAAACTTGTGAACGAGCGAGCAACATCATGAACGAACTACAGACTTGCAGATTAGTCTTCCTTCAGCGTTCTTTGTAACGAAACTAAACTAATTAACGTTAAGCAATAACAGATATATCTTCCAGTAGAGCGTCGTCACAGTGATGACAACAATGTTGCTAAGAAGCATTTACAAATACAAACATTTCGTCACATGCTGGTCAACAGAGAGTCGTCTAGAATGACTGCTTCTTAATATGGCTAAGACTCTTCCTTTCGCTATAAGATCTACAATTGCTTCAGTAGTTGAAAACTATTTTTAATTAGCATACTAAGATAAGTTTTTCAATCTACGGAGTCTGAACCAATTTGAGCCGTTGCGAAAACAACCATTTTACAGAATAAACGTTTGAAAAATTGTTCTATAATGGCAGATCTTAGATGATAGTTGAGAAATTCACTCAGGACCATAGATAAGAAATGTCTGCAATATATCGGACAGCCTTTTTTGGAGGTTGGTGAGTTTCTTAAGATTAGAACTATAGGTGGAGGTCAAAGTTAGATTGCAATAAGTTAAGTATGGATAGATGCAGGGCCGACGAGGTTGGGACAGAGGTACATTATTACCCGGGCCCGGCGATAATAAAGGACCCGCGCTAAACATAGAACGCAGATAAGATTTTGGGCAGATGGTGAAGCTCTTTGAGTAGCCCTGTTTTGGTAGTGAACAATTTGTCCGTGAAAATTTTGTTATGAACCTTTTGTCGATGAACCATTTGTCAGTGAACCATTTGTCGTGGAACCGGTTGGAACAAATAAAGGAGGAGGACTACACAGAGAATGGATAGATCACATCGAAGAATTCAAGAATGGGATGGAACAAGTGTTCGAGAGTTTAGCCAAGATACAAAGAACAGAGTGGTGAGTAGATATGTGGTTAGAAAGGCATCAGACGCCTACGTGCGACGAACTCTTGAATGTTGATTAATTGATTGATTGATTGATTGACTGACTGACTGACTGATTGATTGAGGAAATACTGTTGCCCAGCATTACAATTGGCCTGTTGCCAATGGAAATGGCTTGAGAAAAGCGGGACTCGGTGAGAGGGATGACAGGGCAGGATATTCAACAGATCACAGGAATTAATTTCTTACCCATGCAGTAGCATACCTTTTACCAAAACCAAGTCGGCGCCTATGGCTGACTACTTGCTATAGGGCCCTAATCATTGGGCGCTGGCAGGAGTTTCCAGCGTGATATTCGTCGCATAAACCTGCATTGCCCTTCTACTGTGACCTATGTATGACCTAGCCGCTGACTTTCAGCACTGAACGGGCCTATTTGAATAGTACCATTTTGCATGATTATGACGGCACCGTCACCAACAAATGATTATTGCTTCGTTGTTATTTACAAAAAATCTTGGGACTATAGGGAGGAGATACATAATATCAATTCTGCCTCCCTGACCTCTAATCCTAGCGACGCCACTGATTGACGCTGCCACCAAGGATACATGCATCTACTCCAGCCTTATTCAGAGTTCTTCTCTCTTCTACAGGTCTCATAATCATTCAAGACCAGCTACTCATTACCTTGTATCCATCGAAGACAACGTCCGCATACCAGAAACCACACACCTTCTGGATATATATATATGGATATATATATATATATATCGCAGGACCCACCTATGCATGCCTTGGGTGGCTGGATGTCATCATCACGCGCGACGACTGGAACACCTCAGATATAACTGTCAATCCGCCGTCCCTCTATGGTCATGGTCTCTACCGTTACACTGTGCCACTCCTCTGTGCCCAGCCTACCTTCGCCCTCCGTCACTCTCGTGACTGAAGGCGCCTTGGTAGAACGGCGCCCCTTCTTCTGCTACGTCGATCATAGAACAATCTTTGCACACATTAACAACCGCAAGGTTTCTATTTTAGATAACTGGTCCCACTGTTTGGAACTACACTTCTGCTGAAAGCCTTAGCGCGTTTCATTTCTTCCTATTAAAAAAACTCACCAACTTACTCCAAATAATTTGGGGATGGGCAGGGGTTAGATCACACTGTCGGACGGCTGGATTGAATTTTGCGATGTTGCTATTTCGAGTTGCATATACAGTTCTATAGATCTTCCTAAGTTCTGAGCATGCTATGGCTGGTCACGGTAAAAGTTAGTTAAAATGAAGTTATGTTCTGCCAGAAACTTATACTATATTCTACAGAGTCTCGTATTAGATGACGACCATTGCTACGCTCCATTGAACATTGACACCTACCGAACCCGCCTGTTCTGCACCTGAACATCCATATCGAGCCAAGTGTGTACAATTACGTCGTCCATTTCAGCTGCATTGCATACCGTGCTAGGATCTTGTTTTCGCAGTTTCGTTAGGTCTATTGTCACTGGATTTCTGAGTTTTGATCTTTTCGGAAATTAATAATAATGGCTACGACAAGGAAGACAAGCCAGATGGATGAACTTCTAGAGTCTCTCCAAGATGATAGAATAATTTCTAGCCTTACCGCGCGTCTTTTCCCTGGGATGATTCCCCTTATCAAGGACCTGTTTAAAGAACTTGCAAAGAAGCTGACGGATTTTGTCAAAGAAATGGTGCGCGAAAAATCGGAGGAAACTATGGAGAAAGCAGCAAAGATGCTTCAGGTAAAATCTTCTCTTCTTGAAGATGAAATAGTCCAATAAATAATCCAAGCAACAGAAGTTCACACAAGGCTTGATAACCTAATAATCCACGGCATTCCAGAACACTCAAACGTCGGATCAATGGAAAGTCTTGGCACTAATATCAAGTCGACTAGCAGATCAGCACAGGAAGCGACGGATGCTGTCCTCAATCTCTTTAGGACTCAAATGAGATTGGATATAATCAGCTCGGACATCTCAACAGCTCACCGAATCTCAGCTACAGGAAATTTCAAACACCGTCCAATCATGGTGAGTTTCGCAACAAGGCGAGCCAGAAACGAAGTGTTTCAAGCAAAGAAGCTACTACGCAAATCCATTGATTCTGAGCGTTTCATTGTAAATGAACACCTTACCCATGAAAACGCTGGGTTCTTTGCTCGTGCTCGTAAGCTCAACCGGGGAAAAAAGATAGCTTCCACGTGGACCTATGGTGGACTGGTGTACATCCACTGATCTAGCAATTCCAGTGAAAGACCCAAAAAATCCTAACCTTGGACGAGCTGTGTGAATGTATTACTCAGTCGGGAACTCCATAACCGTCAGCGGGTCCATCAAATTGAGTCATTTTGATCGCGATTGTCTGGTATGATATACAATTTCTTCCGTGCTGCTAAACGAAGCCTTCATAAGGAACTTTCAACTACGTTTTCTTTGTTTCGGTTACTCTTCTTTTGTAGTACGTTGCTCGCCAGCACTATCTTACTGATTCGATGCAAAAATTTCTGTCTGCCTTTATTTTTACTCCATCAGTTGGTCTATTAAATTTTCCTGGAATTTATGCTATCTGACGATTACGTTACCTAAGCATGTGCATTTTCACCTGTGATTGTTTTACTACCACGTTTGGTCTTGTGCGGTAGCACGATGTTTAATTTTTTTGCATCACTTTGGTTGGATTCTATGGTTTTATAAAATTAGCGCTTAATTTTTTTCCCTTTTGCTTGAATCTCATGTTACCTCTGATAAATTTGATTTTTGCTAAAATTCATAGTAGGCCTAGTCGTCCGCCTAGCAGTGTTGGTTGGTCACATGATGAGCTCAGTTCCAGCTCAGGTGTTTAAGTGTGGCACGTGTACAGGGACATTAATTGAGAGTGATTCTATTGTGGCTTGTGCTATCAGCTGTTGTCGCTTCCACTTTCAATGCAGTACCCAACAAGTCTATGATACATGCTCGTGGTTTTGTATGAAATGCATTACTCTACTTCTTCCATTCAATCACATTAGTGATGAGGCTGAATTTCAGTTAACCCTGCGGCGCCAATTGTCATTAGAAGAGGAATCGATTGTTGAGAATGGGCCCTCGTTACAAATATACGATGACACGTATGATGATGGTCGAATTGTTAACAATGAAGATATAGATCCCGACGTGAATTTTTTCCAGTATATACCCATTGACACTTGCTACCTCACTCTTCATAAGTTTAAATCTAAAATTAACCTCGAACTGAACCAACTTTTAGTTATGCATATTAATTGTAGAAGTCTTCAAAACAAACTCCATGACTTACAAATATTGCTTGATACTATACCGACAGATATTATTGCAGTTACTGAAACCTGGCTCGATGAATCAACTAGCGAATTAATTCATTTACCTAACTATGATTTTGTTGGTGTACACAGGTCAACGGGAAGAGGGGGTGGTGTTGGGTTCTTTCTCAACAGTTCAATATCATATCATCGTGTGAATGTGACATTAGAATCGTCTACTTATGAACGTTTGTTCATTAATGTTCCTACTTCAAAGGGTGCATTTATCACCTTGGGGGTTATCTATAGACCTGCGGGGCATAACCTACATAAATTTAACTTGGAATTTGCGCTTCTCACATCTACTTTGTCTAGAAAAAATAAAAATATTATTCTCTTGGGTGACTTTAATATTGACTTATTACATGTGCACGAACACCAACAAACTAATCAGTTCTAGAATACTTTGACTGCAAATTTTCTCTTGCCTATTATCTCCAAGCCGACCAGAATAACTCCTACCACTTCTACGCTAATTGATAATATATTTTCTAGTCTTATTATAGTAACTGACTTCTCTGATCATCTACCTATACTTGCACGTCTGCAAATTTCACCTCCAACCAAATTCCATATGGCTCCACCTCCGTATAGGAAATTAGATTCAGTTGCATTTGAGAAGTTTCAAGTACTATTGAGTAATATGAACTGGAATTCGGTTACCAAATTTTGTCAGATGTCAATGACACTGATGCAGCATATGATGAATTCTCACAAAAGGTTAATACAGCCTTCAATCATGCTTTCCCGTTGCAAAATAAACCAAGAAGCAAGGCAAATACATTTAGGACTCCCTGGATGAAGGCTGGCCTTCTGAAATCTATTAAAAAGAAAAAGAAACTTTATTCAAATTTTATTAAAAATCCTAATGATCTAAATAAATCAAAATTTATTCAATACAGGAATAAATTTAAGTCTTTAAGAACCAAAGCTGAAAAGCATTAATACAAATTAGAATTTGCCAAATACTCATACGACTTGAAGAAGACTTGGGAGAATTATTAAATCAATCATCAATGCTAAGAGTAATGGAGACGAGTTGGATTCCCTGCGAATGGATGGTGTCATTATAACGAACCAAGGGGAAATCGCTGATAGATTTAATAACTATTTCTCAGGGATTGCCCAATCCCTTGTAGACAAGATTCCGGATTCTATCAACACCAACCATAAGTACTTAAATGTTGCACGTCCTCACTCATTTGCAATCATACCTACAACTCCCCTTGAGATTGTTAGCATTAGTAAATTAATTAAACACACTTATAGCTCAGGGATTGATGATTTAAATTCTATTATTGTTCGACCGATCATGAACCAGATATAATTCTAACTGCTCTTATTGCCTCTCCGTTATCTGAAATATTTAATTGCTCTTTTACTAATGGTCAATTTCCCTCCGCCATGAAGACAGTTAAAATAATTCCATTTCATAAGCAAGGACCTAAAGATTAAATTGGGAATTATAGACCCATATCCATCTTACCATACTTTTCTAAGTTACTTGAGAAATTAATGCACATCAGGTTAACTGATTATATAAATAAAATGAACATTCTTTATCCTGCGCAACACGGTTTTCAAGCTGGTCATTCCACTGACTTGGCCCTACTGACTCTTCAAGATAGGATTTCCTCTACTTTGGACCGTAATGAATTTTCGATTGGTTTATTCCTAGATATTGCCAAAGCTTTCGACTCAGTTAATCACAACATATTACTTTCTAAATTGGAACACATTGGTATTCGAGGCATCCAACCTGAATGGTTCTCGAGTTATCTAAATAACCGATATCAGCTTGTATCAATTCGTGGCTCATACTCAAAAGTCTCAATCCTATAAAATACGGGGTGCCTCAAGGGTCTATTTTAGGCCCCTTACTATTTCTTTTGTTCATTAATGATTTGCCTAATTCATCGTCTTTGTCAACCTTTATTTTATTTGCTGATGACACAAATGTTTTCTTTTTACATAATTCGTATGAGCAGCTACTCCAAATTGTGAATCAGGAAATACCGCTAATATCAGATTGGTTCAAATGTAATAAGCTATCATTGAACCTATCAAAAACCAACTACATTTTATTAGTTCCCATCGTAAACAACACAACCCAACGATGGGGCTTCATAATATTAACATAGATAGCTATTCTATTCTCCAAGTCTCTTCTGTAAAATTCTTGGGCATTCTACTTGATCAACACTTAACTTGGACCAATCATATATCTTTCATTTCTTCTAAAATTGCTAAAGACATTGGTATCTTATCTAAGATATCGTTTCTATTACCCACCCGCCATCGAGTCAATCTCTATTACACACTCATCCAACCTTATGTATCCCACTGCAATTTAATTTGAGCTTCAAATTACCCTAGCCGTCTCATCGGACTACTTCGTCTCCAAAAATGAGCAGTTAGAATTATATCTGGTTCTGGATTTTCCATCCCATCTGCTATCTTATTTATCGCTATGAAATTCTAACAGTGACTCAGATCAGAGACCTCCAAATTGGCATCTTTAATGTTTAAATATAAAGCTAACTTACTCCCGCGCATTTTGATCGTTACTTTATAAAAATTTCTGACATTCATACATATGAATTAAGGGCGGCTGATAATCTCAGACCAATTCGCTACCGTGTAAATACCCGAGGATTCTCACTAAAAAACGTAGGTCCGTTGTTCTGGAATTCACTACCTTTGTCTTTAAAAATTCTGAATACTTTGTTAGTATTTAAGTCACATTTACGTAGCTACTTGATTTCTCATGCTTCCTTGAAATTTGTAATTTAGGTTAGTACAACCCTTGTTAAATTTACTTGAATGACTGTACAATGTGCTATTTAGTCAACTAGCTTAAGTGTTATTGCGTCTAATTAATTTGTTTTCTATCTTTTTTCGCTCTTTATTATCCTGCCTCCTGTCTCAATTTGAAAGTTTGTTTGTGAATCATTTGGGCGTCCCTTATTAGCGGGGCTTTCTTGGTCCCTTTAGGTAACTCCCATTGTAGTCTAATTACCTTACTACTTATATCTACTTGTACGTTATGACTTGGACGCAATAAAAGAACATGTTAAATATATAGCCATTTTTTTCTGGCTCAAATCTACATAGCTTGTGACAGATTTCAGCTCTCATTTCAGTTTAGATTTTAACCACTCCCAATTCTGTACATTACGTTTTCAGAATCCACCTGACTGTCCCAACGGTAATGGTTCATAGATGGCACTGCCCAGCGGAACTCTGGTTCCTTATTTCCTCCTCTTGTATCACAACTTAAACTACTTAGTCTACATGTACATTAGATGAAATCTGATAAAGTGTTGTTGTATTTCGTTTTTGGAGAAATAAAAAAGCCTGTGAAAACCTGTAGGCCTATGACGTCTGTTGGAAGCTTCGCTAGCGCGAATAATGGGATTAGGAGAGCATTAGGCCTAATCAAATCACTGACCGATTTCCATAAAACTGTGCACAACAAGCCGTACATCAGACCGTCTCATCACAGCACGGTATCAATTTTCTGTAGGCCTATCTTTGCACCGTCACCGCGATTACTGAATTCACAGCATGCATCAATCGATGGAGCTCAGTAATTGTGCGACGAGGCACCTGCGAATGATGCCCATTATAGCCTGTGACGTCTCTTCACAGACGCGAGAGGAAGGCACTTCATTAGCTCTGCCTCCTTCTGAGTGCTGCTGAATCGACTCTATGTAATCAGCGATCGACTGATCACGCATGTCACGCTATGCAGCAGGCATTCATTACGCAACACGCTCGTGAATAAGCTGGTGCCCTGCGCTTTACTTTCGAGGGTGGCTTTCGACGTTTGGGGATTACGAGTACACTTCTCTAAAACAGATAATATATATAAGCCTATTCTACCGTTCAGCACACTATGTTTTTGATAGGCCTGCTGATACGAGTAGTGTCGTTTCCAGAGCTGTGATCGATGTTGGTGAGAGTAGAGCATCTGAGCTCCGAGGTCCTTCCACCGAAGTAAAGAAGCAGCTATAGGATGGCGCTTAATATGGAGCTGACGACTTGTTCATTTAGTGATGCATCGAAGCTTTGCTGGGATCATTCCAACTTTCTCAAATAGATTGCCTATAAACATCATTGAGTTTAATTGTCATCTGCAAACATTCTATTAGATCCTGATATTCTGTTGTTTCATCGGGATCGCCTGGGATAATCATCAAGTACACACAATTAAACAACCCAGAAATGGATGTTGCAGGGCTTAAATGAGAATGTGCAAGGTGAAAATCTTGCCTGTGAAGGCCAAGTCAGGACTGAAACCAGTTTGCTCCCGTCTTCTATACTTTAGAAGTAGATCCTTCACGTGCTCTGATGCGTTGCGCGTAATGGACTTCTTTGGAACGGACAGAAACTTGTCTGGTTCAACGGCCGTTTTTAACATCTAGTTTTGCTAACCTTGCCTTTGTAAAGCGGGTGTTTAATTTCTTTTCCCGAGTCGTTTGGAACAAAACTTCAGAACAAAACTGTTTGTAACGCTTGAATGAGCCACTTAGCTTCACACTGCTGACTAGTTCTTGATCCTCAGTCATTCTTCTAGATTCGGCCGTCATCAACAACCACTGCATCGAACTCATTCCCAGGCTCGCAGTCTCAATTCTGCTGGGCTCGTCAGGCTCTCGCCACCCACGCTACCCTCGGCCAGCTTCGTCTCATTAGTGCATTGCATGTGCGTAGGCCTACAAGCTAAAACCGAGATTGGGCTGCTAGTCCATTGACTGGTCCCAGGGAGCTGCCTGATGAACCGCTTGGACTTAGTCGAAAGCGTCCACGTGGCTTCTTTAGGTCAGACTATCTTCTGCCAGCTCAACCTTTTCATCGTCAATCAGACATCTTGCACTTCTGTTGTGTGTTGCCTATAGTCTGCATTTGCTTCTGCCAGCCTTGCCTATCTTTTTCTTGATACCAGATCCCGCGTTTCATCAATAATATTATTAATCAATTATTTTTAACGAAAGGCTTCCGTAACATATTGGACTGTTCCGGTCATCTCTTGCATGACACTTCTAATAATGTCCCAGTAAGTGCGACTTTCCAGAACTGAGGAACTCGTGGAAATTTCTAGCGACGACATCTATTCTTGTAGGAGCCTGATGTTGTATCTATCGATGATTGCTGCTCCTTGCTTACGTGTGGCGATGATAGTATATTATCAGAAGCGGAGACTTAGGGGAGGGGCAGAAGTGGACCGTCCCCTCCAAAATTTCAGGTGAATGGGATGGAGCTGCGTATATCCCCCAATATTTCATAAACACTTAAGTACTTCATAGATGCTATAAATTTCACGGTTCATCCTTTTTGCAGCATCCATGGTTGAGAATCGACATTTGTTCCGACCTGTCCTCCAAACCCCATTTTTTCGACCTGTCCCCCAAACCCAGGATCATGTCTCCGTATGGGTGCGTGTGTGCGTGATTCAACACAAAAATGGCTCAAGGCAAAACGACACGACCCATATAATCCATATTCTTGAACATCACGTGGCACCGAAACTGATACTCGTGCAGGCCTATAGCCATGCATGCCTTTCGAATGTTTGTGTGATATATTTGACCCAAGTGTAGTTGATGCCTGACATGATTTTACTGCTACACAACTATTGTGTAGTAACATATATTATAGTCGCATGCACGAGAATATCAATACAATGCAACTGTAATTTGATATTGCCCTTTTAACAATAAGCTCAGAAGCGCAGACACCTCTTGATGGCGCATTTGCAGTTGCAATGCAGAGCAATTGTGCGCAAAGAACTTGATCCCACACAGTAACAGGATCGAACCCACATACTCAGCGCACACTGAGCGTCACAGGCCGACCGCTCTAACCAATCGGTACTCACGTGATCCATTGGTCTAGTACGGAGGCCTATAAAAGTTCATTCGTGTTACCTTGCACGCGGAACTTTCATAATGTTATGGAGAAAACGAAAACTGGATTTGAGTGCTTCTCTCGTTTGGGTTGCAATTACTGATTAGGCCTAATTACATTGTCAACATATGTTTCTGACTTTCTGTCACAAATAGTAAAAGATCAAAACATGTAAATGTGGCTCCTATTGAGAACTCACAAACTGCAGATACAACTCGAATCAATCTAAGTCTAAGTTACCTTGTACCTTGGGGTCGTGAATGTTTATGAGCGCAGAACTGTAGGCCTTATTAAGTTAAAACATTTTCGACATCCATCTGAGTCTGCTGCCATTTCAGTTTTCCTAACCGGTTGGGACGAATAGTTTCATGAATTGCAATATGCATTGTAGGCCTACATATATACGACGGTAAATTAGGGCATTAGAAGACATGCTAAATAAAGTCTTTCTTTGAGCATTATCATTTGACATTTGAAATAAAAGCACTTAGACAACATATTAAACTCGAAACACTGACTTACAGCTTGAGAGCCAACGCAACAAAAAGCAAAATCAATCAGCACAGCCCCTACATGTACGTATATTTGACCCATTTTTATGCGAATAGGTGCCTTCTGATCGTGTTGCTAAATTTTCGGACTCTGTGAGGGTTTCTCATGCACAGGGTATAACGCATTCACAAACACCCACATCACGCTCCCCGCATCAACAAACACACACCCAGCTGTATGAAAGCCTATAGTTCAATACAATGTTATAAGGCCTACTGTTTAGGAGTCGAGAGGGGAAGCCGGTCGGACCGTTTCCAGAGTTTGAGAACCAGAGACGCGGATTACATTGAACTCTGAAAATGAACCATTGACCGATGGTTTATATTTTCATCAGTTAGCCAGCCGAAAATCGCTACGGCCCTTGGCATATCTGCTTAGCCGTTCGGACGCGAATAAAATGGAGTCCATGCAGTAATGGCTCTGTGGCAGCACAGGCCCTGTTTTCACATCGTAACCTTTGGGAGCAAATGTATTGAATGGACGAACTGAACAAATACTAGTCAATGCAGATTGACCACTGAGCAATATCAATTTTGGTTTCAATCTTCCTCTCTCTTACTTTCTCTCTTACTCTGTATTTGTCTCTGTCTCTCTCTCCTTACAGCCCCTCTCTGCCTCTATCTCTGTCTCTCTCTTGTCTGTCTGTCTCTATCTATGTCTCTATCTTTATCTCATATATCTGCATCTTTGACTGTCTTTTGTCGTCTCCCCTGCTTTATGATCAGGTTTATTATGTACCTGACCAATAAGCTATTTAGCCTACTTTAAAAAAACAGCTAGTTGCTAGCTGTCTAAGGCCTACGATTCAGAATTGCTAGACCTACATTTGCGTGCTATGTGCCTTTTTGAGACTCTTGTGACGAGTTTTGTCTGCGTATAATGGTTGAAGGAATGGTTTTCTTGGTGCATTCAAGCGCTGCTGACGTTCACTTGGTTCCTGTTCATGAAATCAATCGGTGTGAGTGACCTTCGTGACGAACCCTTGACTACTGCTGCAGCCGTAGAAGGCCTCATCTCACTCTTCAGCCTCTCCACGTGATGCGAAAACATCCTTCGATCTAAGCTGGTGGATTTTCGAGTAGCAGGGTCACTCTGTCCAAGACATTGGTTGAAGCGCCTGGAGCAGAGAGACCGCGGCGCGTACATCGCCACCGATCTCCAATCCCTCTTCGCCGCTTCCGGTCTCTTTTCCACCTGAACCGGAAGCCTGTTGTTCCGTTGCAGCGCCTTTGCGTCGGTGGCGTTCGACGTGTTCGGTGATAGTTTGTCCTGTTTTCGTTTCCGGTTCACTCCGCTGCGACGAAAGTTCCAGCAGAGGGCGCGCAGAGCACTTGCGCTAAAGAACATGTAAAGGATGGGGTTAAGGGCACTGTGGACGAGGGCCAGGATCTCGCTGACGGACAGGGCGTGCACCAACTTAATGCGGTAGTCGCTGAAGATGCGAACGAGGCTGATGACGAAGTACGGAGTCCAGCAGACGACGAATCCAACGATGACGGACAGTGTCATCTTGATGACGTTACGCTTCGATGACAGCGCCAGCTTCGGAGGAATGGAGACTCGACTGGGTGCCCTCGGTCGAAACTCCTCGCTGCAGAGGGGCGCCCTCGACGGAAGGTCATCGTCAGCGGGGGCAGTGGGTCCTAGTGCCGCGGGGCAGCGACGGGACGTAATAAAGTGGATCTTTGGGGTGTCGATGTCCTCTCCTCCGGATCGCATCCAGACGACCTGGATGATGCTGAAGTAACAGAAGGACATGATTGCCGTCGGGATGAGCAGAATGTATGTCGTCATGAAAGAGAAGTAAACCTTACGCTGCCATTCGGCCGTGTAACCGGCGCTCCTACAGGTGGCAATGACCCTCAGTGTTCCGGTGGCTGAGGATCCGCGTTGCTCTTGGACCTCGACGAAGATGAAGAGCTGGGGAGAGGCGAAGGCCATCGCCAACAACCACGACAACAACATCTTCGGCCAGACATGAGGAGCCCCACGCAGAGACTGAAGGGGTCGTACCAACACCTACACAGTAGATAAAGCGAAGTTCCTAATACAGACACATGTACCGAGACGCAACAAGCCTCACCCCACGCATGTGAATAAACTGGTTCTCGCGACTTCGCTTTTGTGGGCGCTGTAAAAATGTTAAGATTACGATTACGATTACG
>OY365812.1:22073825-22431321 GCA_959347315.1 Bimastos eiseni
TTATTATTATTATTATTATTATTATTATTATTATTATGCTAAGCAATCGCTTGGAGTTTCAAATTATTATTATTATTATTATTATGTTATCGCCCATGATGAGCTAAGTGAGTGTTGGCAATGTCCCGAAGAAGCAGGCTGCGTTCCCACGCTGAAGGACAACTGAGATACGTTGGAACAGAAATGACGTCTCCATTGGATCGTGGGTTGCAGCACTCGTTCGACTACCCAACTCTGAGATGAACTCCAGTCCTTCACTGCTCCAAGCGCCGCCGGATTCCAAGGAGAGGGCTACGAAGTCGTGGGTGTTGGTTATGGTGGAATACTTGGCCCTCTTCGTCTTAGCTGCGCGCTCGGCTGCTTCGCCAGCTCTGATAGATGTGTCGACAAGATGTGACTTGGCGTAGGTGTCGGGCACTGTCACATCCCATGCCAGACATCGACCACGTGTCCAAGGAATGAGCGTGACGCCGTCCGGTCGCTTTCCATCTTCTCTTAGCAAGCCGAGAGGTTCCTTTTGCGCTGGAATCTTCGCCCTGCCAAGAGCTCTCCAGATGACATCGTTCAACATGCTGTGTCGTTGATGTTTTCCGCTGCCTCTTCTACAAATTAGTCCATGGAGCCCTTTTGCGTCGACGCTCTCTTGACATTGGTGACACAAATGTGGCTCGCAGAGCGTCGTTCCTAGCCTCAACCCGGCTGCCAGTCGTACATCCTCGTTTGAGAGGCGCAGGCCTAGGGCAGTCACAGGGGGCGCTAGCATCCAGTCTCCAGAATGAGGTGCTCGTGAGGCCAGCAGGCGAGCACGGTCGCATGGATTGTTATTGGAATCCAGCAGACCTTTCCATGCCTTGTCTGTGAATCGGAGGTCCCATTCTTTCTGGCGATAACTTGCTGCTCCTGTTGGTGGTTCTGCATCTGTCAGGGTCTTCCAAGCGTTGAGTGCTGAACTCGCAAGTTCATATGGTTCCTCAGCAGACTCTCTTGGTAGGATGCATGCCTGGAGTTCGCTTGTACTCGCAGCAGAAGCCTGAAAGGCAGAAAGTGCCAGCGTAGATGCACAACGAACTCCCAGACCACCATCTCTCACCGGCAAAGAAGCCTGGAGCCAGCGGTCATCGTCAAGGTCCACATTTAAAATGGTTGACAGTCCTTCTCTCAGCAGTTGATCAAACCGAGCCAAGCCCGGGCAATCAGCGCAGACGGCTGTGCGCAGACTGTACAAGAGCTTCGGTACACTTAGACTGTTTCTTAGCAGAACCAGAGCGTCATGTGTATAAAGCAAGGACAATCTTCCGATTGCCCTCTCGAGGTCATTGGCCTTTGAATTAACGACCATGTTCACAGCTGGACCTGAAATTAGAGGTGCACCCAACATTATTATTATTATTATTATTATATTATTATTATTATTATTATTAGACTGTCTTTATTATTATCATCATTATTATTAAGATCATCATCGTCGTTGTCGTAGTCGTCATCATCATCATCATCATCATCATCATCATCATCATCATCATCATCATCATCAGTAGCAGCACAGAAATGTCCTCGTCCTCCTTTTCCTTTTCTTTCTCTCATCCTCCTCTTCATCATCATCATCATCGCCACGGTTACGATGCTTGCGGTGCACGATTAAGTAATAAAATATAAGCAAGTAAACACTTATTGACTGCAACTGATTGGTTCGTGTGTTGTATAATTACAGACCCTATTGTAGTTCATGACACCGATCCAAGCGGACGCTGCCTGGAAGAATTTCCTATAGGCCTATCGACGTCACGTGGTATATATGAGGGTGCAGTCAAGCGTGTATACAGGTCTACTGAACAGCAGCAGCAGTACCACCTGCGTCACCAGAAGGACCAGCAGCAGCAGAGGCAGCTAGGCCTACCTTCATTATTTTTTTCTCGTTAGCTCGAAAGGCAAATGATTGATTGCTGATTGAGCTCCTTCTTCTTCCCCTCTTCTTCCTCCTCCTTCTTCTCCTCCTCCTCCTCCTCCTCCCGCTTCTCTGATCTCTACCTCCTTCCTTTATCTTGAAAATCCATGAGGCTCATCGAAACGCAGCGACGGATAGCCAACATGACTTAAAAGAACACAAACACACCCAAACATCACATCGATCTTACCCAGTCCTCTTAGGAGGACCATTGTGCAGCTTACACGCGTGTATAATTTTTTTATGTGTATATATATTATGTGCATAGGCCTATCATATATTTTTATATAGGGGCTATCATATATATTATATGTATATAATATATATTTTATATACATATATATTATATATATATTATATACATACAATATATAATATAAATAATGTATATTGTTCTAACATGTAAGTTTATATAGGCTATACGAGCGCATTATAATAGGTTCCACACAAAATTACGCTGGCTCTTAGGTTTGGGACAAAAGTAAGCCCTATTTTAATGCAAATGAGAGAAGAAAAGCTTAGGCTATTCCAGGGACAGCCATTCCAGAGACAGATCACACATAACTGTCAATTGATAGACCACAGCATTCTTTCCGTCTTCTATCTACCATTCATCCATTTATTCGTTCGTTAACGCTTTCATTCTTTCATTCAATCATCGATCGTTTAATCAGTAAGGTTAGGTCGCGTGCAGTTTACACAAACTATTCCAGCCACACAATTTATTTTTGAACCTGAACTGTGACGGCCGTGCAATTGGATCGGGAGCGCCTTGAGTAGTCGTCTTTAAGTAGAGCTATATTAAATTCATATAAATTCAAATTCAAATTCAAATTGACCCATAGCAAGGTCTGTTATCAAGCGTGTAACCAGCGTCTAAACCAGTCCATATTAAATTGCTCGTTCTTTAGGCGTTTGCTTTCAACGTAATAAATATCTCAACTGAAAACGACGATGACGTCATCGACATCGTCGGTTACGTTGTCATGGTAACGCAGTGGATTCCGAGTGAAGGATAACAGCTGGAAGGTTGAAAATGGTGGATTATCGGAAAAAGTAGACGCCAACGATAAAGAAAAGGATTAGATAAACTAGAAATCGGTTAAATAATCAGACGTCAGCTTCAAATCAGAAGAAACTTTCGGTAGGACTGTTAACAATTTCATGCATTTGATCGAATATCGTGTTTGTTTAAGACGCTGTGACCCTCTATTCATTCAATCTTAGCGTTTCAGATTGCTGTTTCGAATAGACGCTAATATAGGCAACGTATCTATCAGAAAACAGTGATAAGTCACTCACCTATTTGGCGGGTATCCAATTCGATCAGAATTGGTAAACATCTCGTGTTTGTTTAACTAGATGATCAAATAAGTATAAACACTCACAGGCTTATATTTCAGATGCAGTGATGTCCCTATAGAAATGCTAAACGAGGCAAGCACATAACTTCATACAGACCTATAAACAGAATCACAGATGGACACAGGAAACATACAGACATACAGGATGAACAGGCAGAAAATTATAGGCCTACAAAACATCGAAAGAGGGAAGCAACTGTAAGAAGGAGCGTAATTTTGCCGACGAAATAGTGGCTCCTGAATCTTGATCACCAGAGCAAAGAATCTATGATATTCTTATTCCAATCTGATTTATTGACTGTGTGTGTTAGCGTAAATAAATATCGATCTTCCGGTTATAAATCAAATACATTATAACCTTTAAACATTTTGACGATGAGCTACGTTGACTTTCCAGTTGCTTTTAGTATAGGCACAGGGAATACGTTCTCGTCGTTGAAGTGTCATTAATTTTTCATTATTAACACACGTTTCCTATTTTTACCAAGCAACGCATTTGCAGAAGACTATTCCTACATGTATCGATAATTCGTGACGACATCAGTTCTTATCTAGTCTAACAGAGCTCGACGTAAGTCACGTGACAATATGCCAGGTATTTCTAACATCGCATACCCGTATAGGCCTATATTTCATTTTGTGCTTTAAACTTCGATGTCCCCTTCGCCACACGTCGTCACAAAGCTCTGACCCCCCCCCCCATCCGAAAAACCAGATGTCCATAATATAAAGTAAATTTTCTTATAATTATAAAAAAGTTATTATAACTATAAAATTTTTTGAAACTATAATAGTTGAACGAAGAAAAATTGGGCAAGTATAATTGTTGCAATTTTATGCATTCCTCAAGATGAAAGGCTCTGGCAGAATCATTACAATTATTCAAAAAATGCTTAATAACAATAATTCGAAACAATCCAAATCAAACTGTGTGCCTCTCCATTTGCCCACGGAAGCAAAATGCTCCTTTGTGGAATAAATAATAATCATCCAATCCACGCACTCTCCACTACCTTCGTTTCAGCGACTCTCTGTGGCCTGTGCGTTTCGGCGAGATAATTGTCCCTGCTTTTGTGTTACAGAATGGTTGCCTCACTTCCAAAACCCTAAAATTGACACCAAGTGTAAAGCAAGCAATCAAAAAATTATAGGAATGTAAAAATCATAATTAGTGTTGTTAAATTGTGGTAACAATTACTGTACGTTAGTTATGTGAAACTTGTCTAATTTAGTACAATTTTTAATAAAGCTACGCATTTTGATGCTTGATGTGATGATGTGACGTCACTTTTCGCCGACCCCCTCCCTTCGTCACACGTCGTCAAAAATGTTTGACTTCTCCCCTAGGCGCGTGACGTCATTTATGGACGGCCCCTAAGCTCCGATCATTTATCTTTCGACGCGACCGTACAAGTAAGCAACGGCTATAATCTTAGAGCCATAATAGCACTACATGGTCATTAATTTTCTCAAGTCTTCGCTCTATTTGGAAGAAACGCTTGACGCGAATTTTTATGGACCACATTTGCCGAGGAGAGCCTGAATATGTAGCTTAGCAACGCCGGTTCAAGGTAATCGATGCCTCGAATAAATTGGACAACATTATTCAGCAGTTCAAGTCAGAGAGGGTTTGTTCTAGTTCAACACGGTTTTCCTTAACCAATTGGTGTTTATTGGCGTCATATGAATGGCGACTAACGATGACCAGACAATTAGCGTTTCTGTGCATAGAATTAATGTAGGTCTTTCTTTTGGCAGAGATAGGAAATCTCAGCGGTAACGTAGGAAATGAGGAGTGAGGGAGAGAGCAAAAGAGAGAGAGTGAGAGGGAACGAGGGAGGGAGGGAGACAGAAATAGAGACAGACAGACAGAAGAGAGACAGAGACACAGACAGAGATAGATAGATATATACATATATACATAGATAGATAGATAGATAGATAGATAGATAGATAGATAGATAGATAGATAGATAGATAGATAGATAGATAGATAGATAGATAGATAGATAGATAGATAGATAGATAGATAGATAGAGATACAGAGAGAGAGAGAGACAGACAGACAGACAGAAAGAGAGTGACAGAAAGAGAGAGAGACAGAAAGAGAGAGACAGAAAGAGAGAGAGACAGAGAAAGACAGAGAGAGACAGAGAGAAATATAATTGATTGGAAATGGAGAGAGATAGAGGAAGGAGTAGAGGAACAGAAAAAGAGATAGAGGGAGAGGGAGATGAGATGGGAGATGGAGAAGGAGGGGCAGAGGGAGAGGCATAAAGAGAGAGAGGGAGCGTAGGCAGAGGAAGCGACTGAAGCAAGGGCAGAGGCAGAAAACGGAAGACGAAGTGGACGAGGCCACTTTAGCAATTACTCAATTCTATCCATTACAGTATTAATCACACGTCCGATGGAATGACGCGATCGAGGTTCAAATGCAGATAACGCCTTAGGTAGTCCAGGACCGGTCGACGATTTGCATCAACTGCCTCAGAGAAATGTTTCAAAGCTTCTTCCTCCTCGTCCTCCTCCTCCTCATCATCATTATCATCATTAATTCCTGACCTCAGCCATCTGGTGAAGATGTATACAAATAAATGATCTCCATTCTCCTCGGTCGTTTGTCAAGTCCAGTGCTCTTCTCAATATTAGTCCAAGTCTTTTTATGTCCACATTCATATCGTCCATACCCAGCTCAGCCTTCATCTGCATTCGTTTCTTCCTCCGTTGACTCAAGTACTTCGTCATGTAGCATATGACCAGACCATCTGAGCCTTCGCTAAACATAGGAATTGTCTTTTGTTACCGTATCTAATATTCTCCAGACATCCAGACATCCTTGCAATTTTTGTAGCAAACCAGCTGATGGGAAAGGCCCTGATGGTCCAACCGTCGTCCCATATGACCAATGAGCTGTGATCTGATATGGGATGCACGTTAACAGAAACTCCAGCCGTATCTTACCTTCCAGCCATATCGATCTGAGCTTGTCTGAGTTGGCAGCTGATAGGAAATGCGCAAACACAGCGTGCTCCCCAGCCAGAGCGACGCCCTCATCCAGTTGTCGTATGAGACTATCGACCCGATAAAGAGCAGAGGACTATTTTTCATCACAGAGTTGGGACGCTGTCTCTCTTGCATAATCGCTGTGGCACGACATAACCTCTTGCAGCGCATTGCCATCATAGGCCAACGCTTCTAAGGCGCCTTTCCCCCGCCATCGGATCTTCGGATCTTGACGACGAGTTCCATAATCGTACTAGAAATTCTTTAGAATGTTTTAATTCTCGTAAAAATGATCATCGTTATAATGATAATGAGAGCAACGAAACGACAACAGTTGCAATAAAAATGATAAAAATAATGACGAAGACTAGACTTCCAGGAAAACTCTGTCCATAATTTTTGATATCCTGATGGATAATATGTATCCCAGATAGATTGAAAATGTGTTCATACCTGCATACGTGCATGCTTTCATGCATATATACAAATAATAGTAGCCGTCGTGGTGGTAATAACATTAGTAGTTATAGATGGGGCATCAGCCGCAAAAGCTGCCAGATAATTAGTGCTAGCAGCAGGAATACATGTACATGGAGATTGGTTATTTTTGAATAAGCAATTAGTAGACCTATCCCTTCAAATGGCTTGAAATGAGTGTATACATGGGATTGTCTGATTGTGTTTTTGATGCTTTCCTATTCTAAATCAGATTTCGTATTATCGCCGACTATGACGTAACAAGGCATAATTATTATGTGAATTTGGTGACTAACTTAGATTAGAAGTCGCCATTGGTGACAAATATATGCTTTTCTTTAATCTTGCTGTCTTCTTTAACTTCATCTTTATAAAACATCGAGTAACATCACTTGGCATACATATACACACGCATCATGCATAATTACATACATGATTACATGCATCCATGTGCATTTATACATAGTATTACATACATACATACATACATACATACATACACACATACATACATACATACATACATACATATATGCATGCATGCATACATACATATATGCATGCATACATACATACATACATACGTACCCACATACATACATATATGCATGCATGCATACATACATACATACATACATACATACACACATACATACATACATACATACATATATGCATGCATACATACATACATACATACGTACCCACATACATACATATATGCATGCATGCATACATACATACATACATACATACATACATACATACATACATACATACATACATACATACATACATACATACATACGTACGTACATACATACATACATACATACGTACGTACATACATGTTCCGCCACTGTTTGAACTTTGGCAGTGCCAGTCTGGAGAAAGGGGGAGGGCGACACCAAATCACCTTCGATATATATACATATATATATATATATATATATATATATATATATATATATATATGCGCACATACATATTATATAGACACTCCTTCCATGCATTAACTGTCCATCAATCTTATCCGTTCAAACTCTAACCATCGTCTTCATCATCATCTGACTCGCTCTTCAAGCAAGACTACGTCAATATGCAAGCCCATCATATGTAGACTATCCAACAGAACACGAAACCTCAGGCTGTCTTTCCCTCCCTTCGTTCTCCTTCCGTTCCTTGTATCGTCTTTTCCTTTCTCTCTTCCTTCTTCATACGTTTCAATTTCACCCACAACATGGTTTTTGTATATACATCGAGATTTAACTGTTGCCAGCTCTTTTCAGGTGAAGGCTGACGACTACAGTGTTAAGTACTGTAGAGCGAGACTTACATATACATAGCAGTTCTAAATCCATTGTAACTTTTTCATGATGTATAAGTAGCCTAAGCTTCCTGAAAATACATGCATTAATATAAACTGTGCATTTCTACAGCGACTTTCGCACATGGCTTGACACTGTTGATGATCTAACTGCGTCCATTGAAATATGTTTTATGTAGGCCCTAGACCTATGAAGCTGTCTCGACATTCCTGGCATTCCACAATTTCGTGATTATTGACAGGATTGACAGGATATCAGCAGTGCTGGCCCATCCTTTATTTGTTGAGCAATACTTCAAAGCGCCGCGAGTTGATTCTCAGAAAACTTTATAGGTCCTACTGTTATTGCACCTAATTCATCTCGATGTTCATAGACTCTAACACCGAGGGATTTAGATTGCAACCACATTCTATCTTCAGCACAATGGCTGTTTGTGTCTCTATTGTTCAAATTCAAAGTGTGCTGTAATCAAGCATTTGACTGGGCGAAATGGTGGACAGCCAACCGATTTTTGTGCACTAAGAGTTGTGTACACATGTTTCGCATCATGCACTGGAAAAAAACGAGGAACACGTTGCTAAGATATTGTGTCATAAATAGATCTACGAGTCTTCCGTTTGGCTTTAAAAACTGAGTATGTGAAAAATTGTTATTCACTGAAGTAGAGGGCTCCCTGCCTATAGCAGGATATGGGCGTACTTGTATGGTGATTATCTGGATCATAGATTTTACCTTTTCATAATTATTATCATGATATCACTTGCACATCCACACGCAGAACATAATAATTATTTTCCCAGTTTGCCTCATGAGGTTTACCCAAACTATGCGTATGAAAACTATTGATAATTACTCTTTTGATCCTTAGGCTAAAACAATCTGTTAAAAAACTGACTCAAAGCCTTACATCAATAAATATTATTGACCTAAATATTAAATTGAAGTCACTCGAATTACCTACGACTAGGGAACAGTGGTTTTTGCGAGATTTTTTCTTAAACAACTCAATTTGGAGATTACGCGGAGCAGAATCTTAAATTGTGCGAATTTATACGATTTCGTCTACAAATCATATGCGTAACATTCAGACAGACGTGTAATATTAGTGCATAAGTTCATAACATGCGCAAACAGAATGTCACATTTGACTTATAGTGTCGTATTGCTGAATTGTTCGAATGGTTCATCAATAATATTAATAGTTAAATGTTTATTATGTTACTGTTGTTTTTTTTGTGCAAAAAATCAATTGAGCCTATTAATTTAAGGCAGCAAGCCTATATAGTTCGCCACCAGCTGTGTTGAATTTCAAAATCACCAGCATCGCCATGTTCTTCAATTTGAGAGAATGGCGATTATCGGCCACAATGCTCTTGTAGATGCACAAACTGCGTTTCGCAGCGACGCTGGCTGCTGAAATACTAAAAGTGCATCAGGCAAAAAAACTACAAATAAACAATTACAATTGTAATTGTAATTCAAATTACGTAATTTCAATTATTCAATTGAATTACTGCCCATCCCTGGTCGCCCGGCAGTTAATGTAATTCAGAATTATTGTCCCTACTTAGTTATAAGCTTGTGTTACTGAGCCTATCTGCGTGCATAGCCTGCTAGCACACTGCGTCACTTGCCCTTTGCGTGACTATAGGGTCAACCTTAATCTTTGACTAATATATTACGTCAAATCTTCCACCTTCTCTTCCCTCTAAAATAAACCCGATAATCACATTTCGAATAAATCAGGTTAACAGAACAATGCAGCCGTGGGCCTCAAATAGCATAATCAAGCTAATGCATAATTAGCTATGGATGATTGCCTCTATCACTAAACCAACCTCCAAATATTGCCTTTCGCGTGTAATTGAATTCAGTTAATGAAGCGTATATAGATCTGCATAATTATCTCATGAGCGTCAACATCCGTCGTTGTGTTCTATACCGTAAAAAGTCGGTATTATATTGATCAGTTAACAGCATTAGAATTAGAACGTGAATTTGATTTAGTTTATGGAGATGGTTACAGCGTCGATTTCATCGGATGCAGTCACAGAAATAGTCCTTGCGTTCGACCAGACTTATCGATGTCCGACACCGACACATTGCCTTTTCATTGTCTGCCGACCAGAGAGAGGGAGGTCACTCAGAGGTGCTCATAGCAGTTCCTATTCTACCGCCTTCTCTTCCTTTTCTTCCTTCTGATCTCCTTCTCCTACTCCTCTTCCTCTTCCTCCTACTTCTTCTCCTCTTTCCCTTCTCCCTAGCTTTTCCTTCTCCTCCTCTTCTTCCTCTTCATTTTTAATCCTCCTTCCTCTTCCTCCTCCTCTTCATCTTCCTCCTCCTCCTCGCTCTCCCGCCTCCTCGTTTACTTCCTCCTCCTCCTCCCTCCTTCTCTTCTTCCTCTGTTTCTGTCTTCCCCTCCCGTCATCCTCCATTTTGTTCTTCTCTTTCTCATCGTCCTCCCTCCTCGTCCTCACCTTCCTTCTTCATTACTTCTCATTCTCCTCTTCTTCCTCCTTTTTCTCTTCCTCTTCTCCACATTCTCATCCTCTCTTATCTCCAACTCCTCGTCCTTGTTCCTACTCTTCTTCTGTCACCTTCTCCTCTTCCTCTTCTTCCTCCTCCCATGCATTCTTCTCTGCTCACTTCCTCCTTCCCATCTTCCTCTTCCTCCTCCTCCAAATCTTCCGCAACAATAATCACCGTTGATCGTTGCGGGTGTGCTGCTTATCAAACGCAGCTATAAAACGCACCGATGGCTTCGATTTTTGCGACACATAATTCATCTAAAATTATTAGCCCAATAATTTCTGTCGACGTCAACGGTCTTTTTGTGTCTCAGGATGTTATCAAGCTCTGGACCAATAGCATTCTCCTGGGTCAATGCATTAGCTAGTCCAGCAATTGAACGTTTTAGGTTCTTATGGTTTATGATCCGTACTACATTAGTTTTAAAAGAGTCGCATTAAAAACCTCTAATACATTGTGAAAATCTCTTTTAATTTTTCTGTAGTCAGGTTATTTAGACGGTCTGTTTTATACCATGAATGGCACTTAATATCGATCATTGGTCATAGACTCTAATCATAGGCCTATCTAGAAACTAAAAATCTTGTTAACGAAATGGTTCGATAAGTTGAAAGAAAATGTTGACCGTTTGACTCGTCAAGCTTGTTCACCATAATCGAATCTGTTACAGGCTGACATAGCATTTGTGACACAACATGTCTTGTGACGTCATGCGGCAGTGCCATAATCCCAGACGGATAATAATGATCACGTTGTTTACCACATAACTGCTTAATGTAGATAATTGGTTTGCTTTGAGAATAAGAACAGATTTGTAGTCTGTAATAATAATAATAATAATAATAATAATAAATTCAAAACCCATGCCTCAGATGGCACGATGCACCGGCACGGCCCTCGAACCGCCCCTTGTCCAGGTTCCGACCAGCCACCGGCGGACGGCCCTTTAAAGCATAATACCACAAGACAGTCGTCTTCTACCACTAGCGTGCAGATCTCTTACTCACGGGAGCTGTCGACGGACGTTGGGCCGATCGCTTCTCAGCTCTCACATCCTGTTTCACCCGGTCTTCTGATTAAGAGAATCCCAAAAGCAGCAAGGCCATCTTGTGTTGCTCTCCTGGCCGATATAATCCAAGCAATTGTAAAAGAACCAAATTGCGTTGCAAAATGGTTCGATTTGCTGGCCTTCGGTGGAACTGTACTAGTGCAGCCAAGAAGAGGTGGACGAAAGCACAACATGACCAAGATGATTTTGTCCCGCATTACTGAATGGGGACTGCAGGGACCAGACCAGTCAACTAACGATGAATTGCCACTGACGTCAAGTCGTAAGCTCAAGTCCGCTAAATGCGACCACGCCAGGTATTTAGCCTCAACAGTTGCAAGCAAGCTGGAGGAAGGCAATTTCAAGGCAGCCATCCGTCTCATCTGCAGCGAGGATAAACCGGCACTGGACACACCTGAAACTCTGGCCGCGCTTAAGAAAAAGCACCCGCCTGCACCAGTGGACAGGAGAACCCCATGTGATCCAGACAGTTCCGATCGCTTCATCCCGCTTCAAGTTTCTAAAGAAGATGTCGCTAGGGCAATCTCCTCTTTCCCTGCGGGTTCGGCTGGTGGTCCAGATGGCATTACTCCACAACACTTAAAGGATCTGATGGCCTATGGAGTAGATGACAACATCGGGCAACATCTATCTGACCTTGTCAATCTGCTCCTAAAGGGAGGTCTATCCGAAGAGGTGAATGAGGTCATCTATGGGGCAAACCTTTTAGCCCTGAGCAAGAAGGACGGAGGCATAAGACCGATCGCCGTGGGCTACACATGGCGTCGTCTGGCGGCAAAGTGCGCTAATTCGCATGCGGTAACAAGGCTGTCTCAACTGCTCGCCCCCATTCAGCTTGGGGTAGGCATTCCAGGAGGCGCTGAGGCAGCTGTCCATGCGACACGTCGCTGGATTTCCACAATGCCTGAGGACAGCGTCCTAGTGAAGCTCGACTTCGCCAATGCCTTTAACACTCTGCGCAGAGATTGTCTTCTAGAGGCAGTTGCTAGAGAGATCCCAGAGCTCTACCACTTTGCTCACGCTGCCTATTCAAACCGTCCACTGTTGCGCTATGGTTCAAACACAATTCGATCCGAAGAAGGAACGCAGCAAGGCGATCCTTTGGGACCTCTGGAATTCTGTCTTGTGCTGCAACCGATTCTGATGAAGCTTCGTTCGGATCTGCGTATCGGATATCTGGATGACCTGACATTGGGAGGTAACAAGGAAACAGTGGCCGACGACGTTCAATTAATCGAGCAGGAATCAAAGAATCTGGGATTGCTATTGAACCGCAGCAAATGCGAAATCGCGTGTCACAACACCCAGATGCCGAACAATGACCCTGCGTTCCAAGAGTTCACGAGCATAGCCCTCGAGGACATGACCTTGTTGGGTGCACCTCTAATTTCAGGTCCAGCTGTGAACATGGTCGTTAATTCAAAGGCCAATGACCTCGAGAGGGCAATCGGAAGATTGTCCTTGCTTTATACACATGACGCTCTGGTTCTGCTAAGAAACAGTCTAAGTGTACCGAAGCTCTTGTACAGTCTGCGCACAGCCGTCTGCGCTGATTGCCCGGGCTTGGCTCGGTTTGATCAACTGCTGAGAGAAGGACTGTCAACCATTTTAAATGTGGACCTTGACGATGACCGCTGGCTCCAGGCTTCTTTGCCGGTGAGAGATGGTGGTCTGGGAGTTCGTTGTGCATCTACGCTGGCACTTTCTGCCTTTCAGGCTTCTGCTGCGAGTACAAGCGAACTCCAGGCATGCATCCTACCAAGAGAGTCTGCTGAGGAACCACATGAACTTGCGAGTTCAGCACTCAACGCTTGGAAGACCCTGACAGATGCAGAACCACCAACAGGAGCAGCAAGTTATCGCCAGAAAGAATGGGACCTCCGATTCACAGACAAGGCATGGAAAGGTCTGCTGGATTCCAATAACAATCCATGCGACCGTGCTCGCCTGCTGGCCTCACGAGCACCTCATTCTGGAGACTGGATGCTAGCGCCCCCTGTGACTGCCCTAGGCCTGCGCCTCTCAAACGAGGATGTACGACTGGCAGCCGGGTTGAGGCTAGGAACGACGCTCTGCGAGCCACATTTGTGTCACCAATGTCAAGAGAGCGTCGACGCAAAAGGGCTCCATGGACTAATTTGTAGAAGAGGCAGCGGAAAACATCAACGACACAGCATGTTGAACGATGTCATCTGGAGAGCTCTTGGCAGGGCGAAGATTCCAGCGCAAAAGGAACCTCTCGGCTTGCTAAGAGAAGATGGAAAGCGACCGGACGGCGTCACGCTCATTCCTTGGACACGTGGTCGATGTCTGGCATGGGATGTGACAGTGCCCGACACCTACGCCAAGTCACATCTTGTCGACACATCTATCAGAGCTGGCGAAGCAGCCGAACACGCAGCTAAGACGAAGAGGGCCAAGTATTCCACCATAACCAACACCCACGACTTCGTAGCCCTCTCCTTGGAATCCGGCGGCGCTTGGAGCAGTGAAGGACTGGAGTTCATCTCAGAGTTGGGTAGTCGAACGAGTGCTACAACCCACGATCCAATGGAGACGTCATTTCTGTTCCAACGTATCTCAGTTGTCCTTCAGCGTGGGAACGCAGCCTGCTTCTTCGGGACATTGCCAACACTCACTTAGCTCATCATGGGCGATAACATAATAATATTAATAATAATAATAATAATAATAATATTATTAATAATAATAATAATAATAATAATCCTTCCTCTTCCTCCCCCTCTTCATCTTCCTCCTCCTCTTCATCTTCCTCCTCCTCCTGATTTCACTCAGCATGCAAAGTAATAATTATTTTTAATTATGTGAAATTAATTATTGGTCATCGGATCATGACTTTTAAACAAAAATTAATGCGGTTCACGTTTTCGTCAGAGTTGGATTTTAACGTCTTATAATTAAATAGCAACTCGTGACACGATGGATCATTTCCACTATAGCTGAACTGCTAAGAACACAACGGAATTTGTTCGTTAAACTTTCTACCATCATCGATTTCATACGCAATTTTGAACTTTTAACGTCGATGGCCGTCCACCATGACTTTTAGTCGAACAGTCATCATGGCAACGTTTGTAGTTTAAATGGCGGTGCATTTGAAAACAAAGTGAAGGAGAATCTTATTCCCGAATTAATCTAAAACTACTATTAAGACTGGGTTTGATATGATAGAGTGTAGTCTGTAGAGTGTAGATCCTTGACAATGCGATCCAGCCAATCACAGTCTGACCAATCACAGATTGATGAACCAGGCTTAAAAAAGCGAGCGGGGTATGCAGTCACTGCCTTTCAGTTAGGCAGTTGCACCTGAAAGACGGCACAGTTCACCTACATGGTCCGCGTATCAGCCCGTGCCCAGGCTCGAGGAAGCCTCCACTGACCCAGCTGCGGCAGGACAAATCGGTGACGGACAGGCAATCATTGACCGACTCAGCAAGAGCCAGAGATGCTGACCCAGCGAGGCAAGGCTGTTCTGCATCAAGGAACAGGAAATATCAACCACCCGAGAAAAGGAAGTGGAGGCGTCATGAAGCATGTCCCGAAGGCTGCTCGATTCGCCTGTTCACAGGCCCTCGAGAGAATTCTGGCTTCCATTAACAACGACCCAAGTAACATTGAGACATGGCATCAGCTGCTTCGCTTTGCCTCCAGCGTTCTTGCACAGCCACAGTGGACAGGCCGCAGACATAACGCGGCAAATGTGGTTAAAAGACGCCTCAAGAATAAGGACTACGCGAGAGAGGATGATGTGGAAGCAGATTGTGCGTCAGGGACACGAAGGAAAGTAGATGCTCGAGAGATGTTTTTGGCGGCGGTGAATGCCAAGGTGGAGGAGGGCAACATCAGGGCCGCATCACGTATACTCTCCAGTCAGGACCGCCCAGTCGAAGCGGCGACCGAATCACTTAACGCTGTGCAGGAAATACACCGAGCAAATGGACGGACGGACCAAATGTCAGACTTGCATGAGTCGTCACAAACGTGTTCTTTCCAGGTCACTGTGAGAGAAGTGGAAGATGCGATTAGATCGTTCCCGGCGGGTTCAGCGGGGGGTCCGGATGGGTTCCGACCCCAGCATCTTCTCGACCTAATAAACACCAGGGAATTGGCTGGTACATTACTCCAGTCTACGACGGACTTTATGAATGTACTGCTGCGTGGTGATTGTCCACTCGCGTTACGTGAACTTATATTTAGAGGCTCTCTTATCGCTCTTTCCAAGAAATCAGGAGGTCTCGGACCGATTGTCATCGGATATGTGTGGCGCAGGCTGGCAGCAAAATGTGCCAATAATTTTGCCCTATAAAGACTGGGAGAGTTCTTCGCCCCATTCCAGGTAGGCATTGCAACCCCTGGAGGGGGAGAGGCAGCGGTTCACGCCGCTAGAAATTTTGTGACGAACATACAACGAGACCAAATCTTTGTAAAATTGGACAAATGCTTTCAACACACTGCCGAGAGATGTAATGCTTCGAGCCGTCCATGACGCCATTCCAGAACTCTATGCGTTCACCCACCAGGCATATTCAATTGAGGCCAACCTACAATTCGGTCGATTTGTAGTGAGGTCAAGGATGGGACCACAGCAGGGAGACCCGCTAGGGCCTCTGCTGTTTTTCCTGCCCCTGCAGCCGACGTTAAGGGAGTTGCGATCTCCGTTCAAGCTTGGTTACCTCGATGATCTTTCCTTAGGTGGAAACGTGGATGACGTTCGGCAAGATTTAACAAAGATAAAAGAGCTTGAGACAACGCTCGGAATTTCCCTGAACAGACTTACATGTGAATACTACTCGGAGGCAGAGTTGATTGGAGCGGGTTTTGAGGACTTCAGAAGACGAGAACCAGAGGAACTGACCCTTTTGGGTTCTCCACTTTTCAGAGGGAAGGCCCTTGATGAAGCCTTGCAAGTACACAGCGAACACTTTGATCGAATATAGAAAGACCTTATGGACCTCCAGTCACAAGCAGCCCTCATAATGCTGAGATCCTGTTTCGGGGCAACAAAGATGACTTACCTGCTGAGGACTTCTCCGGGCTGGAACCACCCGTTAGTGGAGACAATAGACCATCAGACCAAAACAGGACTGGAGAAGATCCTCAACACGGAGCTCAATGACATTCAGTGATTACAGGCTTCGCTCCCGATTAGAGATGGAGGACTCGGGAACAGGCGGGTATCGATGCTGGCAACTTCAGCCTATTTGGCGTCAGCTGCGTCGACAGTCTCGCTCGTGGGCGCCATCTTAGCCGTGGAAGAGTGGAACGACGTGTACCAGGAGGAAATGTTCAACGTTCGTAAGGATTCCCTTCAAGTGACGATGATACCGGTTCCGATCCAACAGAAGTCCTGGGACAGACCTTTGATAAACTAAGATAAAGCGAAAGTCTGGTCCGGATGCGACAACCCACTTAGTCAAGCCAGAATGCGAGCATTATCTGCCCCGCTCGCCGGAAACTGGCTTTGGGCTATCCCTTTGGCTTCCTGCGGGTTGGGATTAAATAATGAGGCGGTCAGGGTTGCGGCAGGACTTCGCCTAGGATTAGTGCTCTGTGCACCGCATCCATGTCAATGCGGGGAGAGCGTCGATCCAGGTGGACATCACGGTCTGGTCTGCAGAAGATCAATGGGAAGAGCAGCACGACACTCTGCCATAAATGAAATAATCTGGAGAGCTCTCTTGAAAGCGGACATTCCGAGCTCAAGAGATCCGCACCGATGGCAAGAGACCAGATGGCGCCACATTAATCCCATGGGCGAGAGGCAGACACCTAGCATGGGACGCAACAGCCATTCACACATGCGCATCCTCTTATGTTCTGCTGCTGCACCGGCATCAACAGCCGGTGGAGCAGCAGAACATGCCGCAGAACGAAAGTGCATCAAGTACTCATCCCTCCCTACCACGCATGATTTTGTGCCAGTGGCCATCGAATCACTGGGCCCCATAAACCGTACTGGAATGGAGTTTCTACAAGAGCTGGGCCGCCGTATGACACAACGGGAGACCCTCGCGAAACAACTCATCTTTTTTAACGTCTATCTATTTGTACACAACGCTTTAATGCAGTGGCATTCAGGGCTCTTTTGTTCAGCCCGATGGGGACTAAAACCTATAACAGTTACAATAATAATAATAATAATAATAATAATAATAATGATAACTTTTGGGCGATAATCGGGAGAAAAAAATGCTCACGTCTTTTTGACATAAGCTGAATCGTTTAATTTTAGTTATAATAATAATAATAATAATAATAATAATAATAATAATAATAATAATAATAATAATAATAATAATAATAATAACAACAACAACAACAACAGCAACAACAACAATAGTAATAATAATAAAGACAATTTATATGGCGCCGTAACGCAGCCATACCACTACATGGGCGCCTCACAAGCAACAAACTAGCCACAAGCTAGCAACTGCACGTAAGTCTATACCTGTCCGTCTGGAACGGTTCTACAGAAGGACAATTTTCATCGCCATATTTACCAGAAATAGGCCTTTAAGTCTACTGCCTATAATTATTGACAAACAATTGATCTGTCATCAGGCTATCTGGGTCGCCGCTTGTCAGTGAATTGTAATCTTGACATAGTGCCCTGAAAAGCCACCGCATTGAAACGTTGGATCAATGCCGACAAGTTCTGGAAAAGGAAGTTTGTCTCTCGGGTGTCACCGGTAGTTGTCGAAAGTCGGCGTCCAGTCTCAGACAGAAAGGCGAGGCCCTCACTATTGAGGGGACCGAAGGTTTCTATAGCGATTGGAACAAAAGTGTATTTCTTCTCTAGCTCAGAATATTTTGTGTGTTTCCTTGTGGCTGCTATCTCCGCAGCCACAAGGAAATTATTAATATTATTATTATATTATGCTGTCATCGCCCATGTGGGTGAGCTAAGTGAGTGGTGGCATTATTATTATTATTATTATTATTATTATTATGCTAAGCAATCGCTTGGAGTTTCAAATTATTATTATTATTATTATTATTATGTTATCGCCCATGATGAGCTAAGTGAGTGTTGGCAATGTCCCGAAGAAGCAGGCTGCGTTCCCACGCTGAAGGACAACTGAGATACGTTGGAACAGAAATGACGTCTCCATTGGATCGTGGGTTGTAGCACTCGTTCGACTACCCAACTCTGAGATGAACTCCAGTCCTTCACTGCTCCAAGCGCCGCCGGATTCCAAGGAGAGGGCTACGAAGTCGTGGGTGTTGGTTATGGTGGAATACTTGGCCCTCTTCGTCTTAGCTGCGCGTTCGGCTGCTTCGCCAGCTCTGATAGATGTGTCGACAAGATGTGACTTGGCGTAGGTGTCGGGCACTGTCACATCCCATGCCAGACATCGACCACGTGTCCAAGGAATGAGCGTGACGCCGTCCGGTCGCTTTCCATCTTCTCTTAGCAAGCCGAGAGGTTCCTTTTGCGCTGGAATCTTCGCCCTGCCAAGAGCTCTCCAGATGACATCGTTCAACATGCTGTGTCGTTGATGTTTTCCGCTGCCTCTTCTACAAATTAGTCCATGGAGCCCTTTTGCGTCGACGCTCTCTTGACATTGGTGACACAAATGTGGCTCGCAGAGCGTCGTTATTATTATTATTATTATTATTATTATTACAGACTACAATTCTGTTCTTATTCTCAAAGCAAACCAATTATCTATATTAAGCAGTTATGTGGTAAACACTTAGATCATTATATATATACATATATATATACCTTTATTTCAAATTGACTTCTTGCCATACCGATCAGCATATCAGCCATTACTGGTCGTCTTTTTCCAGCGTCAGACTGTATTTCCTTGAGTCTCTTCTCTACAGTTGAACCGAGTGTTCCGGGGCATATGTCAGGAGGAAAAATGTCCGTTCCCCGTTGAGCCTGCCCTTCAGTTACATCCATCAGCCTCTTTCCAAGATTAGACTGTCCTTCAACCATGTCCAATGAAATTCCATTTAATCTGTTAAACAATAAATCCTTTGACGAAAGTAGCATGACTTCTGGGGACCAGGACCTAAGTTCACCTTTCTTATCTTTCAGAAACTCTACTCCTATGCTTCTTGCAAATAAAGAGCACTAAATTACCAGGCGTTTCTTCAGTTCAAGCGATTTTAATAAAATCTTAGCAATGACTAATAACCACAGCAGTTGAAGACCGAATCTAATCCATTCTACATCAATAACTAATCTTATCTATACTTATCAATTCTACAATATCAGCGAAGTGCAACAAAAGTTTCAACTTTGTGAACAATAATGCTCATTCTTCTTCTCTTAAAGTTGCATTCAAATAATGCATAACTCAGTAATTCATCCTTCAAGTACTAGAGATTCGAACACAAGAGGGGCTATGCTTCTTCAACGGGATCGATAAGTATTTTAGTAATCCAAAGATCTAATACTCAAAATTCCACTAGTCTTCCCTGCAAGTAACTAGCTCACTGAGAATGAGCATTATTGTTCACAAAGTCAGTCAGTCAATCAATCAATCAATCAATCGATCAATCAATCAATCATTGACAATCAATCAATCGATTGTTCAATCAATCAATCAATCGATTGTTCAGTCGATCAACCAATCAAGCGATTGTTCAATCGATCGATCAATCAATCAATCAATCGATTGTTCAATCGATTGTTCAATCGATCAATCAATCAATCGATCGACCGATAATTAATCATCCGTTGATCAATTCGCTCAATCATTGACCAGTTAACCATTCACATGAAGATGCGTGTTATTTGTACCAACGCCTTCTTGTACATGGTATTTCAGGTCAGCCAGAGGAGCTGTCCGTAGTTAACGAAGAGATCGGTCTCACAGCTGCCTCAAAATGACCCATGGGGAGGTCATCTTCGACGATTTGAATCCACCGGAAGCCACCATCACTTCCGGAAGGGCTTGCAACGTCCGCTATCGACTGTCGGCCAACTACGTAGCGACCTCTGGCGACTGGGTTGGGCTCTTTCGATGCACGGACGACGCCTGTGAGTTGGTGGGGTTCGAGTGGGCGGCCACGGATGACCCGAAGGACATTGGACTCAGACGCAGGATACTCTACTTCCATGCGGATCAGATTAAGGTCACCAGTGCACGGCAATTAACAGTATTGGTCGATTGTAATGTAATGGTTACAATGTATGGCAATGTATTGTCAGATGGCAATGTAATGGTTAGATGGTAATGGCAATACATTACATTGTAGATGGCAATTTAATGGTTAGATGGTGATGGTAAAAGCAATATGCTGTTAGCTGGCAATGGTAATGGTACTGGCAATGTATTGTCAGATGTAATGGCTAGATGGCAATGGCAATGCATTGTTGGATGGTAATAGTAATGATAATGTATAGATAGTAATGTAATGGTTAGATGTTTTAGATGGTGATGCAATTGGTAGATGGTAATGGTAAAATATTGCTAGATGGAAATGTGTCCGATTAATATAATGTGCTTAATTTAAGAGCTGTTTGATTGCGTTTCTAATCCATGCCTCCTTGACTAAGACTATGATCCGCGATTGTGGCTAACTAAACCTCTGATCCGTTTAATCCACACTCTGACTACATGTTGCTGATCTACATGAATTCGTGTCTTAGTTGACCTTTGTGAAATCTTCTGACTATATTTAGAATAGCTATATATACACATTGTGCAGTTCATATCTCCTCCAGGCTTGAATTAGTTCCTCATAGGGGAGGGGTCAGCCACTAGCCACACGAATCCTTCTTCTCCACTTGGCTCTGTCACCAGTGCCTGCCTTTTCAATTTTTGAGTTTTCAGGTCCTTTTGTATCATATCTTCCCATCTCTTCTTCTGTCGTCACCGACTGCGCCGTCCGTTGACATCCGCTCTCATAATTCTCTTATTAATGCAACATAATAATTATGGTATAAACTTTTGTGTCGAGGAATATTAAGTTAAAATATGAAACTCACAAACATCGTATCTAAACATCTATAGAGCGTCTTCCACAGTAGGTCTATAGACCATTGAGAGGCGCTTTCAGCGCTGAAGCCCCGATGGAAAAGAAACGTCTTGAGAGAGCAAGTGGGTACGAGGGTAATCCCAGACATGAGCTTATAACCTGTAGAAAAGGGTTTGCTACTGTATAGCCTGTAGGTCATTCCAAGTGGACGAACATGTCACAGCAAATGCAGGCCTGTGAGTCAAGACAGATGTAACACGTGAGACAGAGATCGATATGATCGGTATCTATCCATCTAACTATCTGTCGGTCTGTCTGTCTGCCTGTCTGTTGTCTGTCAGTCTGTCTGTCTGTCTGTATATCTGTCTGCCTATCACTCACACATAACTGCAGCCTGGCGTTTGACCAAGTTTAACTTTGGTTGACCAACAGCGCCCTCTGCGAGCGACCGATGACGATTTCTACCACTTTGCTTACGTCACTCGAGTCGGACGAATAGCCGGACAGAGCGGTCACTTCCGCATCCGCCAAGGAGACGACACAACTAGGTCATCAGCTCCTCCCACGTCTCTTGGCCCAGCAGACGTTTGCTACGCCACTAGACAATGCCTCGCCAACTGCAGAATGCCTCCGGTCACAGACGGAAGAAACAGACAAGGTCAGTCCCAAGGTCAGTCCCAAGGTCAGTCCCAAGGTCAGTCCCAAGGTCAGTCCCAAGGTCAGTCCCAAGGTCAGTCCCAAGGTCAGTCCCAAGGTCAGTCCCAAGGTCAGTCCCAAGGTCAGTCCCAAGGTCAGTTCCAAGGTCAGTCCCAAGGTCAGTCCCAAGGTCAGTCCCAAGATCAGTCCCAAGGTCAGTCCAGAAGCGCTTGATTGCGCCTGCATGAAAGGGTATAGACCTCAATTTTAAATAGTGAACGACTTGTTTGTAAATGTCAATTTTCTCCCAATTTTGTCTCCTCAATCCCTCCACCTTTTAAATACACTTAGGCGCCAACGACAATCCGATTAACTGGAACATTAGAGGTCCATGTGCGCAAATTGCTTAAAACAAGGAGTGACTTGGCAATCTTTTCTTCGGCGATTTTCCAAGCGTTAATTTCCAATCGATTGATTGGATCCGACACCTGGAGGGAATAAGTCTGGACTTATATCTGGTCGTCAGAGGAGTCGATATAATATATTATGACCTCAGGGAGTCAACGCTTCATCAGAAATCTCCTCTCGATTGACGCACATTGTGAGCAACACTCAGATGTAAACGAAGGTAGCTTTGATAAAAAAAGGACTAGGTCAAATAATGTACAAACATAGCTTTTTTTAAATTACCATTCGTTTATTTTGTTGTTGTATAGCACTGGAGAAATTTAAAGGCGTTATCGAACAGATGGAGATGAGGAAAGTTAAGGAGTGCTGTCAATCAGCCTGGCAAAACGGATGCGATGACAAGGTTGGCAAATGATGATCCAAGTGTTGATCTATTGTGTCGAATTGTGTGTCGGCTATAAAAGTTGCATTTTTACCCTCTTTCTTTAACTTGGCTTGCTTAAAGTTCGTCGGAGTTCTTTCAATTCGTTTTTCATTATGTTCCCGTCGACCTACAGAGCTGAACTGAATTCTTGTCACACTTGCATGACAATGCAATGCATCAACTTTTTACGAACATAATTCAAAAATTTAAAAAGATGACAAAGATGCACAAAATTAAATTTCGTTTACTCACTCGAACGAGTCCTCATTGACGAGCTCCACTCCGGAAAGTTTACATCATAAATGAACTTTTAAGGGAATGGATCGATTGCACCGTCTACCAGATTACCAAGAGTCAATAAAAGGTTGTCCCGAATAACCTATGTTTTTACCTTCACTTATATAAGTTTAAGTGGTATGATTTCAGTTTTTAGAATGCAATACTCATAAGTAGCCTAACTACGCAAATTAATAATAATAGCAATAATAATTAAACATGTCGTTTAATTTCAAACTGACAAACCACAGTATGGTTACAAGTACACTGTGACCGAATGATGACAGGTTAGTCGAATTTAACCGTCTGCAGCCATGCAGGTCGCCCATTACGCTATGCATATAATTTAACCCAGTACGCCACCTATAGCGAAAGAAGAATTAGTCAACTTTACGGGGAACGGGGATCTGCGTCCCAGTGTGTTCACCATTGCTCTGCTCCCCAGTACGCTATTCATTGCTCTGCTCCCCAGCACGCTATTCATTGCTCTGCTCCCAAGTACGCTATTCATTGCTCTGCTTCCCAGTACGCTATTCATTGCTCTGCTCCCCAGTACGCTATCCATTGCTCTGCTCCCCAGTACGCTATCCATTGCTCTGCTCCCCAGTACGCTATTCATTGCTCTGCGGCCCACGCGTCACCTTTAAATACTGTTGTAGGATTGCAAATATGCATTACATTTGCCCAAAACGTTCGTGACGTCTTCTTTCTCCGGCAAAGACCGGGATGATGATTCTTCAACGCGATGTGGGATGAGCAATAAAATTCTCTCGAAAACGCTAAGCAGCCATTGAAAATACCCTCTTACTGACCAATTCCCACATACGACCTGCGATTTGGGCCGCACTACTTGTCTAGGAATTTCAAGCGCTTTATGGCCCATCTCCGGCACTGAGCAGCTGTTCTCTCTCCTGAAATTCTTCGTAACGTTGATGTCAATGGGGACTTCACCAAGAAAGTTCCATGAACTCATTTTCCACAGAGGAATCAAGCATGAAATGCTTTGTATCTGATTTCGTATAATAACGACACCTGCTAGGACAGACTGTTTCACTCGTTCTAGTCTCTCACAGGTAGCGATCGAAGGGGTCTACTGTTATGATGGTCTGCCACAGGGAACACATTTCATCATCCATAATTATAAGCCAAATTAAACGCTTTCAACCATTTGAATTGCTGCTCAACGAATGCAGAAGAATGTATCCGCAGAACTAATTGGTATACGAAGGACTAATTGGCCTATATATAGTGACCAATGTTCCTCTAAGCTAAAATAACGAGACACTATTTCTTTTTAGGAAACTATACACACATCGAGTCTTCTAGCCGGATGCGGCCTACGTTACTCCAGAAACTTTGGCTCCTTGGCTGATGCGTCCCATTATTTATCTTTAGAAAAATTTGACTTTTCTTAGATTATCAGAATATGTCACCGTAGACTTTTAGATATTAATTTAATGTCATTTAAGCACCAGCATTCATCTCGGACCTGCGCACAAAAGTGTGCACCATTGATATACAGTAATGCTGGGGAAAAGTGCTTAAACAATATCTCCAAACAATCAGAGGCAACATTGTGGCCCACGTAGACCGTTGAATTCTGCATACATTGTACGGTAGACTTTTTGGCGTTTGTCGTTCTTTCCTGAGACTATACAAATTTGTGTTCTTCAATACCACCTTCGGAATCCGTTCGATTTGTATGAACATTTCGATATCGGTTCGAAAACCGACCTAGCTGGCGCTGCATCAAACGACTATCGGTTCGATATCAGTTAAACTTTTATGGTGGTGCATCAAACGACTATCGGCACCACCGGGTTTTTATTCGTCATTCACCAGTTGAATAATTAAGTCTTTCAGGTATTACGTACGTACCTTTCTCAATGTGGAGACTAATAATATAGCGACTCCACTCGATGGGAAAGAAGATGTCCATGATCCATCGCTCTAGGCAAATGGCCTAAGTATTGGATGCTATCATTAAGCCACTAATTAGCTCTCATTAAAGACTTCTCATCCACAAGATGCCAGTGAATTAGCGCGGGAGAAGTGAGCATACGAGTCAATCGTTGAGCATCTACTGCAGCTGAATAACTAGTTTCGAAACGTGCGTTGGGATAACGTCTTCGAATCTTCTACTTGCAATAGGCGGCGGCGTTTGTTAGATATAGCGATATGGGAGCCTTGCATAGTTGCCGACAGTTAAGTTCGACTTCTGTAACAGCTTGTAATCACTCGTTCATGCTCTGTCTTTACTCTGTAATCATGGTTAGACCAAGCGGTCTGTAACGAGGAGTGCGCGGGTTCGATCCTCGTCCGAAGAGTTACTGTTATAAAAGGACCTTGAGCAAGACTTTCGCGTATACGGTTGTTCTGCGATATTACTTCAGTTGCGCCGCCGAGGCTCTTATGGGCTAATTGTTAGTGGGGCAATATCAAATTACAGTTAATTTACGACTGCAGTTTGATATTGCCCTTCTCACAATTAGTATTGTAATGCATAACCAATTAATCATATATGTATACTGCGACTTGTCAGTTTTAAATTAAACGAAAGTACTATTATTAACTTAATGCTTTGTGCATAATCCAACCCATAATCCAATGCATAATCCAACCCATAATTCAATGCATTATCCAATCCATAATACAATGCATAATCCAATCCATAATCCAATGAATATTCCAATCCATAATCCAATGCATTATCCAATGCATTATCCAATGCATAATCCAGCCCATAATTTTATGCATTATTCAAGCCATAATCAAATGCATTGTCCAATCCATAATCCAATCCATAATCCAATACATTACCCAATCCATGATCACATCCATTATCCAATGCATTATCCAATCCATAATCCAATGCATTATCCAATGCATTATCCAATCTATAATCCAATGCATTATACAATCTATAATCCAATGCATAATCCAATCTATAATCCAATCCAGTGCTTCTGTGGATTCCTTGATTTTTCTTAGATTCCTGGGAAAGTCATCGAATCGCTGAATCGTTTGCGCACCCCTTCCCCAATCAAGTCCGACCTCAAGAGTGGCTTTGGGTTGGAGGCGACAGCGCAGAATCGTTGCCATGGATGCCAGATGGCACTTAGAGAACTGCGGTCGCTGAAGAACCGACTGGAGATGGAGTTGAACGCAGGACGAATAACCCTTGAGGAAATGGAGGAAGACATGGAAGTCCGAAGGCAGGAAAGAGCAACGCAGCTAATGACCACCAACAGCAAGGCAAAAGAAACTCCAGCTGTAAAAGAGGTCAGCTCTTTTAAAGACACCACTTTCGGGCTAGGACAAGAGGAACATAATGCATATATTCATACATATATAATTTATATATATATATATGCTTAAATATATGCATGCGTGCATGATTATCACATATATTTATATCAGTGGTTCCTAATCTTTTACGATTTAGGGTCACTTTTATTTAGTTGGAGGACATGATGGGCCGCAAGGTTAAAAAGAATTATTATAAGTTTTAACAGGTTTTGAGTTTAGAATGGAATCAAATTACAGATGGATAAATTCCGGTTTAATCATTTTAGATTAGCAATATTTATTTAAAGTTTAATCCTTTGATACTTTAATCATCATTAATGCAATTTTTTGAAGATGCTTGTTACAAGTTTTTCAATGTCCGGTTGAAGAATAGTTGTAGCCAGAATCATTAGTCCATTCAAATCTGAAACCGGAATATATCCATGTGTAATATGCATCCGTTCCTCTCAATTATAGACCCATCTTATGTAGACCAAATACACGTAAATTCTCTATTAAATACATAGGATCCCTCACTCGGAATATGACACCAATTGAAATTCGCCAATCCAACACTATCAGAGCTTATTAAAATAATATTAAAAACATTTTTTAACTACCCCTCTTTCATGGGCTTTACTTTCTTTGACTGTAGGAACTCCATAGACATTTTAGAAGCTATTTAAAAAAACTATTGGCGAAGTGTGTATCAGACACCGGCGTCTTGTCCTGTATAAAAACTATAGCACTATAGCTACGTTTTAGTTCGTGACCATCCAATACAAGAAGCCAAAATAATTCTTAGCTGTCAGGACAGAACGCTTTGCTCTAAGAGTTCTCACTTGTTGCAATATCTATAAGATTACATGGGCCTATAGACTATATATAAACATGTAGCTATGGCGATACGTAGTTTTTATACAGGACAGTAGACCTATAACTAAAGTGTTAAGCCGCGAAATTTATTTCGACGAATTGTCCCGCATCAAACTATCTTGCGTTAAATTATCCGAATCACGGCCTTGCTTGCTTACTCCCTCTTTGCATGCTTCTGGATTAGGAAATGGGTGCGACATCACAACTGATCTATGTGCCCTCTGCCCAGTTTCCCCTCTTCACTTTCTCCGCCTCTGTTCGGGATTTAGGGGTCACTCTTGACCAAGAACTCACCTTTGCTCAACATGTCAATAATGTCTCTCGTAGTTGCTTTTACCAGCTTCGCCAATTGCGAGTAATATCTCGGTCTCTTACCCTCAGCGCCGCAGCTACTCTGGTACATGCCCTTGTTACCAGTCGCCTTGACTATATTGCTCCTCAATATATGCTGGGTTTCCCCAAGTTCGGATTGGGCGTTTGCAGCGAGTTTTGCGTGCGGCTGCGCGACTGATTGGTGGGATTTCCAGAACAGGTCAGGTATCCGAGTACATGCGGGATATCCTGCGCTGGTTGCCTGTACTCCAGCGCATCTTATTTAGGGTATCTGCATGAGTTTGGCGCTGCCTTGGTGGTACTGCGTCTGCTTATTTGCAGGAGCTATGTCGCCCTATCACTGCCAGTTGTGGTCGACGACCACTTCGCTCTGCAGTTCATGGCGACCTGATCGTCCCATTTGCACGCACTTCCACTTGCACGATACCACTTCGTACATGTTGGGCGTCGAGGCCATGCGCAGTGGGAGCCATGAGAAGATGCAGATTAGATAAAGGCTTATTCTGTGTTCTTGGTTATAGGAAGAACTGAGGGACGTCATCGATGACTTGAAGCTGGCTTTGGAGTGGTCGAAGGAAAGGGAACGTTGTCTCCAGCACCAGCTGAACCTGGAGCGTACGTTGAGAATGGAACTGATCCGCTCCAGGGAAGACCTGGAAGGCAACCGAACGGTGATTGGTCTCAGCAAACAACACGATACGCATAGATTTCAGGTATCACAGCGGATGACACCGTAGCGTAAAACAATGAAATGTAATGGAATCAAACACAGAGGCGACGATCTCGTTTGACAGGTAGGGGTGGGGTGGGACACCCAATGAGAGTGGTAGAATGTATGAGGGAGGACAAGCGTATAACGTGTCCCCTCTCTGTAGAAGGTGAGGGGGGGCTTGTCCCCCTCGACCCCCGGGCTCGCCACCTCTGATAGAACATTTATATAGCGCCTCTTCAAGATATTTATCCAGGAACGATACTGGTTTTTAGTCAGTCTATACATGTAGGTAAAAGACCTATTATTAAAGCATTTAATGTGTACCATGAACAGGAAAATGTCATGAGCTGATCCGTGTATGGTGTAAATAGTGAAACGTTCGACTTATGCGATTAATAGATGTGTTTGGATGTGGTTCCCTACTACATGGCACACTTTGACGAAAATAATGCTGAGAGATTGGGTTAGAAGGTCAATACCACTTAGAGCTGAAAAGCAGGAGCAACATAATGACGGTCCAATTATCCAGCACATGACCAACGTTTGGTTCTATTTGCATGGATCGATAATTGCCAATTATACATCTTAATTGCCAGCACTCGATCTGTTAAATAAATAATTAATTAAAGCTCCAGCACAGAAAATCTACTTCTCTGATTAATCAATCAATCAACAACCATGGGGTCTGATACCTACGTTTTTGACCACATCTTTCCACAGTCTCTGTTCATTGCAACGTGGCTCAAATCTTGAAGACTTGTTCCGCCCCATTCTTCAATGTCATCTGTCCATTCCCTATGTGGTCCTCCTCTTTTATTTGTTCCATCCATGATTCCAAAAGCCAGCACTCGAAGTTTTCTTTCATCTTTTATTCTGCAGATATGTCCAAATAAACCTAGCTTTATCTGGAGGACTTTGTTTGAGATTTTCGGTCATGCAGATTCCTTTGTCTCGTTCATCATTACTGACCATCTGAGTCCATTTTATTGTGAGTGTCCTGCGGTAAAAGTTTCTTTAAAATGTCAGCACTCTAGATCCTTTGTGAGTCCTTTGTTAACACCCAGGTCTCACACCCACAAATTAGGCTACTGAATACGCATGTTTTCAGGACGTTCAAGTTAGCCCCTAGGCTAGTTGTCTTGCTTTTCAAAATCTTGTCGGATAGCTTTCAACACGGCTATTCCCTTGTTAATCCGCATTTTTATTTTCACTTTTGCAATTCAGGTCGTATGTCATGTTGCTTCCATAATAGCTAAAGCTCACCACATCTTCTAGTTGCGTTCCATCTGGTTCTTTATTGTTATATCTCCAAATGTCATTGGTTGTTTTATTCGACATCACACTTGCAAATGTCGTGATAATAGAGGTTCGTTTACCATATACTGCAGGTTGATGTCACGAACGCTCCAAGTAGTCATACTGTGACAAGGGATACAAAGTCTGGATCCAACGACAGTCTGGAATCGGCTATTTCCAGATATGTGACAGAGAAAGATGTTCGTGGGAGAAAGGTTTTAGTCTGCACTGATTGCTGGCAGCGCAAAGAGGGACAGAAACACCAAGAGCAGCAACAGCAACAGCAGCAACAACATCAACAGCAACAGCAGCAACAACAACAGCAACAGCAACAACAACAGCAACAGCAGCAACAACAACACCCATCTATGTCATCCATAGATAGGCCACGGCGTCACACGAAGTCAGACGAGAAAGGCACAGAGAGCGGAAATATTCCTGCGAAGAGACTCGCCTTAGTTCCAGACCGAGACACTCGTTCGAAAGAAGGCCAACTGACTCCGGAATCACTGCTAAGGCAGGCTGTGGATCTGGATGATCTGGTGGTTTCAATCGCGTTACAGGAGCTGGAGACGGCGTCGAAAGTTCAGGTCTGTGATACATTGAGACCACAGAAGGCATCCGAAGTCTCGAAAGAAGAAGAGTCAGCTGACAAGTTTCTCGATTTTCAGCCCATTAGCGAGTGTTTGGGAGAAATATTGGCCCTACAAGCAGCTGTGGAAACGAGTCTTTCAGATATTAACAACAACACGGAGGCTGTTATTTCAGATGTTGTTTCAGATAAGCTAGAGGTCAAGGGAGCTGGGCAGACTGTCAGCGTCGCAAGGCAAGAAACTGTCTCTGCTTCCGCGGAAACGCATTCAGACGCTGAAAGGCAATTAGGTCTAACTTATCCAGAGTTTGTTATCTCGACAAAGGAAGTGAAGCCAAGCACTGTAAGCAAATTGCATCCGGAAAGAAAGTTAGTTGATCAAAAATCGTGCAAATCATACAGCACCGGGAAGTCACCTGTGGTTCAGCATACTACAGATGATCAGCCGACTAGAATGAATATTTCCAGAAGACTCGACCGACAAAAGAATCCTGGCAATACCACGGTCATCGTGAAATCTCGCGACTCGCTCACCACTTACTCCGGTTCGAACCTGTCTCTCTGGCTGCTGCTTGGCAACAACGGGGAACCTGAAAGGATAGTCGCAAAGCAGACTAGGCAGTCAAGTCATAGATCGCAGAAACCTCCGAGGGGCCACGAGCTGATCCGGGAGACAAGGTATCGCGGATCTAGTAGCTCCAATGCCCCGACCGACACGGAGTGGACCCCCAGTGGAGCAACGGAAGTGGCAAGGAAAAGGAACGAAGAGGACGAGTGCTTGACTGCGTCAGGCGCTGGTAGAAGACCTTCGCCGAACGCCAGTATCGATCTACTGAATGGGGTGAGATACTGTGCAGAAAACTCCTCCGCTGATAAAGTGACACCACTGCTGGTCAAAGAGAGTTTCGGGCAGCATCCTGGACCCAACGCAGTACATGCTACTGATACGCCACAGTGTGGCCAGTCACCTGCCGTGCAACAATCAAAGCACCAGGACATATCGTCGATCAGCGACAGACATCAGTTGGCACTTGACGTAGCAGCGTTGCTGTCCTCGAATGTGGCCTTGACGGATTCTAGTTCGACGCCGAACCAAGCTGACACCTACAAGTCGTCTAGGAGCAACGACAACACGTACTATCACTTCTTGACGTCGCCACACGATTGCGATGTCGATGATTTGCTCCCCATCATCCTGGCGGTGCCTTCTTCAGCGGTCGAGTCCATCTCCTCCGCCCTCAGTGCTGTCGTGAAGGAACATTCCGCCCCAGATTTCAAATTCGAACTGACGGTGCCCACTACCAATGCTTGTGCTGTTCAACAGTTGAAGAAACACGATGCAACCTGTTTCGATAGATCCACTCAAGCTGATGCCAACCAAAGCACCGACGCCTCTTGCTCAGTTGAAAGTGCGACCAGCAATCGTTGCACGGATTCTGCGAGTAAAGTCATTAGCCCCGAAGAAGAGATTAGACTTGAGGTCTACAGCGGTACATTGAGATCGTCCCCGAGCAGTGGAACCAGCAATGACGTCGAACTGATTCGCAGATTATCCGAAATGGGAACGAGCAACAACGCAGTGCTGCTCGATCAAGAGGAAAGAAAGGAGTGCCCGAAATCACAGGATCCGGTATTCACTTCCTCCTCCGGGTTCTGCTTCGTATCAGATGAGACAATACGATGCTTGTCGGGTATCCTAGAGAGCGCCATGGACCTGACCGCCGCACTTAAGCTGCGCGACGCTTTCAGTCCAGCGCCAACGGCTCAGCCCTCCGAAGTGACGGTAACGGATACGGCGAAGTCTGCGGTATATAGCGAAGAATCTTCCCTGCCCAGGTCATCGGTACTAGGACACAACCTGAGGCAAATCAAGATCATCAAGCCTATGGTTTTCGGGAAGGGAACGATTGGAGGCCGAACGATCGACTCAGAGACGAGGACCTGTAAGGGGATGAATTCGCGACAATCAGGAACGGCCTTTCAGAATGCTAGAATCATCAGCGACAGCATCAGGGAGTACCACAGAAGGATGAAGGCCAGTGTGGAAGTTCCAGAGGAAAGTCATAAAGCACTGAAAGAAGTGGAACAATATTCCTTTCCGGAAGCAACCAAAGGAAACGCAAAACCAGAGGCAACAACGGAATCCAGCGAAATTAATTCCGTTCGAGAAGAGAATTCCACCAGACGGTTGCCAGAAGAGATCGTTTCGCAGACAGCAGCAGCAAGCTCAAACCCGTCGATCCCAACGCCCCAGGCCATGGCACCAAAAGTGAAAGAAAGGACGATGACGACTGCTGCGGTCACGTGCTGCCCAAAGACATCTCTCCAACGACCGGACTCACTGGACCTGAGACGGTGCGACTGCCAGGCTCACCGACACCCACTTCCAGATGAGAAACACCAGGACGGTTCTACCGAGGAAGACTGGTCATCAAAGAACGCTGGAGGACCACAGCAGATCCTCCATTCAACAGACGAAGGCTCCCTGACTACGCCTTCCGGTGATCTTTCGAATGATCTCTACCAACCAGAAGCTGATACAGCTGCAGGGGCTGATGGGATTGCTGTTAACGCTGTTCCCGTTGAGTCGACAGGAAATGACTTGGAACTGCCAACCGACAATTCCACGGCTACAATCGGATTGGAATAAATTACTCCAGTCAGCCCAGGGCATTGATAGGTCCGTTTGCTCCGACGAACTACAGTTTGATAAATTAGCAAAGAATCGAATCCAATGTAACAGTCTTATTATTGTGGACTTGGCTGTAGAACAAAAATTCAAAGGCTAATTACTTATAATTGAATTTTATAATAGAGCCAGATTCTAATGAAGCTTAGAACAGGTTTCGGAAGACATCTCATTAATTAATGAGAAAGCGGAACATGACTTGCATGCACTATAATTATTATTCTAACTCTATAACTATCAGTTGCCAAGTGTAGGCTACACATGTTATGTGTTCAATATAAATTTATTTTAATGTTCGAACTTAATTATAACTATTAATACGAACTGTTTGTCGCCGATAGACTATATATATATAAATAATAAATATATATATAATATATATATATATATATAGTACTACCAGTAGACTATATATTTTTATTGTGCACTGGATATTGTTATCGAAATTATTAAAATAAATGTTGCCTATTTCGAATATGTAGCCTAATTACGTGCTGCAAATTAGAGTAACAGTTTGGAAACAATTGGAACAATTTTGTGCTAATTGCTCTTCTTGAGAGCTATCACCAGAACACCGAAGCATTAGCATATCACTCCCTTCCTCAATTTTTATGGACGATTGAGCCCTGGATAATTCCGGGCAATCAATTCGACAAAGATAACTCAGCGAAAACATATATAGGCCTATATATATATATAACATATTATTATTATGCTACATTTATAACAATCAATAAACAATGAGAACAAGATCGAGTTCTGGTGAAATTATACTTTTCAAGTCATAAGCCTAAAACAAATTTGACTGATTTCCAGATCGCTTTTTCTCTCCATTGGCTAAAACTCCAAATGCGAATTAACTTCTGCCCTAGATTCATTCATTCCCCCGAAGAACTCGATACAGCGCCTCTGCATGCAACCCGCGCAGACGCGCTCCCAGCCTAACCACAGCAATAAAGACTAGACTTGAGCAAGTTAGAAAAGCACAGTGGTGCTGGACCTTGGCGTCAGGAGCACCTCCAAAGGGAGTCCATTTTCGAAATGGAGGGTCAAGCAATAGAGAAGAACAGGCGCTGCCTATTTGAGTAACGAGACCCGGCGGAGTCATGGAGTGCCTATTAATTACCCCTTCAATACTCTCATCCCAAACACGCATCCTGTCTCAGTCTTTCTTGACCTCGTCCTTTACGCTGAATATTGCACAGTTGGACGCCTGTATGCCGATGAAGTTCAGACTTTCGTTCATGGTCTTCCTCTGATTAGGATTTACGAAATCCATGAATGCGATGCAATTTACAATACGACTGATCTCAAATTCTGCAAACAAGCCATATCCAACACAACGACATACCTGTGGATCTGTGGAACGATTCTCTTTCTAATGTTCGCAATTTTTAGGTTCCTCCGCCATTAAATTGCCAATTACCAACCAACATCTGCCTTTGACTCCAATACATCATCCCTTTGGTTTCCACTAAAAACTGAAGTCTTGCCTCTTCAAGAATTTCTATCCACATTCGTCTAATCGTCCACCTTTTAATAAACCTCTACAACACCCACCTTAACCCTTTAGCCGAGGCGGCGATCTCATTTGACAGGTGGGGGATACCCAATGAGAGGGGTATGAAATGTGGGAGGGACACACGTATAACTTGTCCCCTATCTGTAAAAGGTGGAGACTTGTCCTCTTGACCCCCCCCCCCCGGATCGTCGCCTCTGCCCTTTAGACACCGAACTCGGACCGCTTTCTGACTACTCGTTGACACACATCGTTGGACAACCACTCTTAAACTCCACGCACCACTCGTGAAGTAGCGTATACTCTCCTCTTGCCGTTCGAGTGATGCTTTAGAAGTTTGAGGAATGCGATTACGAAATCGTCGCACGAGACGTACGTGTATCTGTCTGCTGATCTTGGCATCATTTTTCTGTATGGCCTTGCTGACATTAAGGCTGTCAACGGGTAGGTCTACTCGGGTACCCGGATGCCCGCCCGAGGCCGACTGCCCGGGCAATGAAATCGGTTCTCGGGTGCCCGACATTCTGTAAAAATGCGCAAAAATTCATACATTTCCTTAAAAATGTACGCCCGGTCGAATACCCGGGTACACGCTCCATGGGTCGACGTACGGCTACCCGGGCCGTGATTTCAAACATTTTTACATCCTTGGCTGACATTGCCTGGATGCTAGAACAGATATTTGCCTATTCTTTCCTTTGATTTTGTCTGTTCTTAGCGCTTTCAAAAAGGCTGATGTCTGTGATTTTTAGAGCGCTGAAGACGTCTAGAATCCGCTGAGCAGCTTCGGAAGTCGATATCAGCCTGTGCAGACCTAATTTCTGAGTCATGAGCCTTACTAATCTGGCGAGAATCAGTGTTTACCAGATATAAGAGCGATCGTCCTACTAGGTGTTTTCCACGACATCAACTCAAGCAACGCCAACATGTATGATCTGCAATAGCCGCTCAATTGCTGGTGGTTGCAGTTCTACAGGCCTTTATTATGAAGGATTACAATCATCCTTGGAATGACATATGGCGTTGTTATAATATATAATGAGGAGCAATCCATAGGTCTACCTTTGCAATTCTCACATAAAAAATTGAGGAAACATGAATCGATTGTCTGGCGACTCAAATATATGGGCACAGTAATTAAGTTCGTATGCTGGTGGGGAAGCAGTAGACCTACACGCCTATTATAAATCATAGGACCGGAGGATTCAAGTGATCGAGATGGCGATTAAACAAAAGCATTCAGGACGACGGTACAGGACGACGTCCGTGAGACGACTGCATATCGATCTCGTGAATAGAGTTTGACAAGTCGAGCTATATGTCAGTTTGGGTCTACATCAGGGAGCCGTAGAGTAATTAGCAAAAAGCAAAATGGCACGCAGGGTTGAGAAGTGAGAAAACGAGTTCGCTTTCCATATCCTCACAATGCAGGCCTATGATTTTTATTAGTTCTTCCATCGCTTGGCGACTACGCTGATTAAATCAGATATAGTACATGTTTTATATATATATATATATATATATATATATATATATATATATATATATATATATATATATAGCCCCTTCCATGGTTGCCGACAGTTAAATTCGACTTCTGAAATATCTTGTCATCATCCGTTTATACCACACTTGTAAATTTGCAGTAATAGGCCTACATTCAGTAGCTGTAAGTCAAGTTAGCAATCAATGTGGCTTGTTTACAAGGTCCAATGGCAATTATGATGGGACGCTATAGACCTGGTTCTGGCTCAAACTGACACATCCCGAAATTCCCGAGTATAGAAGCGGTGCAAAACTGCAAGCGTCATCGGCAAAAGTAGTGGCTTGAAATATGTAGAACATCAAGCATGGCCACACTTCCGTTAGTTGCCATGACGACTAGGTAGTGATTTGGTGGTAAATTTTAATTTGCTAATAATTTTTATGGAGTACTTTTGGAATCCTAAAAGTTGGAAGATGAGTTGTAAATACTGTATTATAAAATAAAAGACTTGCAGCTCTTTTTGGCATCCGGGTTTTGATGAATGAGCTGTTACTGTTATTCTGATTTATCGCAATCTTGGATGTTAGGTGTTTAACGAGTTCCTCTTGAACAGCCTCTTGGTGAAGGTTTGTGGATACCCATGTTTTTCTGTCTTGATGATGATATTCGTTTGGATAAATCTTCTGCGACTGAAACTTCGGTCCAAAACAAACGAAAATTTTACTTCTATAGCCGAACCCATGCAAAATTTAACGCGTGAAGACCTCAGCGCATGCGCTACCATTGGAGCATGCGCACTGTTAAAAACATCTCAAATTTTTAATATGCGTCGTGAGGGTCGTTTATGGTCAGATTCGGCATCGTGAGGGTTGGATCAGGTTAGGCATCGCAAGGATCGTCTAGGGTTGGGTTAGTGAGTGTCGTTTTTAGATACACAAAATACTTTCGGCCGCGGAAGTAATTTTTCTGTGCGCTATTAGGCCGAACTTTCGGCCGCAGAAGCTCCACGCTATTCGTTTACTTAGGCGGAAAACATTCTGTCAAGAGTGCAGAAAACTAACGCTAGTCTTGCGCTAAGCACACCTCGATAGGGTCATTTGCTTACAAGTTCAGTGATGGATAAATATCAGCGAAAGTGCATTAAACCGAGCATTGTTTTAAGTCAGGTTAGACAACACGAGAGTCGGTTATGGTAAGTTTACTGGCGTTGTGAGGGTCGTTTAGTGTCAGGATTAGGTTTAGTGTCGTCTTTCGAAAACATGGTACCTTACTTGCAGCATGCCAAAAGATGCCACATAACCACGATTCTGCACTTTCACCCAAATCTCCTCCATGTGCATAGTATGTGTGTATTATGGTCTGCTTGAATAGCTACTACTGCTTCAAAGTGTTAATTCTGATCACATATTTATATAATGTCATTTCAACAGGTCTGCACACATACCCAAGTTATGACACATTCACTCATGAAAGTCCAAAAGATATAAGCCATTCTAAAAATTTTAGCTCGTTGAAGTGCCCAGCATTAGACCCGAAAGACTAGGAGCCCATATATGTAAACAATGTGGCTGCCCTTGAATGTGCTTAAACAGAGCACTCCTGGCACTCTTAGTCGAAAAGGTGGGAAATAAAATTAGAGAACTTTCAATTAAATAACTTTTATTATATACATTGTACAACAATAATTATCTTAATATAACAAATTTAGCAAAATTCATTTATAATATTATGACCAATATTCTAATTCTAATCATTTATTGTGTATTCTAATTAAATAAATTACCAAGGAACGTTTCTGACAAGTTTTTTTCTGCTGGGGTACACACACTAACATTTTGTTAGTTTGGGGGTACAACAAAGAAAGGAAGTAAGGTTGGGAACCACTGGGCTAAGTGTGCAATTATATTTAGGAGTCGTCCATACAGGATGTCCGCAAAAAGCCAACTTTTTTGACCCCCTCCCCCTTGTCCGAATTTGTCCGCATTTCACTGACTCTCCCCTACTCCCTTTACGGACGTCCGCATCACACATGTGTCAGGCACCATTGCAACTGCCCGATAATTATTTTACTGCTTTTTAATAGACATTTATTGACAAAGAATGAAATTGAATAAAGTCTATGTAAAAAACTTAAATTTGATAAAAACTTATTTTTATTTGCATGTAAGCTCGGTATATATCATTCTCTCAAAATAATGTGAAGTTCAGCCTAAAGCTACTAATAAACAACTAAGATTATAATGTAACTACCATTGGATGTGATTTTGGCAATAGTTTAGCATGGTCACATGCGGACGACTGCACAGTCCATGACCCCCTCCCCACATGTCCGCATTTGTCCTTTTTTCCCCCTCTCCCTCGTTGCAGACGTCCTTTGTGGATGACCCCTTAGTGAATCTGATTCAATTGATATACATGTGTACAAGGTACATTTTCATGTTGTGAGAATGTCAATTAGTGGTGTAAATCACGTAATATAGGAGAGAGAGACAGAGACAGAGAGACGTATGAGAGCATGCAACTCCAAATGAGGCAAGTCATTTGTGGAAATGTGTCCACAGCTACCAAACGAGATGAATTGGGTTTCCTGGTGTTATGCCGGAAGCGGTGGTATGACATTCAGACACCACAGGACTAGACATTCTTGAGCATGTCTAAAGGAACCTCTACACCTTACAGCTGGGTGATGGATATGTATAATGGATATATGGCAATGCATCGTGAGCATGCCAGTGAGCCGGAGCCCATGAGGGACAGGGAGTTGGTTTTGATCAGCAGTGTAGGGGATGTATAGGGTAGAAGCTCTTGGATGAACCTGCACATCAGGCCATGTGAGTCCAGTCAGACCGCTATAGGCCAAAAATCACTGTCTGACTTTGCCCAGAATGCAGAAAGAAGTAATGCAGCCACTGCATGGCTCTAAGTGGCTTTTTATGGCTCTTTATGGATCAAAGTGGCAATGTTGTTGAAGGATGTAGTCCTAGTTGGTCTAGAAAGGTAGAGGTATCACAATGTCTTTTTATTCCCATGGAAATTGGATGTAGTGTAACTATTTGTGCTATGGGATTCAAAAGTTACAGGTAGGCAAATTAATTACAACTGGCTATAAATTAAGATTGATATGACCATGACAGTGTCACTTCATACATTCTTAGATTTTGACAACTATGAATGCCAAGGCCTAAATATACATGACTACTTGTTTTGTAGAGATAAACTAAAGAGGACAAAACTAAATTGCTTCTTTGATGATGATATTGATTTGTTAGCAGATCATCTTACTGACTGATCTTTATAGGATTGCTTTGAAGGTTTAGAATGGAGACAGTGCAAAATGAAAAACCCTCTCAACGCTTGATAACGAGTGGAAAAGTTTATCGTCAGATATTTGATGCTGAGGTAGGTTTGGTTTTAGTACACTTCTGATTGCTTTGATTATTTTTCTTCCTTTGTTGTTATTTTGATGTGAAAGGTATGTCTGTTTTGATTTTTCCCAAAATGAAGGGTCTGATGACCGTTTCCTGCCTCAGGTAGAAGAGCTTTTCAAGACTTCTCTACTACGTTTACTTGTGCTCGAGAATCCCTGACAAATGTAGTTTATCTGTAATGCATAGACAGATGTTTATTTTTTTAAAAATTTATTTCCGAAATTTTATACCGCCCTTCTTCCAACATCTTTTGCTCTGAAGTGCTTACACATGCCTCGACGGCTCAATTGCAGTTGTACTGCAGAGCAATGGTGCGCAAAGAACTTGCTCAAGGTCCTTACACAGTGATGCCCCGGACGAGGCTCGAACCTGCGCGCTCAGCACATACTGAACGTTACGGTCTGACCGCTCTAACCGATCGGCCACTGTGCCACACCGTGGCAGACCATTGCAAAACATGTAATTTAACAAATGTTTTATAATATTTTCTTTAAGTGTAAATGTACATGTTTTTCTGTAGCAACCTGGCCTCAGCGAGCTCATTTTTCATTCTTCCTAAAGTAAAATTTGGAACAACTTTAAGCATTATTATAGCAATGCCTTAATGAGCCATTTCATTCATAGCAGAATTCTACACATGACAGACAGTCTGGAACAAAAACATTCATTATTAAGACGATTAAGATGAGAAATTCCTCACATGCATTTTGATGTTTGTTGAAATCTGTTTTTTTTCAGCCGTAGTCAGATTGGGAGCACCTCTGAGTAGATACCTTGAAGCGCTATATCAAATTCACACTGATTGATTATTGTACTCGTGATTACCTATGCACTTCGGAATGTACAACAAAATGCTTTTAGCAATTGATTCAATAAGGGATATACTTACTTACTCACTCACTCACTCACTCACTCATTCGCTCACTCACTCATTCACTCACTCACTCACTTTACTTACTTACTTACTTACTTACTTACTTACTTACTTACTTACTTACTTACTTATTTATCCTTTGCTGCAATTATATTCTAAAAAGGTCATGTTCTAAAGTTGATTTCATCTTTCAGTATGCAATGAATTCCAATAATGAAATCTTACATGATGACAGGTTCAGTTGGTGAAGTCTTTAGAGAAATCAAAATCTGTAAAGCATGGGACAATCACACAGGTTGCAGGACATAAGAAAACTGGAATACCTGTTGTTCACATGAAGCTTCCCACGGCTGGAATGCTTGACAATCGACAGATTCGTTGGCTTGAAGAATTTCCAAATGAGCCATACACTGAAAATCCAATCATCTACAAGTAAGTGTTTAGTATATTATTGTTATTTTGATTAACGAAATAGCACCTCTAGTGACTAACAGTCAAGGTCACTACAACGATCCGCTTTGCTCCACCTCCACTGAGCAGACAAATTACCTGGCTGCTGACGATATGTTAATATTAATTTTACTTTTATTTTATTTAGCCCTTTCAGTTAAGCTGGGTAGTGTGTCATATTATTAATTTAATCTTCTCAGATTAACTATTTTCAGTAGTGTTTGTCTTTCTGAAAATGGAAAGTCACTAATGCTCCTGAGAATGTCATATATCACAAATAAATGTAATAAATGTGTTTAGTCTATTACTAGTAATATTTTGTTATTCTTATTTTAATATGTTGAAATAATCTTCTGTAATCTGCTTGTCTGTAATTGTTTTGCTTTGCTCCTGAGTAGATGTTCTTGAAGGGGAACTATATACATCCTGCAAATAAAATGTGCAAATTAACTTTTCATAGAAATTCACAATTTGTTTATTTTTATGAATTGTAGTTATTAATATTTAACAATACATTTAATAACAAAATTAATAATGTTAATATTATCATAATGTTATTATTTTTCTTGTGTTTATTTTTGTAAAATAAGTTATTTCTGTAATTGTTATTAATTTAGTTATGATAAGTTTTGTATTATTTATTTATTTGTCGTGTTTGTGACGTTAGGCTTGAGTTACGAAGATACGTAAAATCATGAGAAATGGCAAATGCATTTCCATATCTTCACGAAGAGCCTAAGCTGAGTGAACTGAAAGATCTATGATTAAATGACTTCTGAATTGCAATTATTATTATTAACTATGTTACTATTATTATTTATTATTGATGTTACTGTGTTCAGTGTTTTACATTTATTGCTTGAAAGGTTTTACTCGGATGAAGTGAGAAATCGTTTGAAGGAGTCTGAAGCTAGTCTGGCCGAAAGGGAAGTGCGTGGGCTTCCTGATGTCATAGGTCAGTTCATGCTTTTTCCAGATGATCAAACTGGAGAAATTGGTGGAAAAGCCATTGTAAAGTTCTGTCTCTCTGATGCATGTACGCATGTATCTGGGCTTTTATTAGGGCATTTATGGAACCCCCAAAAGCACAATGAGACCTCTCAGAAGTGACTAAAGATGTCCTCAAAAGCACAATGGGCCTCTCAAAACTGCTCGTTTATTTCATACTGAAAATCTTCTGCAGTACTTCCTATGTACCTACTAAATTGATTTAGTGGTGTGTCTACCTCTTTATATACCAATCAGCAGGTTCTAAAATTGCTGTGCTCAGAGGCTGCGGAAATCTGTTTGCTGCTTGATGGAACACATTTACCTGATATTGAGATGCTTTTTCATATGCTGGCTCTTCTTGTGAAAGTTCCATGGAAGGAATGGTGGAAAATGTTTGAAGTAATCATTGGTAAAATAAATTACGACACAAGTTTCAAATAAATGGCTTAAATTATTGATCTCTTGCTTGCAGATGTTAACTTTACTTTAATGATTTTTGTCAATGTAGTACCAGCAAAGGTTGGTTCGAATGTGATTGAAAGAATTGCAGCCAGCAGAAAACAAAGGTTGGTCTAAGAAAACATGTTAACAGCTCACTATGTGACATAAAGTCACTTATCCATTGAACATTAGCATACTAGTGTTCATTTTCATGGGTCCTTTAAAATAATGGGTCCGGTCTATAATTTGTTATGTCTTTGGACATCTTTGGGAAACACGCCACGAATCACGGGGTGAGCATCCATCTAACGTCTTGTAGAAGTTTGTTCTCAGCCTCTGCATCTATAGCATTTAAGTCGTTAGTCACTTTAGCTATTTAAGCGAGTCTTAGCAGTTTGTTCTATCCTTTGCCGGTCTTCTGTGCCGGTATACTACCCCACCATGGGGTAAAGTTAACATCTACAGGATTTTTTTATGGTAGGACTCTGGCAACATCATGCATTGCTTTAGGTTGTACATTGCATGCTTTCGTGTTCATTTTAATGTGCTGTTTGGAATTAAAATTTGATGATTATTTATATGGAATAATTTCATCTGTTGTACCTGTAGACATGAAGCTGCTTTGGAAGACATGTATCATGAACTTGGCCTAATAAGCACTGTGAGTACTTAACCAGTTCAGTAATCTATCTATAGTTATGCAGAATGCATGTTTGCATAAGTGTGTCTGTGGGTAATATTGTGGTAGTGGTGCTCATTGTGGTTGTTAACATGATGATGTCTTGTTTTTGGTGTTTTTTAATAATGGTTATTTTAATTTTGAACAATGAATGTTAATGCTTGCAGAGATACTGATGCTTTTTGTGACCCTACACTTGTGATTTGCAAACACCAGAGTCAGAAGCGAGAGCTCACGCTCCGGAGTGGTTGCTGTACTATGTGCATCATAGCCTTGTTGAATCAGTCGTAGTTGCCTGTTGGAGCCATACTCAGTGCTAATGCTTTTTTATGATATTGACAGTGCAATGAGGTCCTGGCATCAACCTCGAGGATATTTGTTGTCTTTGTGCCCGACTGTCATATGACAATCGATGTGTTGATCATCATAAGGAGGTTCTTTTGTAGTACCATTAATAGGTGTTGGATATGCAAAGGAGACGTTTTAATTAGGACCAAAGAATTGCAGGCTCGGGTAATTGGTATTGAAAGTGTAAGCATTTGACTGCATAGTACTTCTGTCACCAGCTGAGTATTACAGCTTTCTGAAGTGAATAAGCTCAGGATTAGTTGATGTATTATAAGCAAAGGATTAGTGGATATATTATAAGCTCAGGATTAGTTGATGTATTATAAGCAAAGGATTAGTTGATATATTATAAGCTCAGGATTAGTTGATATATTATAAGCTCAGGATTAGTTGATATATTATAAGCTCAGGATTAGTTGATATATTATAAGCTCAGGATTAGTTGATATATTATAAGCTCAGGATTAGTTGATATATTATAAGCTCAGGATTAGTTGATGTATTATAAGCTCAGGATTAGTTGATGTATTATAAGCAAAGGATTAGTTGATGTATTATAAGTCCAGGATTAGTTGACGTATTATAAGCTCAGAATTAGTTTATGTTAATGTTTCTGGTAGGTTTATGTAGAATTCACTTAGTCGGAAATGATCAGTGAGAAGCATTATAATTAATAAAAAATTTTTTGATTTTTGCATTAATATGTGTAAATAAAAATTGATATTGTGCCATTTCAGAAAAAACTTTGTCTATCCTATATGATTTTTGATGCATTAAGAGTTAGAGTTTTCAGTAAATGGAACAATTCATAGAAAACTGTGGAGTCACCAGTGGTGGGCCCAGAAGTGCATGTAGAGCCCAATCGTTAGTTGACAGATGGTTTCCTATTTAGAGTGTCTGCATGAGCTGTGCCAATTATGTGGAATGATGACTTGGGCTGCCGCGAGTACTCCTCTCCAAAAATTACTCGAGTAATTTTTTTGTACTCGAGTACTCGCATGCTTCCACTTCCGGTCTGAAAATTGCAATTTTCGGTTTCTAAAGCCCATGTTTTTTTTGTGTAACAAAATAACTAGAAATTTGTTGAATCTTTGGCTGTTCAGTAGATTTGTAGTTGTTACATTGGAGATTTATTTGGTACACCTGAGCTTTAGTTAGAACCTATGCTACACTCTACTTAGTCCATCTGTAGTCTATAGCATGGTGCTTAGTAGAAGCCATGCAGCTTGTATTAAGCACTTCCGGTATTAGCGTGTACTCGAGTACTCGCTAAGCTACTCGACCGAGTACTCGACTCCAAAATTACTTGTTAGCGGCACCCCTAGTGATGACATTTGTAACACATGTTTCGCCTCCATCCACCATTCCCTCATTGGTGGAAGGTCATTCACGTCCAGCAGAGCATAATGACTGCTTCTACAAAATGATGACCTCATATGACATTGAAGACAAATTAACAAACCTTGTGGTCAATGACATGCACAATGTTAGCGACATTCATTCATTCATTCATTCATTCATTCATTCATTCATTCATTCTGAGCTTTTATTTAGTGCCCCTTCAAGAATCTACTCAGGAGCGGTCCCAGCCTAGTGTCATGAGAATTATAAAGATGTAATTTTATTAATATTTTGTGATTCAAGCTAATTGAACCTGAGGTGGCGTCGCTTGGAGAACGTGTGATCAATGGCCTTCATGAAAATGATGACCTCATCGAAAACATCATGTCTGAAATCGCGGCGGATGAGGTCTTCTAACTTAGTTTCTTGTAAAATACCTTTGACTAGCTGACTCACTGATTTGCTATAGACCTTGCCTTATAAATGAATAGGTCATCTTACAAGAGAGGGAGGGAAGATGGACTCCAGCTGTGTCTTGTCCTATCAACTCATGCAAACACAAAGCATTACTGAGAAAATTTCAGCATACACATTCATAATTTAATCACTCTTTCTTAATCAGTCATTCAGTATTTAGTGTTATTCATTAATGTTTTAGTTCTTTGAAAATATATTGACGGCTAATTTTGGATTGACTTTTATCAATTTTAGTTAGAAAATTGTGAATCATTTAAGGAAATGCATCGCCATACTTTGGCCCAAACCCAAAAACAGCTTTTGTATTGCTTGGACCCTCACCCTGTGAAGAGCACTGAATATATCCATAGAGTTCTATGGATATATTCATGTCTCATGTTATTAGTCATTATGTTTATTATAAGGGCAATGTATGTTGGGGGGAACAGGCGCTATGGACACTGACGATGCCTGATCTTGAGTCTGTCTGGGAAAAAGTTGCAGTTCAGGCATCTATTCGCAAAGGTTTCATCAATGATGCAGACACAGAAATGGGACAGCTGGAAAAGTTACGAATGGAAAAGGTCAGTTGCTAGGATTCTGTAATCGCTGATTGCAAGGCTGTTAATATCGCAACAAAGTATCGCATCGCCGATACTTTTCAATATCACAGCGAGTATCGCAATAGGTTTAGTCTTCTGGTATCGCATGTGCATTGCTGATACTTCTCTTTAATGATACTCTATTCCAGTTATTTTTCCCTCTGTAATTTATATGGTTTATGGTTTTCATAATCTTTGGTGCAAATGGATGGAATTTATAAATATGAAATTACCAAAAGTATGGTTAGGTCCTTTTGTGATCAGCATTAGAAGTGGTGAGTTAAATAAAATTTAGGGTGTATGCAAAGTTTGTCTACATTGAAAATGATTAGGCCTGGAGGAATGAAGATTGCCAATGCGATATCCATGCATGGTGTTCGAACAGCTGTCTTGAATGCTTCTCCAACTACACTGTCATTTGTTCAAGTGATTTCGTGGGAAATTTCCTATAATTATTGGTGCACAAAGTGTTCTAGAGCGAATTCAGCAAACCTATCGTAAAGAAATATAGTAAAAACATTGGTATCGATATTGTCAGTACTTTTAGTAGGAAGTATTGGCATTGCTTTTGCAAAAACAATTTTTCCAATATTGCTACTTTAACTGCCTGATTATCAAACAATTGATTTGATTGATGAACTTTCAGAAAATAAATTGAATTAATTTCGATTCAGTTTGGTTATATGAGACCGAATAGTCGGACAGTGATAGCACTGAATTTTGTATTTGGATGTATTGCATAAGATGGAAACTTCTGAGTATTTGCATTTCAGTTGGATATAATGATTATCAAAGTACCTTCATTTTTGAGGCCTTTAAGATTGTCTTTTTTTATCAGTCGCTCTCTTTTTGCTGTTTTTTAAATTAGGTAAAACAAGTTTTTGAGGACACAAGTTCAACTCTTGAGAAGATTGGTTATCTTGTCTTGGCCGACCTTCAGCGACTACTTGATAAAGAGTGCCAGGTGAAGTTTCTTTTTGCAGAGCTAGGATGATGATGATGATGATAAGTTCTTTGCCAAAAGGCAGGTCCGTTTACTTCTATGCCACCTCGAGATGAGGTGAGTGAGGTGGTTCCTTATTGCCTTCTTTGCAGACAATTATGGATGAGTCCAAGGTCGCTAAGCAGTGGTTTGACATAGATTCGAACCTGTACCCTTCCGGTTACAAGGCACTGAACATACCACTACACCATCACATTTTATTATAAGGATATCTAATAAAGAAAAGATATGTTGACACAATGCAACAAAAAACATTAGGCTGTTTCAGCAAAGAATGTACAAGCATTGTCTATAATTATGTGGTTTCCTCTATGTAAATAACCTACTCAGATTCATTGGCACTCACCACTATATCTGAGTAGATCCTAGAAGGGGCACCACCTAAATGCTCAGAATGATGGAATTAATGAATTGTAAAGTTGGTTGTAGGGAATACTGCTATAGTTCCTGAATCAAGTATTTAAGTTTAGTGATTAGATATGGGTAATACCTCTAAATTATTTTCATCGATGCAATCTCTACAAAGGAGTCACGTTTAGCTCCCTAATAACTTTGCATACAGTTGACGAGATTGCATGAGTTAAGGCTGGCAGAAGTTGTGTTATCTCAACCGCTGGTTTCTGTGTTTCATGCAGATCATAAACCAGACAGTTCTTTCAAACAAGCGAGCGTATGCAGATCTTCATGCACGACTGATGGTCTCTGCTGTTGAAAAAGAGAAGAAAGTCTACCTGGAGTGGATGACTCAGGTTGAACGCTGGAGGCAGATTCATGAAGACCATGTGGTGAAGGGATTCGTGTAAGATGTATTGATGAGGATGGTTGTCATAGTTAATGATGATACTAATGACTGTGACAATTGTTTTTATGATGACACTAATACCAAATGAGAACAATGAGTATAAGTTTATATGATGATTAGCAATTAGTAGGGTCATGATAAGGGATCCCGATAATGCTAACAAGAAATAACATATATCCCACACAAATGCAAAGTAAAGTAAAGGTCCCATATCCAATTAGTAACTGAAGGATGTGCTCATTTATGTCATTTTGCTTTTCAGCATCTGATAAAATCCCAAACCCTTTGTCGTTTCAAATCTATCCTCATGATGGCAAAAGATTTTCAAGTTCTTTGGTTGCATCATCGACAAACGGCTGCTAGTGAACAATTAGCCAACCGTTCCTTGCAGCTCAAATAATTATAAAACCTAATTCAGTTTTACATTCATCCCCAAGATTTGAACCCCAGACCCTGTAAGATTGCCAGTATTTCTTGAGACATGGTGATGCTGAATTATAACTGTTGAACAACTTGGTTCGTTTGGTTTAAGGTCATTTATGTCTGGTGAAGATGTCATCAATCCGTCGTCTGTTCAGAAGATTCTAGATGAACTGATGTTGAAGCAGAAGAGTCTTAATAAGAGAAGAGTTGAATTGGTCATGTCGCTCAGGTGAGTCAGGCATTCAGTGGGTGATCAATTTGGTTTTTTGTGTAAGAGGCAGGTTGGTTTGGTGGTGGAGTTGTTGCTCTCTTCTGGCATTATTGTTGGTTGCTAAGGCTGTCAATAGGTACCCGTGTACCCGCCCGAGGCTGATTACCCGGGCAATGAAATCGGTTTTGGGGTACCTGAAATTCCGTAAAAATGCGTGATTTTACCTGAACATTTGCCAGAAATATTACGTTGGTCACTATTGGCTGACTGCCCAGGCAATGAAATCAATTCTAGGGTGTCCGACATTCCGTAAAAATGTGCAATTCCCTACATTTCCCAACAAAATATTCGCGCTGGTGCGATACCCGGGTACCCGACCGCGCGGATCGACGGGTACCCGGGTCGTGATTTCAACATTTTTTGACAGCCTTATTGGTTGCTTGGTTGTTGGTCGTTTGGCTGACTGGCTTAATGAATGGATGAATGGATGACCACTCAGCCTACACTGAATGATAAATCATGCTTAACAATTCTCTTAGCCTATGTTTTAGCGAAATACTGATAAGAAGGCAATTATTATGATTGGCATAAGGGAGAGAATAAAGTGTAAAGACTTGGTTTGTTTAATTTGCAGGCATCTACAACCACCGCTTGTGACTAAGACGAATGTGGTCGAATGGCACCAAACGATTGTAGAGCTCTCCAAAGACATAGGTTGCTAAGACTTTCTTCTTGTTGATAACTGTGCATTGATTTATTTTATGCAGATATAAGAGTTTGAATGAATAAGTTGCTTATGGAGCATATGAGTGGAGGTTGTTTAAATATCAGATATTTATGATACACATTATGCTTTAATAGTTAGGATATTATATTGTCGATCGTGCATTATACTCAAGTAGGATAGGAAATGTGTCAAAGTTTGGGTTATAAAATGCAAAATTGTGATTTGTGTTTTTCAAAATTGCTATGATGAGTAAGTAATTTTTCTTCATCTTCTATTTCAATAGATTTTGTTAACTCCATTCAGGGTGTATATGAAAAGCGCCACCTGGGAATTAAATAATCAAAATGTCTGTTATTGTTATCCTTATGTGACATGTGTAACTGTGTTTGGTAACACGATATTGATTAACAGTGCCTTCGGAAAGCCTGTAGAAACGTTTGCCAAAGTATCAGATTTTGAACTTTCTTTTCGTTGTATGTTTTTGGCTTAAGCCATTTTCGAGATTGAATTTCCTTATTGTCCTCTAGCATGATTAAGATTTATACTTTCCTTATTGTCCTTTAGCATGATTAAGATTTGTAATTTCCTTATTGTCCTTTAGCATGATTAAGATTGGTAATTTCCTTATTGTCCTTTAACATGATTAAGATTTGTACTTTCCTTATTGTCCTTTAACATGATTAATATTTGTAATTTTCTTATTGTCGTTTAACATGATTAAGATTTGTAATTTGCTTGTTGTTCTTTACGTTGAGATTGCACAAATCAGCGATACTTTAGTGAACTCTGTTCAGAGTATGAACGCATATGTCAGGACTGTCTGAAAGAAGTTGACAGAGTGAAGGTGAGCATTTAATTTAATTTATTTAGTTGTTTAATTTAATTCTTTTATTTTTATTAACTTTTTTTATATTTCTGATTATTTTTATTTTGAAAAGTTCTTCTTTAATCTAATTCTTATTCATTTGTAGCAGCTGAATTAATGATTTTGAATGTCTATGTGGTTCATTTAATAATCGGATCTATTTCAGTTATTTTATGTATGTAGTTACAGCTTAAAACTATAAAAGAAAAAGTGCTGCTGTCTTGGAAATGGTGTTTAGTGCTACTGAAATTTGATAAATGTACAGTTTTTTGGAGTTTTGTTTTTTCCCTACATGTATCCATTATATCGTATCCTCAAAATTTGCAAATATGAAAAAAAAATACTATTGTGGAATAAATTTATGTTCTTAATGAGATGTAACTTAATTTATTCTAGTGTAGAGAATTCCTGCAAGTGGGTCTTTTTATGTAGCATTCAATAAATTTCAAATTGTAGTGGTTTATGAAAAGTGTTCATTTAATTCACAGTCATACATTGAGTGGGTCATTTTATGCGGCACTCAATAAATTTCAATTTGAAGTTGTTCATTTAAATCATGTGCCAAGCTGAAAACCTGAAGTAATACTATTATTGAACAATTCGATATAAATTCTGTTTATTTCCTACTTTCAGAAGGAACTGATAGAGCGTTCAGTGTGTGTGGCTGGAAGGGCAGATGAAATCATTCAGACTCAGTGTTTGCCTTTGATTGGGGAGCAGCAGACCAAATATGAGAAGTTCATGGAGGAAATGGATGTTAGTTATATGGCTGCTTCATTTTGTGGTGGTGGTGGCGGCGATGATGGTGGTGGTAGGGGTGGAGGTGGTGTTTGTGGTGGTAATGGTGGTGTTCAGACATTGATACTGATGATATTATGAATGATGGTAAGATTATTTTTGATTTTTTTATTCCGAAATTTGATATCGCCCATCTTCTAACATCTGTTGCTCAGAAGTGCACACGCCTCGATGGCGCAATTGCAGTTGTACTGCAGAGCAACTGTGCATCATGGACTTGCCCAAGGTCCCTATGCAGTGACTGACACCTTGGACGAGGATCGAACCCATTCACTCAGCGCACACTGAATGTTACAGGCGATCACTCTAGCCGATCAGCCACCATGCCACATGAGATATCGATCATGATGACAGTTGGGATGAAAGTGATGAGGACAGTTATAGCAAAAATTAAGAAACTTAAGGGTAGTGATGATGACAGGGCTGTGAGTTTGTTGAATTGCCTTTGTGAAAGAATTAAATAAATGCTGATGATGACAATTTCTCTTTATCTCTGCTTTGAACAGAAATCTCTTGAGGAGCACAGTGCCACTGTATTGGTACGTCTCAAGAGCCTCTTTAAGTTCTGTCAGCAAGTGGCACACTGCTGGGACCTACACGAAATCGGTCTGGCCAGGCAAGAGAAGGAACTGAAGGAGAAACTGGAGGAGGTCCGGATGCTCAATGAAATCACTGACCAGGTAATGAGTGCTATAGAAGTTCTCACATTCTAAGACATTTAATGTGATATTGAAGGAGATGTCAAAACCATTGATGCAGATGACTTTGACATTTTGCAGTAACGTTTTGAGTTTGTAACTGGCCCTAAGTTTAGAAATGGTTTTCTAAAGACTCTCATGCTCTTTTCCCTCTTCCAGCCCTGTCTACATGTATTTGAAAAGATCTCACAAACAATGCAATATGGTTTGTTGTCAAGACTGGTTTGAACATTGCTGAAAAAGTTGCTGAATTTGTAACTGGATCAAAATTTGGCATTAAATAAAAGAGGATCATTGGCGTAATTTCATGGGCACAAAGGTTTGCCATATCCTCCTCTTTTTGGACTGTGGTATCTTACTTATCTTATCCCAGATAAATAATACAGTCACTGTTCAGTCGGTGATGTCTACTTGCAATTGTGCTTCTCCAAGCATTACGGTTTATGAGTTTGAACTGTGGCTCATATGAAGGGTGAATTTAGATTAATTAATATTGAGATTTTACCCTCTCCCCCCATATTCTATGCCTACATACATTATCAGGCGACTTCCCATATGCCTTTGGATTACCCCTCTCCCTCCATGCATTCAGATTATATGGACGACTCCTATCTTGATCCTGAAGTGATGCTTTTGTGCCTGTGGTGTTAGCAATAACAATGCAGTGAGTGTCAGGTGAATGCCTCGTAGTGAGCTTTGACGATTTAATCAATTTTAATGCAATTATACAATTTTTACCATAAACTTCTGAGTGGTGATGATGGTAATGATGTTGAAGGAATCTGAAATAAAGCTGGATGCCTTGCTCGATCAACTGCGTCAGGGTGCCAATGAGTCAGCTCTTCAGGACAACCTTCAAAAGGCACATCATCTGCTTGCAACTATTCGAGAACGGTGAGTTGCATTTTTTGAAAACGTGAGTAAGTATGTACTTTATTGAACTGCATGTGATTTGTTAGCAAATCATTTTTTACTTACTTTGGCCTGCCAACTGGTCTTTCTTCCTGGCTTCTAAACACAGGTCATACCATGGTTACATTGAGCATTGTCTCTGTTATGCCTGTGGAATTTGAATTTTGCCTAGGACAAGTTGTGTGACACGTGGCATGTGCTTTCGCATGGTTAACCAGAGTCATTGCGAAACCCTTTGTCCGAACTCGAACCTCAACATCATTTATAGGTGTCTCAGATTTCCTTGTATCCTTAAATATGGAACTAAATTGTTTATACCTTTGAAAAGAAATTTAAAGAAGAGCTGTAACAGTAGAAATGACACTAGTAACCTCCATTTTATGTCTATACCAGAGACCAATGTTAATTTTTTTAAAATTAGTATTGTAGCTTACAAGGTTATCTTATGTGAATCAGCTAATGTGTTATACGAGTACATTCGTTGGTTACTGTTAACCAGGTATGATGAATTTCATCGTGAGCAATCAGAGGTGGTGGCCAAATACCCAGAACTAATACATGTGGAGCTTTCGACCTACAAGAAGAACCTCTGCACTTTGTTTGCTGTGGAATGTAAAGTTGATTATGTGAGTTGAAGCTTTCTTTGGTAACTGGAGAAAAGCTATTGGATGGGTACTTTATGGCTGCAAAGAATAAGAAGTATGGTTGAAATAAGAAGACAGAACCATTTGTCTGATTAATACTTAGATGGACAGGAGCTTATATGCAAGAAGGCTTATAGAAAACTGTTAGCGTGAGTTTTCTCAAGTGAATTGTGTTTCCCATTGAACATTTTTGTATGACTTGTGTTTTATGTGTTTTTGTGATAATACTTATGCCTTGCAAAAGCTTGGTTAGTTTTTGTGATAATACTCATGCCTTGCAAAAGCTTGGTTAATTTTCGTGATAATACTTAATGCTTTGCAAAAGCTTGGTTAGTTTTTGTGATAATACTTAATGCTTTGCAAAAGCTTGGTTAGTTTTTGTGATAATACTTAATGCTTTGCAAAAGCTTGGTTAGTTTTTGTGATAATACTTATGCCTTGCAAAAGCTTGGTTAGTTTTTGTGATAATACTTAATGCTTTGCAAAAGCTTGGTTAGTTTTAGGCCTTCCAAGCATGACTGTAGACTCAGTCAAGTTGTTTTGGTCTCAGGATGGTCTCAAGACTTGTTCAGTCGCAGAGGTCTCGTCACTTTCGTTCTGACTTTGTATTACATCATTCGTTTGTGTATATTACAATGTGTATTACAATGTATATTACATTGTGAAGGTCTATTATGTATTGCATTGTATTTAAGCATTTATAGAGTGCCTCTAGTAGGGTCAACTGTTCAGAAGCGTTGCCAGTGCGCATGTCACTGCAAGAAGAAGTAGGTTTCGAGAAAAGCGAAAGAGGATGACATCATGAAAGAGTGCCAGATAGAATTTTAGAGCGAATAGATGGAGAAAGTGCATTCCACAAAGAGGGACCAATTGAAGCAAAGGATCTAGTTGTAGCCATTCTAGTTCGAGGAACCAAGAGGTCAAGTCTACTGAACGAGCAAAGTGGATGGAGGGAGGAAGCTGTATGAGGCCAAGATATTGCATATCACGTGTTATAATATTACGTATTATTACATATTATTACGATAATGACTACAGTAATAATAGTGTTAATAATAATAATTTTTTTTAATTGATATGTGTTCAGTTTCATTGTTTTGTAATAAATTTAATTACAATAATGATGATGTTGCTGTTATCAATCATGTTAGTTTGATTAATGTGTGTTTGTGTTTACTGAATGTTCTTCTGGTTTAATAGGATCCAAAAGAGGCAGAAGTGGCTGAGGAAGTTTCAATGGATCGTAAGGTTGTGAAAACGACGACAGGAACGGAGTATTTTGTTGCAGATCATCGCAGCATGACCTCTTCAAAAAATGCCATGGCCCACAGGCAGGAGTCTCAGAGTAGCTCTAAGGAGCTTCTTGACGATAGTTCACTGGATGAAGAGTCGATTATATCCTTCAAGGAGGTTCCAAGGGAAGTCGAAGTCCTGGCCAGCTATGTACAGTTCACTGATATTGGAGATGACCTAGTTCAAGAAATTGTAGCCCAGTAAGTTAAATTTTTAGCTGAATGTTGTAAGATGCACCTTTTGATCTTGTATATAATCTTATTCAATGCTTGTGAGTTCCTTAGAAGGGTGGTAATAGCGGCAGTTGTCAGATACATCTGAAGCCTTCATCAGAAGAACAGCGGAAGTCCATTTTTGGTTTTTTGATGTATCCCCCCAAAAAAAATGTTTAATGTCTACAGATATAATATATCTGTGGACTTTAAAAATTTGCTAAAGTTTACAGATATATTATATCTGTAGACTTTACGAAATTTTGGGGGATATATAAAAAAAACAAAAATGGACTTCCGCTGTTCTTCCGATGAAAGCTCAATTTTGAATAGCTTTTACTGATTGTACACCAAAGCTAGGCCACTTATTCCAAATGATCGGTTGCATTAAACAATAAGGCATTGCATTGAGGTTAAGTTAATCGAGTCCACTGTTACATATACACTCGCAGAGTTGCAGAATAATATTTGGTATGTTTAATTTTTGACTATGACTCAAATTTGCCATTATTTTGAGCCGAGTTTAGCTCATGTGTAGTGCTCAGGCCTAGCTTTCTCAAGCCCAGGTTTGCATACTAAGAAACCTTGCAACAATAAAGGTTGCCTTGTGAAGCAATGTTGATTGGCTTTTATTTTAAACAGGAAGTAGCTGATTTTCTTTGCTCATTGGTTGGCTGATTATGTGCTTATTGCATTTGCTGTCAGTCCATTCTTCTATTCATCTGCTCAATTCTTCCATACATCTACGTCAAGTACAATACAACAATTGTGTAAATCTGCTTGGAGTCATCCACAGAGGACGTCCGCAACGAGGGGTGGGGTAGGGGAAATGTGGACAGAGGAGGGGGGGTCATGGACTGTTCGGACGTCTGCATGTGACCATGCTAAATTATCACCAAATCACGTCTAATGGTAATTGTATTATAATTTTAGTTGTTTATTAGTAGTTTTAAGGTATACTTCACGTTTGAGAGAATAATATATGAAGCTTACATGCAAATAAGTTTAAGTTTCTTACATGGCTTTTATTAATCTCATTCTATGTCAATAAATGTTTATTAAAATGCACAGTAAAATAATTATCAGCAGTTCCAATGGTGATTGGTACATGTGTGATGTGGACGTCGGTAACGGGGACCCGGGGAGGGGAGTCAGCGGACATAGGGAGGGGGTGAAAAGTATTTTTTTTGAGGATGTCCATTATGGACAACTCCATTATGAGTGGAGAATATGAATGCTTGCTTCTGTCATGCATCACACACTCTAGAAGCATTTACCTGTTTTTATTGTATAAAGTGCTTTTTCAGAATTCGGATGAATATGCTAAACCATTTGGATCTATGGATGGAAGAGGCTGTAGAAAGGTCAAAGGTTGTTGTGGAAGCAAAGGTTAGTACATTACCTAAATCAATTGTGGACTTCATGCGTTCCTGTTGTAAGTGACCGTGTGTAGGATCATATGTTGCCCATTGGTCGTTAAATTACAACTATTAGCTGGGACGTTAAAACTTGTCTGCTTTCTTTAGGATACTGTAATCTTCGAGTTATGCACTTAAGTGGAGCGGCATTTGGACTAGTGTGTGAACTCTCACATGTGTGAACTCTCACATGCATTGTGCTGGGCTAGAGGATCTTTTGATGCTTGACTGAATTGTCCTACTAGCTTGGTATTCTGTGTATGGTTGACTAGTCCTCCATTTGCTAGGTGCCAGCATGGTTAGATTAGATGTATAACTTGATTGGTGTCTTGCATGGCTGCCATACAATCGATTTCGAATCCTGTGATAACTTGTGATCATTTGTTCATGCTATGGTTGGATGACAGACTACAAATACACTCATCATATTATTATTGTCTGCAATTTTTCATTTGTTGTCTGTTTTAGGGGCATCATTTGGTTCTTAAGTGGGACAGTTTTGTTCGTTTTATGCTGACAGTAAATGTTTTTATTTGCTATTAGCATTCTGAACTGCAGAAGGAACTTGAACTTCGAATGAAGCTTCATGAACCGAGAGCCAGAAGAGTTGAATTGGATGTTCACAATGTCCGTGCTGGTATGTATTCACATCTACTTTGTTATTATTGCTATTTGAAGCACCAGTTAATATAATTTTAAACAACACAAAATGCTCCAATAGTATCTTGACTAAGTCAGAGGCTGTGAACAGGTAAGTCTTTAATTTCTTCATGATGCTTTCGCTAGAAAATTCTGGAGCATGTAGCTCGATGTGGAGCTTATCCCAGACCATTGGGTCGATTGCATAAGAAGTTCTTCTACGTGTCACAGTGGCCATTCCGGACATGCTAGGTTATCACTCTTACAGAATGCAATTGAGACTGACTAGGAGCTGTTGAGCCCATCAAAGCTCTGATGATGTAAAGTCATCGTCATCGTCACCACCACCACTGCAACCACCGCCACCACCATCATCCGCTCCTGATGCCAGCCATTTGGCAGCTATGGGTACAAATAAATGATCTCCACTGTCTTCCTCGGTCGTTGGTCAAATCCATTGTTTTCCTCTTAGTGTTTGTCCAAGTGATGTTATAGTATCTATCCATCTTAAGTCTTGGTCTGGCTTTGCTACTGTTTCCTTCGGATCTTGCATGTATTGCATCGTGTGGTATTCGATCGAACTGGCATTCTCACTGCATGTCCAACCCATCGGAGTTTCCATTGAACGATTTTGTCTAGCAGAGTTGTTTGTATGTCCCATAATTATCGTATGTGATTTTTCTTATTTTCTTTTGCTACATATTAAATTGTGGAGTGGCACATAACCCTGCTTAGTTAGAGCAAAGACATAAATATTGGTCTGCCTTGCATTTTAACATTTAAATGTTGTGTCAGCTGAATTAGTGATGCATTCGGAGCGCGTGGTGCGACACTGCAAGGGAGTAGAACAGACGATCTCCGAACTGCGGCTGAAGTACGCCACCGTGACCGAGGGTCACAAAGAAATGGCGGAAAAATTTACGAAGGACATTGAGCGACTGGAGACTGTCTTCGTCAATGCTACCAAATCATCAAAGTATATTTGTTAATAGTAAAATTAATATTCTTCTCAATGGCTGTATCTACTTCAACACATCTTAACTGTCGGAAATCTTATTGAACAGCTGTATTGCTTTGTCTTAGCCCTATGCTATTTGAGTGCATCATCGTTTCTAAGTTATGACTGTAAATATATAGGGTTACTGCCAGATTTACACACTGTGTACGTCATAGAAGGGCTAAGGAATAATAAATTTAATATGAAAAGTGAAATATTATTAAGTTATAAAATTATTGTTAATAATTTCGGTGCCAGTTTTACTATTAGGTAAACTAGCAGCAGTCTTGATGCCATCTCATGAATTTGTAGTCATAGAACTATAAGGAACTTAACGACTTGCGAAACATTACAGTGTAAGCATGCCAGTGACATAATTTACGATGGTTTATTTCCAATAATTTTTCAAGTGTGATCAGTATTTTTGAACCTTGTTGAATAAAAGTCTAAATAATATAACAAGAAAATAATGTAAAGCCGCGGACCACGCCACAACGATTTTGATAGACTCTACTAACATTTGCTCACTTAAAAATCCTGCCGACATCACTTTATGATGGCGCTACTGCACATTCAGATGGATGCAGTTAACTAATTGATTCTTTGACCAGATTTAAGAATTATTTCAACAGTAGAATGCTCATAATCAAGGCAGACGTGAAGACGATTTGAAGAATTGTCCAGAGATTAGTGTTTAATCTCTCAAATGGTATGTAATGGTTCTTTTTCTTTGACTTAGGCTGACGGAGCTTTCGCATCAGCTGACTGTTCTTCAGGAGAAATTTATGAATGAGATTCGAACATCAATTCGTCAGTTTGGTCAACTGCTTGATCATAACATCCAAATGCTACATCAGTCGACTGCAGAACTCATAAAGTCATTCAAGTTAGTTGAAAGGATTCAATCGGTTCATTGCTATCATGGGTAACCGAGGTTGGGTCAGTCGTAGTAGAAAACGCGAAAAAGGACAGTCTGAATGAACAGATGAGTAATGAAATCTTCTGAATGTATTATGACATAAATTTCTTCCAACATGGATTCCGAATGTGACATTTATTGTTGCAGTGATAGTTTTATTTTATTTGTCATTGCAGTGGATTTATTAACTGATATTTCTGTATTTTTTACCCTCTTTTATTTATCAACTTGGTTTTGTAAAGTTTGTCACGGTCCGTCGGGCATCTATCAACTCTTTTTCAGGTATGTTCCCGTCAACCTACAGAGCTGAAATTTTGCACACATTTCAGACTTGCAATGTATCAAATTTTTACGGATATAACTAAAAAATTAAAACTAATATGACAAAAATGCAAAAAATTAAATATCGTTTAACCACTCGAATGAGTCCTCCTTGACCAGCTCTGCTTTGGCAAGTTTATATCATCAGTAATATGTAATCAAAAATCTCTTAAGGGATTGGAATGATTGCGCCATCTACCAGCTAAAAGAGGGTCCGTAGAAACCCATGTTTTTATTTTAACTTTTTCAATATCACTGGCTAATGATGGAACATCAGTCAATGATGATAAGGAATTGTATTTGAGGGATGTACTCAAGGTCCTAACACAAGGACTGTATAAAGTTTGATTTAATAATCAGGTTGTCTTTGGATTGACTGGTTTCGGTTTTTTGGTAAGGTTGATTGGTTGGTTGGTTGGCTGGTTGACTGGTTGGCTGGTTGGTTTGGTTGGCTGGTTGGTTTGGTTGGCTGGCTGGTTGATTGGTTGGCTGGTTGATAGGTTGGCTGGTTGATTGGTTGGCTCGTTGGTTGGTTTGGTTGGCTGGCAGGTTGATTGGTTGGCTGGTTGATAGGTTGGCTGGTTGATTGGTTGGTTCATTGATGATTCTTTTGTGCAGGCTGTTCTCTGATGGAGGAAACTTCTGTCCATCTGAAGTGGATGAATTTCGTGGTCGACTGAGCAAGATGTCAACGAAGATTGACCAGTGTGAGGGATCAATCATGGGAAACCTTGAGAGCATTGAGGCAAAGCGATTGGACCAGGCGCTCAAAGCAACTCGCGACTTTGAAGACAGGTCAACCTCAGCCTCACCCATTTCAAACATTTCTGATTGCTTAACATCAATTCCTTGACTTTGTATTTCGCTTGATGTCTCTTGTTCCTCCATGCTGTATATTATTTTCATCTTTCTAATATCATGGAGTATTTCCAAGTGTTGATGATAATAGTCTTTATGAGATGTTAAACACATTTGGCATTTATTTATTTAGTGTCTGAACTGTGGATGAAAACTATTCCATCAGGTTATTAGATCTGCAATTTTCAGGTACTAGGGCAAATATTTCAATCAATCAATCAATTTTCGTTTATTCAGATATACTGGCAATAACACAACTTGTTACAATGGTTATGATTAGTACAGATTAATATTTAGATGGTTAGGCCTACGCCGAATCAGAAAATCAGTTAGTTTGAGATTTGATTATACGATCATTTGCACCCAGTGTCAGCAATTGAAAATGGTTCTCTTCAAGCGATGGCTAGTCAACAAACCTTCTGAATTGATGCTTTAAATGTAACATCAATCCACTGTCAAATTTATGGTGTTTTACATATTGTGTCATGATACAGGTATAAGTATCACATGGTGGACTTGGTCTTCATGCAGAAGATGGCACGCTGGCTGACTAATACCAAAGTCAAGATCAAAGCTGAAGTTGCATTAAGCAACACTGCTGCCAAGAACATTACTGATGCATTGATGAGATTTGAGCAGCGACTCGATACCTGCGAACGACCGAACCCCGATAAGGAGGTCAGTTCCTTCGATGTCTTTTTCTTCTTCCTTTTGTTGTCATCACTTATTGGTTGCAATTGTTCTGGTCATTTTGTTCTAGATAATTTATTTATGTGTTGAACTTACTAGAACCTAGGTCAGAATTATATAAATATATATTTCTTTGTTTGTATTTATGTCTGTATTTATGTCTTTATGTTTGTAATCATGTATCTTTGTATTTATGTTTATTTGTTTGTGGGTAGTTATGTATTATGTAGTATTTTTTTGTATGAGAACACTGGATATAGCACATTAAAAGTAACTCACAAAGGCGCTTCATATCTATGACTACAGCTGTCAATTAGATCTGAGCGAGCACATTTTGAGACCATTTGCAAATGTGTGCTGGACAGAGTAAAAGGCATCAGTGTAATGTAAGTGTAGTAGCTGACTGTTCCAGAATGCATTGCCTCTGTCGAGTCTTTCTCGAAGGTGTATCAATCTGTGATTACAATTACTTACATCAGGTCAGTTAATATGAACTGGAAAGCAGTGTAGACAAAGCATCTGTTTGCATTCATTACTGGGAGTCCATTGATGAAACTCAAGCCTATAGTCGTTTGATTGAATACACTGCACTTCCAAGCAGTCCTCTGTACAAGATATAGCATGCCATGCATTGCACGCATCCGTTGCCCTTGTCAGATAAAAATGAACACTACTTACTTGCTTATAGATTTCTTGTTTTGTTGTTGTTGTTATCTCTCGTCATCGTCGTTTCTGTTGTTGTTGTTAATGATGACAGTGATGACTGTTGTTATGTTTTGTAGCCTGTTGAACCTGGAAGTCTCGTCACAGACTTGGTTCCAATTTATGAGTCAGTCGAGAAGCGGAGCATCTATCTCCACTGCCTCACAGACCCTCTGCCTCCCTCTGTTACATCGTCAGCATCTATGATGCAAGGCAGTCCTGCACTCGGTAGGCATGCAGATTCCTAATAAATGCCTGTGAGCTTGTTATCTTGTCCTGGTATATCATTTTCATTACATTGTTGCTGAAACCATGCATTTATTTCCTATGACAAAATACAGTTTGTAATCTTGTAGTTTGTTATTCAGTCTGTACCAGGGAATTTGTAATGTAATGGAGTTTGGGAGTGCATCTGAGAAGTCCTATTCTCCTGATGAATTATTATCGCTTTTAGGTTGATCGCTTTATGACTAAAATGTATTGTTTCATCAACAATGTCATTAAGATTATATCATGGAATAAATGAATAAATTGGTGGTGGTGGTTGTGGGTATGGTGGTGGAGGTCATGATGATGGAGATGTTGGTGTAGATGGCAGTGGAGGTGGTTGTAGTGGAGGTGGTGGTAGTGGAGGTGGTAGTGGTGATGGAGGTCATGGTGATGGATGTCTTGGTCGTGGTGGAGGTCATGCTGGTGGAGGTGGTGATGTAAACGAAACCAGCGTGCACAAAGGATCTATTGCCAATCTGAGAAATTTCTCAGTTGTGCATCAGAGAGAATTGCTTATTCATTGGTGTATTCACAATCAGTGGTGGTGGCAATGATGGTCATGGTGGTGATCATGGTAGTGTTCATGGGGTGGTTGTGGTGAAGCAAAGGGGGAAGGAGATGCGATAAGGGTGTGCTAGGGATGTTTCCTAGTGTGCTTAATTTCCATCTGAGCTTGAAGTTGAACGCAGTCGATCTACCTTTGCCATTGGCGTCTTATCAAACTGTTCCGTCTGTTCAGGTGGAAGAGTGACATTTTCTGCTGAAGGATTGAACTGTATCAGCAGACCAGGAAGACATCAGCTGGATGATCCTTCCATTACTGTCATCAAGAACATCCTCAAGTATCTCATCAGTTCTTCTTTATTATGCACTCATTAGGTCACTTATTCATTCATACAGGTCTACATTAACTGGATAAACTATCCAGTCCATTTTGGTCCGTTTTGGTGTCAGGTCAGAATCTAGGAGAGGTGAAGCTGAGGAGACGGCTTGGTGCCATGGTGGAAATAGGTTCACTGTCTTACCCTACTGCAAGAGGTCTTCAGAGCGTGGGACAGATCCTTAACGGGTGGTATAATGACATGTCAATCGACACAAATGTGTATAGATGCTTAGTGTAGTCTCTGCAGCAATGGTATACTTCAATTTCTGTTGCTTATTCTGGTGTTGCTGCCTGTTGTAGAAGCCAGAAGGTTCGAGGATATGAAGGACCTTTGAGCGATGGTAAGAGACCAGGTTTACTCAGAATTATTCAGTTGTGTTTTCACTTTCCATGACTGACCTTTTAAGAGTTAAGCTCCATGAGAAAAACAGGATGAATGAGAAAAATTGATACAGTGAGACACCATTGCAGGAAAGCAGATTAGCATTGCTAATGATTTATCCAGTAATTTCTTATCATCTGGAAATTAGTTTTCTTGGCTTATCTGATTTTTCTTAGTAGCTTAATTTCAAACTGACAAACTGCAGTGTGATTACAAGTACAGTATGAACGGACGATGACAAGTTATTACAAGAGTCGACTACATGGAAGCCTTGCAAGGCGCCCATCACGTTTTGCCTCTTATTAAACCAATGTTGCCACCTAGAAAAAGAAGGACTTGTCAACCTTAGGGTTATGGGAATCGAACCCATTTCCTCTGTGCTCTACATGCCGGTGTGTTATCCATTTCTCTACGGCCAACTCTATGGTGAATTTTTGAAATTTATTACCCCAATTAAACATGGTCATCAACTCCATTTTTATATAGCATCACATGAGACTATGCACAAGACATCAGCTTATTAACGAGCACTGAAGTAGATGTTCAAGTGGTCTCATGTACCGCTATTTCTTTGCATTCTTCTAGCTATGGGAAATTTACAGCAAAGGCAATTCAGATAGGAGTCAACACATCCAGACTTAAATTAAACTGAATTACTTTGATGGTGACAGGACAAGAAGGTGTGTCTGCAAACTCGGGAAAATTGAAGAAAAAGAACTTAAAAGTCATGCAGAAACGACCAAGGATGATGTCCGGGTAAGAAGTTGATTACGAATGATATGACTTATAGAATTCTGTTGAACATTGCCTTCATCAGTATCATCTGCTTCATTGGATTAACTCTTATTGCAGGTTTGGCAATTAATTTTAATTTTCGATACTTCTGAGAGGCTCTCAAGAGACAATGTGTTAATGCTCAGATAAAAAGAGATTATATACCTGTGATAATAATAATGATGATTATAGTAGTAATAATAACAATAGTAATGATAATAATAATTATATTAATAGTGATAATGAGAAGAGGACAATTCCTTTTTGCATCTTGGCACAGCCAAGGCCAAAGGAAAGGGCACACTGCACAATGTAAATGAGTTCAAAACTCTGACAGAAATCTGATTGCTTAAATAATAAAGTTCATGAGTAGTTGTGATTTGAATGTCTCCTAAGTTGACGTGTTCTTCACATCATCAGGAAACTAGTCCATATACTCGATTGCTTTTGAAATTATCATCTTATTAAAATAAGAGGTTTCTATATGTGAGTATTTTTGCTCTGTATCACCGTCTGAGGCAGATTAAGGCATTTGCTACATGTTTGACTGAAAAGGGGCCCCACACGTGCAAATTAAAACATTCAATTTTTGTGATTATTATTTATTACCAAGAAGTCTAAAAGAAAATTGAGCAAAAAGAACATATTCAAAACTACTTATCTTAATAAACAGAGCTTTTGCACTTGTTTTGGAGTTTTGTTTTGGAGCACTCCTATTGGAGTTTCCTTCAACAGGCATACTCATCTAGAAATCATCCAGAGATGCTAGTAAGACCCATTTGCACTTTCTTATTTTAACACTTTACTCCGTCATCTGATTCAGCGCCATGCATTAGGAAATTATGTCATTTTATCGTGTACACCGTACAGTGAACATTGTCTATACACTCGTTCTTTTACGATTTTCAATTACTTCTGGTGTTACCACGAAAATATGTGTTAGTTTGAAACGCGTTTTATGCTGTCTTCTGTTGTGATTCAGTGGGGCTAGGGCTCCCACAATTTTAATGAGCCGGGCACTGCATTGGTTAATTCAACCCTGATTGCCGTTATCCCCCAAATGAGGGCAGCTATTTTGAGCTTTGTGATTTTTGTGCTACATTTATTTCCATTTCTGCAGGAAGGGAAAAATTGACAAGAAATATTTCGTTTTCGGTGAAGAAGCTGAGGAAGGTGAGGAAAATGTCTTCCAGGGACGAATTAAGCAAATACTACGAGTCACACTCGAGGCTCTGCTGGCCATTTCAGAGGTACGGTCAACTCAGTTACTTCGTACATTATTTACTGATCATGGCATTATTTACTGATGATGGCACTTTTTACTGATCATGGCATTATTTACTGATCATGGCATTATATACTGATTATGGCATTATTTACTGATCATGGCATTATTTACTGATCATGGCACTTTTTACTGATCATGGCATTATTTACTGATCATGGCATTATTTACTGATCATGGCATTATATACTGATCATGACATTATTTACTGATCATGGCATTATATTTACTGATCATGGCATTATTTACTGATCATGGCATTATTTACTGATCATGACATTATTTACTGATCATGGCATTATATTTACTGATCATGGCATTATTTACTGATCATGGCATTATTTACTGATCATGGCATTATTTACTGATCATGGCATTATTTACTGATCGTGGCATTATTTACTGATCATGACATTATTTACTGATCATGGCATTATTTACTGATCATGACACTTTTGACTGATCATGGCATTATTTACTGATCATGACATTATTTACTGATCATGGCATTATTTACTGATCATGGCACTTTTTACTGATCATGGCATTATTTACTGATCATGGCACTTTTTACTGATCGTGGCATTATTTACTTATCATGTCCTCTGTTATTGTAATTGATATAATTTAGAAATAGTGATAGAAATCAATTGCTTGGTTCTTTACAGATTGGTTGTTGGCTGCTTTACTGCCAAAAAGTTGTAAGGATAAGTCAAATAGGATAGTCATAGACAAGTTATAATCTTGGTGATTGTTTTGGTTGAATGTAAATTGCAGGATCTGTCCAATACTTCACAAACTGATTACTTGCTTATTGCCTTCTGTTTTTATCTCTATAGTAAGTGAATGTGAAATGTTTGAACTGAAGATTAACTGCCCGTCATCAACTCATCATAGTCACACAGCTAAGGCAGTGAATATAATTGAACCCATTAAAACAGATAAGCAAGACTTTCTATGTGTTGCGTCTGTCTTGAAGCTGTACTATCGCCAGAAGGGCATTCGTCCAGTGACAAGACCAGCAGTCCTCAAGGAAAGTTTCGATGAATGTGCTGAGGTCCTGGTTCAGAAGTGTCTGTTTTACAGCAGCCAGAGCGATGACTATCATAACGAGTGTCTACAGGGTTGGCTACCAATCAGACATCTTTCTAATTGTTAATTACGTGTAACTTATTATAACTCCTTTCATAATTGATGTTCTTATGCATGCTTTCTATACCAGTTGTATCTAACCTGCATACAATTATTATTACAATATATGTTCCAGTCTTCTTTTGTGGACAATCTATCTTAATCTAATCTCTTTAAGTCTGATCTAATAGTTATTTGATTGGAAGTCAGTCATAATCAATCAATCAATCTATCATAAATACTTGATATGGCACCCCTTCAAGGTATCTACTCAGAGGCAGAAGTATGCCTAGGTTTGGGCATATATCAAGCTTCACGCAGACGGAAAAACATTGGTGAACAATGCAGCAATACACGCAGGTTAAGATCATGATGCTTGTGTGTGACTGTCTTGCAGGTTATGCCTCCATTGTTGTAGATCGGAGGGCTCTGTCTTGGTCTAATCCAGACCTGACCGAGATTCCTTCTCTATAATCAAAGCCTGACCTAGATATCTTCTGTGTAATCAAGACCTGACCCAGATCCCTTCTCTGTAATCAAGGCCTGAATTTTAACATTGAAACGTGGATATTTCATTATGTCTGGACCATCGTAATGGAATAGCTTGCTCTGCGACATGCGTCATGAACTCTGCAGCTTCAGGATTCTTCTTTACCTTTGAAACCTTATAAATTACAAATGTATAATGCTGTTGCCCTACTTCCAAAGTTTGTAAGTGCGCTCGACCATTTGACAGGGCATCGATGGCAAGGAGCAATTGAGAGTGCAAGGTTTTACATTGTCATATGAGGAGTGCCTTAGAGGCATTTCTTGCAGATGCACTGTATTGGTGATTATCTACATTTGCGCGTATGGTACCTGCGTGTTAACAGAGTTTCGTCAGCAGTTGTCCCGACTGGAGACGTTGGCTGGCCGTGTTCCTCCAGTCGTGCTCAACAACCTCGAGTGCCATGCTCTGAAGCAGCTCCAGATGGAACTGAACCAAGCAGAGGAGGAATTTGCTGGAAAAGCAGAGGAAAGCCGTCGGATTATGGTGAGCCAACCTTTTATGTATGCTCTCAGGGTCATTGCAACAAGTTTTTTAATCCCATTTAACTATGACAAGACAGAGGTTAGTGGCGACAGAATAATGAGGTCATGGGTGAGGGAAAGAAACGATGTCCAAGATCGGAGAATGAGGCGAAGTCAGACTCTTAGAATACTGTATTACAGTTGATACCTGGTTAAATGTGGTTACACCATCATTCCAAACAATGTGTCCCTGTAATGCAAGTTTAAAAGGCAAGAGTCATTAACATGCAGTGTGAAACTTCCTGTGTATTAGTTATATTCAGTCTGCCTGAATACGGGAAACAGTCGCCAACTGCAGCTGGATTTAAGTCCTGCATACAGTGCATAGTGCAAAAATACAATTCTTGATCTGGTAAACTTGGCATAATATTATTGCTGCACATGTCTCCACTCATCACACCTAATGGTGGCTGTTGCTGTGATAATTAACTGTTCAATGCAGACACATAATTGTCTGGTATTAGATCACAACTTTTCCCATAACCAGACAGCAATGTGGCCTTTCAAAATCATTGGGACAAAATCACCTGATAGCAGGCTACAGTACAAGTGCCTTAAAAAATCAGGCAGCCTTTGTTTTGGGCTTATAGCCACAATAAGATGTAAATCAGACACCACTGTATTTCCGTATGGTTCCCTTCACCTGTAGTCGTTAGCATATGGTTGTGATGGCTTTTGGTCCCAATGATCATGCGTATATGGGTCTCCACTGTGATAATATTTTATATTTCTAGTAATTGTTATTATGTGTTCATTTATGTAGCACCTCCTCAAGAAAACTCTTCGGGTATGTGGCAGTCATTCCTGTTTGATGTGTGTATCGTTTAGTAATTGAAAGTTGTTGTTATTTCATTATCTAGTTGTTTTGTGTAGGAGTCACATGAGCAAGACTTGCGTCCATCCCTTGGTCATCCGCAGAAGCTGGATCAACTGGAGGATCTCTGCCAAAGAGAGCTCGAACGACAACAGGCAGCCTTATTAACTGTTGATCAGCATTCTCAGATTCTCAAAGTACAATTACTCAGTACTCACCATCTGTCCTGAAACTGAACAGTGATGTGGTTAATGTTGATATAAGAATAAATTTACGTAGCACCTGCTGGCGGTTTTGTTTTTATCTACTGCAGGCCCTACACTTGCTTCCAGAAACTATTCCTCAGTGCCTTGTGTAGTAATTTAATAGTTCTTTGGCTTAAACACAGATATAGGCAGAAGAAAATGAGCAGTCACTTTACACCTGTATTTGTTTTCCAGTCACTTTCAGTAAGCCATTATTGTTTAAGTATTTATTACAATATTCGTTCTTTATGCATAGCCGGCTGGTACTTGCAGACTGGTGCACTGAAACAGACGTTATACTATAAGAGATGCAGCAAGTGATCAATGACGAACTATCTAGATTAACTGCTGTTCTTTACAAGGCATTCAGCATCTGCGTTTTGTCACAGTAGTGTCTTCTCTGATGCAACACTAAGTGAAAGATTGATTATTATTGTAAGGGCAAAAATAAACACTTCAAATTTTGTGACCATGATTTTTAATTGGTTCTCGGTTTGAATGCTTAACATTTACATGTTTAAAGGGCATAACTGTGATTTTTATGAAAAAGAATTTTTTTCACTTTAATAAAAAAAAATTCTTTTTTTTGAAAAAATGTAAAAAAAAAATTTTTTTGCATGGCCCAACATCCAAATCTCATAGCAATACAACGTACTACGTCTGTGCAAACTTTCATGCTTGTATCACAAAGTGCACCATTATTTTCCTATGCCGCTGTACTATTAGCCATTGTAACTGAGCAGTGCGTGTGACACAGTTGTTTGTCATGTGTAGGATATCGTTCAAACACATGCCGAGTCATTTCTTCAAGATTTGGCAAGAATGAGCGAGAACCTATTTGTTCAATTTGACAACATGTTGGTGATTGATGAAGTGCTGTCTGGACGTAAGTCTGGGGAAAACCCAAGACCTGACTTTTCTCAGACTTCCTTTATTTGCACTAATGAATATTATTATAGTCATTGTTAGAATTTCATATTTTTATATTATCCCAACACACTTGTTGATGTTTAGATCTGTTATGACATCTGCTTCCAAAGTGTTTTAGAAGTCCTCCTATGCTGGAATACCTTGTTACCTTTATCTGTCAGTTCGTTGAACTCTAGCGACCAACATGATTAACCTTCTCCATTTATTTCTTTCCTAAATTGCGTCCCTTAGTTCTTCCAGGTTCAAATGTTGAATCACACTCCAACCTGGGTGTCCCACCGTCTGCAACTGTCGGTTTTTCCTTATTGGTGCATTTCATGACGAGTTTCTTGGCACATTGACAGGGGTGGTTTTCAATTGCCCTCCCCTGGTTTTGCCTGCTGTGCTCGTTCGTTTGCCTGCCCATGAAGGGGGGGGGGGTACTAACCAAGTTCAGTTCTGTCTGTGAAGCTTACTTCATTATTATATAGCATGTCATGTTATATGATGTATATACTTATCGGTCAGGCAACCGTGTGGCACAGTGGTCGATTTCGATTGGTTAGAGCGGTCAGCCTGTAACGCTCAGTGTGCACTGGGTGAGTGGGTTTGACCCTCGCCCTAGGCGTCACTGTGTAGTGACCTTGAACAAGTCCTTCACACACAATTGCTCTGCAGTACAACTGCAAATACGCTTTTGAGGCATGTGCACATCTGAGCAAAAAATGCTGCAGAATATAGCATTTTCAGGAAGGTCTGATATTTTCTCTGGGATAGTAATTGAAATCTTAATTACACAGATTAAGAGACTATGAGCTATATAAAATCATATATATTTATAGGTCAGGCAGCAATCAAACTTTCAACCACTGATCTGATAAGACGCAACAAGGATGGAAAGCCACTGGAAGCAAAGGCTGCACGGGTGGAAGTGGCACGTGGTAGGAACACCTGGCCAGGTAGGCTATAGCTATATCTGAACTATGTGAAGAACTGTAAAAACAGTGTGCAGTGTCCACCGTCAAAACTAAATGAGACTCTGTTGGTTGGGATCTATGCAGGTTTTGCTTACTTTTCCCATTATTCAAGTATTTTTTCCTTAAAGATGAACTCAAGCCAACCTGGATTATTGTAATCCACTTCTTATTGGCATAACTAAGAGTGTTTTAACAACAAGAAATGGGTCATGCCACAGGGAAGACCACAAATTACAAACATCCATCTTGCATTGGCTGCCAATTCAACAAAGAATCCAGGTTAAAATATGTCTTATTGTCCTCAAGGTGTAAGATTTGAATCAACCAATCTCTCTATGCTTCTTACTCCCCCCTTAGACATCAATGCCTTAAAACTCTTGCCATAAATTGCAACATGAATTGTACAGGGCTACCAGGTGTTCTCTGTAATTAGTCGAAAGCTATTTTATTTGCTGTCCTGGTCTTTGTTCTGTCGGTTCTTTGTTCTCTTTCAGGTGTTAAGACTCGCCACTTTCAGCCACCACAGCCTGGTTCTCTTGTTTCTTGATCATCTAGATTTCAACTGTGGTAACATTCTCAATTATAAGGCATATCCCGCTAGTTAGTTGTTTGTGAGGCGCCTTTGTTACGGTTTGGCCGTGTTACGGCGCCATATAAATTGTCGTTATTATTATTATGTCACATTTGTTGCAGTTACTCACAGACCATATTTGGTTCTATATGACTTTGTAGGAATTTCAATACATGAGATCACCTCAGAGCCACTGTCACCAGCAACTGCTCTGTCGAAGAAGGGCCCTGGAAACCTGTCAAAGAAGGGCTCTGGAGATCTATCGAAGGACTTGGGAGACCTGTTGAAGAAGGACTCGGGAGACCTGTTGAAGAAGGACTCTGGAGACCTATCAAAGAAGGTTTCTGGGGAATTGAGGACTGCGTCCGTCACGACTGCAAAAACAACACTTGGTCACACTGCCACGATGAGAACGAGAGATGCAGCCTATGAGGTCAGACAACATGTTTTTAATGGCAGCACCATTTGATAACAGGGCACTGCTAATCGGGTTTGATAATAGCTTATGAAATGCATTACTAGTTTAGATATTTGTGCTGGTTCCCCTAACTCCCAGAGACTGCACCTAGTTGATATATATTTTCTGGTCATCTTTGTAGCGAATCAATGTTATTTTATTATTGCTTCAAATTTAAACCTTGTAACTTAATTTGATTTTGGAGATAATATAGAAATGCCATGGTCTTTGTGGCAAGCTGATGTGCATGTGACCTGCTCCACCCTAAATCGGTGGCCACATCTGAATTAATCAGGGTGCATGTACCTGCTGGTGATGACAAATGATGTATCCTAAAAGGGAGTTGATATGGGGATATAGACATTCATTTTTCACAACACTTATCACAGAACTAAAGCACCTTAATATTTAGCATTATGAATAAGTTGACACTTTTCATACAAGCCAGGGAAAGGCATTGGCTTCATTCACATGGAGGACCTGAATCAGTGGAAAGATTATTTACAAGTATTTATAGCACATTTTAACTTGTGGTTGCTTTTATGCAATACTTCTTTGCCACACTTTAGATCTGTTCATATACTACTGTGCAGTTGTACTTTGTTGTTCTTCCAGTCTAACTCCCAAACATCCAAATGACTAAACTTCCCCTTAAGACATTGGGGGTCATTTACAGTCCATCATGTTGGAAGAGGTGACGAAGTCATTGCAACAAGAGCACATTTTCAATCGGGCTGTAGAGTTTTGGCGTTTTTCTCTTGTACAGTGAGGCATAATGTAAAGGTTCAATTACGATTATGAAAAAAAGCTGTCAACTCATTGTTTGCAGGAATACAAAAGCTACATCTTATCGACTATGGCGATGATCGATGACAACACAGAGAAGCGAACATCGGCTGAAAATCGCTGGGTGGAGAAATGGAAAATGGCCGTAGAGAAAGTGAAGCAGCTGTACCAGTGAAGCAAAATATCAAAACATTTAGCACTCAATGAATATGCAAATATCTGGCAGAACATTACATCTAGTAGATGGATTCAACATGTGCTTACATTTGGTAACGCTTGTGACTGGCTTGTATTACACACTAATGCACTGATGAGCAAACTCTGAGCATGTTGGTTGGGTTGATATTTTTTTCACTTAATACCATGATACCAACACTACCGTTCTTTTGTTTGTACATTTATTTTATACTGAATATAATATTATGACCAAATATATAATGTTTTTGCTGACCCATTCAAGTTTCAGACTTTTTGTGATTCACGATATGTATAAGGCTAAATCTAACTCCTCTGCTGATTGTGATTGCATTCACCCTGTATTCACCATACAGAGTGAATACTTACCGTGGCAATCTGTGGTTGTCATGTTAGTAGGCAATTTAGGGGCGTCCAGATAGGGGGATCCAGAGGCAAATGCCTCCAATTTCAAGTAGAGGGGTATCTGTTTTAATCTTAGGGGGATATCTTGCCTTCCTGAAACTTGGACACTTTTATCAGTCAGATGGGATTGACGCCCCTGAGGCGATTCATTGGTGGCATAAACAACCAGAAGCAAAATTTATTAGTGAAAGTCATGACTTAATAACAAGAATTGGAGGACTTTAGTTAAATGGCATTATGAATGGTCATCGTTAGTTAGTTGAGGCTAGTGAGTTCCTTCTCAGTTGAAAAACATCATGAGTGGTCTTTTGCTATGACAAACCCTGTTGCCCAAATTCTCGTTACTCTCTCACAAATCCGAGGACGTTTGTTTTCTATTTGATTAGTATGATTGTTTGAATTGGGATAATACATTCTTTGTTCATAATCTTATGTTCTTGCAGTAATTTTGATGGCTGTTCAATTAAGTACTTAATAATTTTTATTATAGGTCTTGCTTTGATTGGTCGACCCAAATATGACCCACTTACCCATCTCATTAAATCAGTTTGTGAATAGCCATAGGCTAGGTTTGTTACTGTTGTATGGTGACGTTTTTGCTTGAACAATGTGTGTAGAAATGTGGAAATATTAATAATTGTTATATATGAATTTGACATGCGGCTTTCCATACCCAATATCCAATATCCGAATGTGAATATCAAACCAACTTGACGGATGTGAATCTATCTATCACGCATTCGTCAGACGCGTACGGGCTACGACGATATTCGTCAGTTGGGTGTTATAATAGTTAGCTTGGGGAAAAGGTAACTTTAGCGTTTTTGTCCAATTATTTAGTCAGTTTTTAGATATGCCATGTGGAAGTTGAACAGTTCACTTTCAGGATTGGAAGGAAGAGCGTTAGACTCGCGTGGAAGGGGCCAATTTTCCATTGAACATACTTCATAGCTATAGCAGACGCAACGCCGTGTTTTTATGTGAGCAGAGGCGGCGATCCCGGGGAGGTCGAGGGGGACAAGCCCCCACCTTTTACAGAACGAGCACAAGTAGGCCCCTACTTAGAGTTAGAGGAGAGGCGAGCTTCAAGCTTAGATGTTGCGTACAGATCTTCCCATTTGAGGCGATCGATCGATCGGTCGCTGTCCGTGGTCGCTCGCCTAGCAAAGGTTTCGATGCGCCAAATCACTCGCCTAGCATCTAAAGCAGAGGTCCCCAAAGTTTTCGATACCGAGGGCCACTTTAGTGGCACGATGATAGCTTTACCATGCAAGTGCCTAAGTTTTTTCAGGCTTAGTTTTTAAATGTAAGGTCTATAAGTATTAGGCTCACTTATAGGCATTTAATAAAATTAAGTTAACAGTAGCGAAGTGCTTGAATGTTAAACTAAAAATGTTCGTGCAATCTGAAGTCCAAGAAACGTTGGGCAGATTCAGATGACAGGCTGCCAATGATCTCGAAATATTTGTCAGGACGCAAAAGTTCAAACAGTTTTTGTTTGATATCTCTGTACAAATGAGCTAAATTTCCGTCCTTCTGTAGTTTTTGCAATAAGGATAGCTTTCTTGCAAGCAATTTCCCAATGTCTACTAAAGTAGGGCCTATAGCAGGCCTAATAAACTTTCCACACCATTGCAGTTTCAGATTAAGTTCGTTCAAAAGTGAAGTGACGTCCACTGCAAAGGCTAAATCGCACAGCCATCCAACATTTTGTAGTAGAGTTAAGCAGTTTTGTTCATTATCCTTCAATTCTGTTTATATTTCGGTTTTTATTCAGAAATTCAGCGAGTTCGCTTCTGAGATTAAAAATACGCTGTAGTGTTGTACCTCGGCTGAACCATTGAACTGCCAAACTGTTAAATGCGGCCAAAATAAATATTAAAATTAAAATGCGTTTGTCAAATTGGACATAAGTTTATTTATTTTTCACAATTCGAACATTCGACTAGGGGCCGCATTAGGTCTGCTTGAGAGCCGAATGCGGCCCGCGGGCCGCACTTTGGGAACCTCTGATCTAAAGAATACGAAGCACGAAATAAGGAGATACGCTGTGTTAACTTAAAAGTTATCGAGATCGATAGCGCAACGCTCGCCTACTCGATAAGTCTCGATTTCAAACCATCTATTGCAATTTTCTAAATAAAGATCTGGATTTTGATTATGTAATTAGAAACGGATATTATTAGTTAGGTCGTCAATTTTCGAAGAATCCTTCGACCACCACGTGACACCTTGGAAACAGGCAGTGAATAATTATAGTAAGACACTGAAGAAGCGAATCAAGGGAAAGTCAATGAAACAAAGCGGTACGCTTGCATTCACTGAGTGCATTCAGCCTCTTTCTTGGCCTCAATCAGATCTGCAGTGCACCTCTCTTCCGCTTGGAGATAATGGTTAAAGAACCGTAAGATACATGTAGTCTATTTGCAGATAAGGGGCCGTTCACATTTTATATAACGCATAAAATCCCAATTTTTGACTCACCCGTTGCCCCTAATAACGTTATATAACAGCAGCCGTGGCCCCCTACCCCTATATTATATAACAAACATGCTTCCCACCCCCACTACCCCACCCCAGCCTATAAGCACATTAAAAGACATACAATCGACATAGTTGTATTGCACAATTTGACACTTTTATAACAATACGATGTTAGTTAGCACTTTAATAGTAGTGATTCAACTGATATTTGCCTTTATCCAATTCAAGAACTGCAGTAAAAAATCATCATATGCCCAATTAGCTATGTAACAAAAGCTACCATAAAATTGTGTACTCTCTCTCGTGCCAATGATGATTAGACCGGATGTATAGAGCTCCTCTGCATCTTAATAATCGGACTTTTAATGGCGCTTAATTCACTTGTATTAATTACGGTAACTAATTGGGTAATCGACGATTGTCACCATGTATCTACATGTAAGCCTACTATAATACAGCATGATAATACATGGTAGTGACGTACATACCATTTTAAAACACCATTTTAGTTTCCCTCCTGTTTTGCACTAGAAATGAGCATTGTAGTATCACACAGAATGGATTGGTTTAATATTGAGCTATCAGGTATTTATCGATAACTTCGCGGTGCAACTCTATCTATTTAGTAGCGTATGATGTATACAGAGTGCGTACTACAACTGCAATTGGGTATTTAAACAAACATAAACTATTTACACATACTATAGAAAATGAAGTCAAACATCATGATAATACCTGCCAAAATAATTATTTCAAGTGAAGTAATTTTAATTTAAACCAAAAACAAAGCACACAGAATTGAATTTCAGAGCTTTTAGAGCTATGCACATGAAATTGTTAAACACATATGCTACCCACCCTCTACCCCATCCCAACCTATAAGCACATTAAAAGCAAATTGTTAAAAGTGGATTTATAAAATAATAACTAAGAACGTCAAATCAATTCACCAGGTGGCAGCTAATGATGCTAGTTTTGGTTCACAATGTATTGTGAACTTCGATTAAACAATGAAGGTCCGTGGTACATGGAATTTCCAATTGGCAGGCAAACAGGCAAAATAGCATAAGCTGAAAAAAGTTTGTTATATAACAAAACCTTCAAACTACCCCCCCACCCTACACAATATAACGCTAACAAAACCTGAACCCACCCACCTACCCCTTGAGCGTTATAGAATATGTGAACGGCTCCTAAGCTTACTCGTTATGGGAACAGAAACCGCCAATCATCCTGAAAATGTACTCCAAGGGAACGAAACCCGTATACGCCTTATGAAAACGGAAGTCTTAATCCGCCGAGAACGCAGCTACAACTTTTGAACATGGAGAATCTACTTCTGATGAGAACAAAACCGTTGCTCGTCGTCCTGAAAACGTTAACCTACAACTGCTGAGAACGAAAACGACAGAGACCTTATGGTGAACTGTCAACTGCGAGTTTTCTTGAATATGAAGACATCAATCGGGAGCGTTACGTTGTGTGAGACCGGCCTTGACTAAACAATCTCTACACCAGATGCACTTATTTGTATTGTTGACCTTTCGAATGAGCCGTTCGATGATATTACGCTGGACTACAATCTACAAGAGGCAAGCATTGGATTAATTATACAAGCTTGGAACCGAAAGTAATGAACGTCATTTATTTGAACCTATGATGGTCGCCAGAGGGTCATTTATTCTCCAATTCATCAAAACGTGTATAGTTACAGATATCCACGAAGCAAAGAAGAGATGCCTCCAATCTTGCTGTACAGAGAGCTGGACCATAGCTTTCAGACGACATTCGCTTAAGGTAAGCTCACATAAACAATGCTTAACGATGCTTAACCTATGGATGAGCTTTTACTGTTTAATAATCAGTATACTGTACTATGTCAGATGTTTAATGTTTTATCAGTAATCCGTACTTTGCCAGGTGAAGATTGAACAAGTCCACTCCTGCTGTTACTCTTTTGTTCGCAAGCATAGGCCTACCAATCTGCAGATCGGGTACTTTTCTCTCTCAGGGGCACGTTGATGTTCCCCAATATTCAAATTTCTAATTTTTATTAGACCTCAAGGAGGCTTGAACCCGAGCAAAACTAACAAATATCCTAATATAACACGTGCTCTCCACATGTCTTCTGTCCAGTTTAAGTCCTTTCCTGACGATATTCTATGTGTCTTAGTGTTCTGTGTTTTTCATGGTCTCAGCTGATGAATCGTCATGCGGCAAAATGCGAATAATTCAAACAACAAAGCTGTTTGCTGTTTACTGGGTTCTCGTAGTCATTATAGGAGCAGGTGCATATTTGTAGTTATAGATAAATATTATAATTGTTCTTCCTTCATAAAAGTTGTTAGTTCAGTGAGTTGTAACATTTTAGACTGCACGGACTGTGTCGGAGAGTTGTCCTGTCACATAAAACGGCGACGACATAACCAAGGACTAAATTAAATAATAAATTTGAATTACAATAGTAATAGTACATCAAAATATCTAAAGCGGTACTCTAAAGCTAAGCGCAGGTCGCCAGTTTATTCAACAACGCTGCGTCAAGTCAAGAGGGTTGTCTGGATATGATCAAGGAGCGTTCAGAGTTCTGTGACCAGATCGACAAGAGAGAGAGAGGATTCAGAGGAACTGCTAAGCCTGGCTTACCACTGTGCGACGTTTAGTTCAGTCTTTTGGACCAAGTGAGATATATCCTCATGACTGCATAATCTCAGGTGTTGAGCTTAGTCGCCACTTGATTACAATCTGCGTCATTTTCATAATTATATATATATATATATATATATATATATATATATATATATATATATATATATATATATATCGCCTAATCACGGCTATAATAATGACAATAAAGTCAATGGAGATCATTATAATCAGCCTCTATAGACTGTATGATAATCTGACCATTAATATCGTAGTAAATGTGATGAGTGTCTGTGTTTATAATTACAGATGATGAACGTCTTCTGTGCAGATGGCCTAGTTCTTCTTGTTGCAGAAATGTTGCCGGAAACTATGGCGATCAGCTACGGAGATTTATTCAGAAGATCTGCTCAATGGAATCGAGATATTCAAAGTTAAACGTAATACATGTTCAATAAATATACCGTAGCGTATTTAAATATGCAGGTAAATAATGTATATATGTATATGACTATATATATATATATATAAGTACATTTAGGTACGTATACATAGTTTATGCATGGGTAACGCACACTCGCGGGACTTTCAATAGTAAGCCTACTTAGGTCTCCAGTGTAGCCTAATGCGATTCATGTTAGCCTTTGTATAGACAATTATGTTTTTGATTGCAAAGTAAATATTTTGATTGAGTGGTTGATGTATGTAAGCCTTTGTAGCCTATGTGTTGATCGACATGTAAACGATTTGTTTTTCATGCGCCATTGAAGCCTTGTGCAATTAGACAATGGTGTATTACAAGTCCGAGGCGTCCAGGAAGGGGGTCCAGAGGCAAATGCCTACAATTTCAGCTAGGGGGGGTGTCATTTTTGCATCTTAGGGGGGGGGAATTTTTCGCCTTCCTGGCACCTGAAGCCGGGGGGTTTGCCTCCATCGCTCAGAGGGGATTGACACCGCTGATACAAGTTGCTTATTACAATAACTTAGAGCATTCCAATATCTTTTAATTCGCCTTTTGCAATTAGACACTCATGTAATGCAAGTAATTACAATAACTTATATGATTTCAATATCTTTCAATTCAGAAAAAAATTCGCATTTGCGCCACAGTTTCTGTTCGATAATTTCTGATTTCTCCAAGCTCTGTGTTTTTCGTCCTATAGTTTCGACGGGTGCAACGCTGCGGTGTTGCCACAGTTTACCAGACAGGAAACTAAGGTTTCGGGAAAGGTCCAGCTGACATTACAATAACTGCGCTGAAGGAAGGAAGTCTCGCTGGGGTCTTCCTGTTTTCTGATCAAAGGCCGGTTCATACAGGTAAGACCTTCTTGGGTGGTTTAGGCCTGTGTCGCAAAGTGAAGTCTAAGCCTACATGTATGTATTCGGTCAAAATGTTTCTTTCTTTCTTTGTTTTAAAGCTAGAAGCTTATAGCCACACTTCCACTCAAAGGTTTCTCTCACCTCGGCTTCCAACTAGGTTGTTATGAGTAAACTGGCCGTATACAGTTACGAGAAGATCAGAAGGTACTTGTAAGATAGACGAAAGGCCTACCGCCCTTGTATACCGAGGTTAAGCAAAGTGTAGTCGCTAACACTTCATACCATAACTACCTCACAAGCTGGCTTAATGGACTGCTCTGCTCCTTCTTATTGCTTCTGGTTTTCAATTTTTCCTCTCATTCTCCCTACTATTCTTCCTCCTTCTACTTCGCCTACTGTTTATCTTTCTCTTCCTTCTTCTTATACTCCTTCTGATTCTTTCTGCTTTCCTCCTCTTCTTCCTGCTTCGTTTCTTCCTCTTCTTTTTCTCTCCCTTTTCTTTAATTTTCTCCCTCTTATACTCCTTATTCTCCATATCTTCCTTCTTCTTCTTTTTCTTCCTCTTCTTTTTCTTTTCTTTTCATCGTATTCATATCTTTCTATTTCCTCTTCTTTTCCCTCACAATCTCCTCCTCCTCCTTCTTCGTCTCCTATGCATGCCTTTTCTTTCTCTTCCTTCATCCTATATCTTCAGATTTCTTCCTTTTTCTTCGTCTTCGCTCCTTTTTCTCATTCTCTTCCTCTCCTCCTCTTCCTTCTTCTCTTTCTTCCTACTTCATCATTCACGTACATATCTTTGTCAGGTGATAATCTCTCATCTAAGAAGGTTCTCATAAAAATCCAGTCGAATTAAGTCATCGTCGGTGTGTTCTCCATCCAAACACTCGTATTAGCCAACTAATATCGCTGCAAAGCTAAACAAGAAGGTCGAACTTGATTTGTTGGTTGGTCAATGAGTGCTCGTATTACCGTATGTGTGTGCGTATACATGTAAGGAGGCCTACGCACGTATGTATTAATGCTTGTGTGTTTGTATGTATCGTATCGTATCTGTATTGTATCGAATCTTTGGATTTATATAGCGTCTCTCTGGGAATAACTATTCAGAGGCGCTCTCAGCACGGAAATTCCGGAGAAAAGAAACGTCTTTAAAGAGCGAGAAGCCGACAGCTTAGTCCTTGCCCAGACAGCAATATCCGTTGGGCCTGAAGCGGATTGCTATGGGAGAATTGTGGCATACTATGGGGGTCGGCGAAGTGTGGTCCTTCCTCTACTTTGCCACAATCTCAGTGACAGTCGCGCAAATCCGTTCCTTGTTCTTGCCCCCAGCGGGCCAACACTGCCCCTAGCGAGATGGAGGCCTACAGTGGCCCTCGTTTGGCGCACACTAATGAACTAAACCGGGGCGCGTTCGTGTCACCCACAGCTCGGGTGGGAGGTTTGGACGAGTAATTAGGTTCAGCCGTATATTTGAACGGGAAGCAAGTGATGACGGCTGCAGGAGGGGGGAGTGAAGGTTGCCCGCAGCGCTGTTTGACCGGACTTCAACAATGGATTCCCAATATATAGGCCAAAGGCTGATGTTAGACATGCGTTACTACTTGGCGCGACTATAGGATGGTTTTCGCGCAAGTAGGAAAGTATAGATGTAGGTCCCATATTAATAATTCACCGAACATTGATAACATAAAATAAAAACTGAATAATGAGAAATACTAAATCACTTGCGGTCTTTTAGAAAAAACACACACAAAATCTGCGAAAATTATTGACACATGATTTCGCAGTTTTCATATGTGAAAGGCATTATTTTGTGATGGTGTCATAAATTGATCCTGCGTACGTATTCAAGTTAAAAATACTTACTTACTTGCTTGACGTACGTACTCACGTGCTTACTTACTTACTTATTTACTTACTTCTTTACTTACTCATTTACTTACTCATTTACTTACTCATTTACTTACTCATTTACTTACTTATTTACTTACTTATTTACTTACTTATTTACTTACTTATTTACTTACTTATTTATTTACTTACGTAAGTAAGTAAGTAAGTAAGCACGTAAGTAACTTACGTACTTACTTACGTATGTACTTACGTACGTAAGTAAGTAAGTAAGTGAGCAAGCAAGTAAGTTACTCACTCACTCCCTCATTTACTTACTTACTTATTTACTTTCATACGTAGGTAAGTAAGTAAGTAGGCAAGCAAGTAAGTAAGTAAGTTACTTACTTACTTACTTACTTACTATTTCGCTACTATACCTAACATGCTCAATCTCGTAAGCGTAATGGGCCAACGCTTGAAATGTAATCATAATATTACCTGGTAGAAAGTAAGTAAGTAAGTAGACATTCACTTTATTGAACCGCTTGCAAGCGCAATACGGGACTATCATACATTTACAATCAAAGATTGTACAATCACACAAGCAATCACAATAAGTAATTAAAAGCGAACGTATTCGGAGCTGTGAGAACGCAACGAGAAAGTACGCAATGGGAATAGTCATTTGTATAGCATTCGGGTATAATAAACCACTTCGGATTAAAGGACTAGCGAACTCTAAATGGAGACCCAATCAAGGCTATCCTGAGAATGCCATTCAAAAAGATGATAAGGGTGTCTGACATGTGAGCCACAAATTATTTTTCTATTGACATTCTTCGTTCAATTGTTTTTATTTTTGTGTGAAATAAGTACTGAACGTTGGCTTGCGATATGCATAAAACACGTTCACGTGCGTACTTACTTTCACTGCAAGAGGTGTATATTGGTCCTTGGCTGCCTGGTGGAAGGTAAAATTAGATTAGAACCAATAAGTTCGTTGAACGCAGATGCTGCGCGCGAAACATCGAAATTTCAATGACCGTATAATTATTCGTATTCATTTGAACAGCTGTAAGTTTCTTTTTATATTTTATTTATCTCTTATCATCCATGTTTGACATTCGTCGCAAAACTTTGTTCAGTGAGTTTATTGCAGTCTACTCAGTTTATTGTTCAGCGGTAATGGCGAACAATACATTCATGTAAGGTAAACAATATGGCTGCCCCCGAATGCTCCACAACTAGAGCGTTGAAAAATAAAACGCTGCTGTTGAAAACGATAATCCAACCAGTGTGGACGCAGATGCACTCTAGTGAGGCTTACTTCAAGCCTTACTTGAGGCCAACAATAATACCATTAACTGCGAGAAATGCAAACGTCAAGTATTTAACCAGATTTTTTTGGAGCAACAAAAACAACTAAGTAAATGAAGTACCTAGTGCACACCAATACATTGTATCTCGAGATCATTTGAGAGGAAAACTTTTTCGTCTAGCCTACTTTCCGCCTATCATTAAAATAGCTCGTCACATTTGTGCTTTCGGCCAATTTAGATTTTAAGTTAAGTTTCAGAACTTTGATAAGTGTCTAATTCCTTAATTGCTACGATTGCCTGTGCTTTGCAATATGTTGTGTTTTTATTTCAAGAGGCGAGGACAACTCTGGTTGCAGCAGAAGAGATGGATAGATGAATATTCGCCATCATCAGAAATGGTGCGTATTTTAGCTTTTATATCCCTGCCAGGGTACCTTTTTATCACCATTAAGGCGGAAATTTGGTTTGATAACCGGCTGCTGAGCATAGTTGGGATGACTAAATATTTTTTGGCTCCAATGTATTGTAATAAAATGTAATGTAACATTTTATTGTCCTTCATGATGTTCTGGGAATGTCCTCCACATTTGCCATGTGCTGTTATTGGTTGTCAGAAGAATGCTCTGTGCAAATCACAGCTTTGAGTAAGTCATAAAGTTCATTCACATATAACCTTTGCCGGTTGGCTAAAGCCTTCCCTCAGTTTACTTTTTCACTTACTGTTTGTGACCTTGTTGTGATGATTGATCAAGAGCTCAGTCTTTCGCAGCACGTTAACTCGGTTAGGCGAAGCTGTTATTATCAGCCTCATCAGTTGCATGTTATTCTGCTTTCCCTCTCCCATGATGCTGCTGTAATCATTGTTCGTGCCTTTGTCACCAGTATCAGGGGCGGCAACAAAATTCGTGAGCCCTAGTTCCTCTCAGTAGGCTCTGGGACAGTTTGGACTAGAAGAAAGTCTTGTGGACGAAAGGAGGTAGTTGTGATGCACAGTGAGCAGGAATCAATGCACTGTAAAGTGTCACAGATGTGAATTATGGGGGGAGAGGTCTTTTGTAGTGGCTTTCATCAGTCAGATGTCTTATTCTGATCTGCCATGAGATGTTTAGACTCTGTTGCAGTCACTTTTTTATGTGTAAAGCAATCACCATTGAAGACCCATTTGTTGTTGTCTTATTTTGTAGCAATTCTAAATCCAATGTTTATTTCTTGATTGACTCTGTGATGAGGTCGGAGTTTTCGCGGGTAATATTGTTAATGTGTGTGCAATGTGCGTTTCCAAGATGGATGTTTTTTGTGCTTAATTTCTTTTGGATATATGTATGAACTCTCATAGTGGACAGAATTTGCCTGGTGATCAGACCCGTCGAGAGCAAAGTGGGGGCCCGGTACAACTTATAGTTTTAAGTATGAATGAAAGTCTAATTGACAGTATACTGCAATACACAGTACTAGGAAATGTTGCAATATTCCAAGCACTAAACTTACATCATACATGATACATCACTCACTTTTCAAAGTTTCGATTCATCACTATCAGTCAGCCTGCCTCGGCTGAATAATAATGAAAATAAATATTTTTATATTTTTTTGTAATTCCTTATTTTAAGAAAAGAGCTAACTGAAAAATTAAAACCTACAAACATCCAAGAACTGCGGTTGTTGAGAGAGTTTTACTAGTGAAGTCTGCAAGGGATGAGTTCAGAGATGGGATATTTAATCCGAGTATTGATTCCGTAGTAACTGGACTTAAAAAACATTTTGTTTCAGTGTCAAGTCTTTGCAACGAATTTGAATTTTTATAGAAGTTTCTCCTAGAAGATTAAAGGACTAAAGGGTACTTTGTGAAAACTTTTATGAAAGTTATTCTGTTTGGTGCTGAGGGTTAGTTGGTAATTTGTTTGCGTTTATGGCTGTCTAATTGTTTCGATGATCCTAGCCCTCTCGAGTTAGAATTAGGACTAATATTGATTGACGTATATCTTATTTCTTTTTCCTCTTGTTAATTTCGGCTACTTGGGTGTCCCTGCTAGCGGGATTTCGATCTCTTTTGGGGTGCCTTTTGTAGCCTATAGTTTATAATCTGTATTGTTTGTTAACTGCATGTACCGTTTGCTATGGCTGCAATAAACGAGAACGAGAATTAAAACGACTTTATCAAGAAAATATTGGCTCAAAAATTATGCAACCTTTTCAGTTGTGGAATAAACTGCATGAAATTTTTGCTGCAGAATCTTTTTCCCAATTTAATTGTTGCCATGAGAATTTTTTTGTCTTCCAGCTACCGGTGCAAGTGCAGAGAGAACATTCAGTGTATTAAAACGAGTCAAAACTATCAGAGGGCATCAATGTGTCAAAACAGAGTCAATGGATTGGCAACATTGGCCATTGAAGCTGAGTTTGCAAAAACTTTAAATTTTGATTCAGTTATTCATTCTTTTGCAAGCAAAAGGGCCAGAAAGGCCCCCTTATGAATTAATTGAGAATATTAAAGTAGAAATCTGGTTAATAAAACCAAATGTGATTTGTTAATAAATTTGTTAATATCAATGTGTCAAAACAGAGTCAATGGATTGGCAACATTGGCCATTGAAGCTGAGTTTGCAAACACTTTAAATTTTGATTCAGTTATTCATTCTTTTGCAAGCAAAAAGGCCAGAAAGGCCCCCTTATGAATTAATTGAGAATATTAAAGTAGAAATCTGGTTAATAAAACCAAATGTGATTTGTTAATAAATTTGTTAATATCAATGTGTCAAAACAGAGTCAATGGATTGGCAACATTGGCCATTGAAGCTGAGTTTGCAAACACTTTAAATTTTGATTCAGTTATTCATTCTTTTGCAAGCAGAAAGGCCCCATTATGAATTAATTGAGAATATTAAAGTAGAAATCTGGTTAATAAAACCAATGTGATTTGTCAATAAATTTTTTTATAATTACAGAAAAAGTTTATAAATAATCAAAGGGTGGGGCCCCTTATTTATTTAGTTTGGGGTAGCGGCCCCTTATTTATTTAGTTCGGGGTGGGGGCCCGGGTCATTTGTCCCTCCGCGTTCCCCCTCTCAGTGAGCCTGCTGGTGATTCTATTAATAATTGTGCTAAGTTGAAAGTTTCCTTTACAGTTTTACTTCTTGTGCATTTTTCTTCAAAAATTTTGTGCTTTTGCACAATATTTGGGTGCAGACTGCTATTTCTAAATGGTGGATAATGACAGACACAATGGTTTCCAACTGGACAGTGTCGAGCACTAAACTTGTATGAGTCACCTTCTACAGGGAATTATGAAATTCAAATGATGAGCCCTATTTAGAGTCCTTGGCTACTTTGACTGACCTGAGCAGACATGGCTAGTGATGCACCGAGTTTGAATTTCTTGCAGAGTACTGAGTTTTATGAGTCAAATTTGGCCGAGTCCGAGTGTAGAATATTTTTGAAAAGTTCCTTTGCTTTTTAATTTTGCAGTTTACACGACTTTTATGAATTTTTAATTTTGCCTTAGTTGACACTAGGAAGAATTAACTATTAAGTGCTAATAGTAGCAGAATTTGTTTTTTTTTAGGTCGATTTGTCAGTTTGTAAATGGAAATAGTTTGTAAATAGAAATAGATGATCGACCTAACTAAATACACAAAGTAGTTTTTGCGTCTTTAGTTAGGTCGATCGTCATTTTGTAAGTTATAAATCAAATTTTTTCAAAACTAAAATTGGAGCGATTAAAACTCAGACCCAATATTTGTCCAAGTTTATGCTGACTGCTCTGAAACTAGAGCAGAGTTCCGAGTAGCTTCAGTTCATCCCTGATATGCTCGTAATGGCTTGAGAGATGCCTGAGTGCTATGGCTGTAACGATCCACAAGGGGATGCCAGCAGTTGAGCTTCATTTAGCTGTTGCCTTGCTTTATCTCATTGCAACTGAGCGTAGTGTGGTGTTGTGTTGTCTGTCTATCCTGTATGTTACTTGTTGGTTGGAATGAATATACATGCTAGAGCTCGCCAGTTATCTAAGCATTGTTTTATAAAGATGAACTTGCTTAGACTTGTATGCAGAAATGAACTCTTCGGTTTGCTTGCGTTAATGCATTTAAAATCTAGGTACTATCATTCATTCATATTTACATACATATGTACGAGCATGAACTTTTTACTGTTTTATGCTCTACACAAGCTTTTTGGTGACATCAGACATGCATTTGACCGAGACCACTTCGGGTGTCATGAAAGCGCTGTTAACGAATTGTCTGGCCTTGCAGTTAACCTGGATAGGAAACCGTGACAAGCAGAGTTACTTGGACTTGAAACTGTTTGCTCTTGTTTGGGGTAAGCATTTTATATGTCACTATGTTTTTTGTCATTTATGAGTACAAAATTGTTGCCTTGGCTTCTTGCTCAACAAAGAATATGTCTCAATTTGGGGCTCAAGGTGTAGAAAATTGAATTGTAGCCACTCACAGCATTCAAAGTCAGTCCTTTTACCTTGAGCAGTTTTATCACCTTTTAACAAGGTCATCAACTTACCTTTGTCTGTTCATTGCTCTCATTGACCTGTCATTTTGTTATTTTGAAATTGTTTTTCTACCTGAGACTGTCTCTGACTCAGTGCCAGTCGCATTCTGAATATAAACCTGATTGCGGTTTAGTTTTTGTGTACCATCAGTTGTTTCTTGTTGTTGATTTGACACCAGCACTTTACCAGTTAATAATAATAATAATAATAATAATAAATGAGTCGCTAAGGCTATGTTCAGGGTGCATGCAGCCGTGTTACTTTTTGCATGTTAATGGTTTGTATGATATATAAATGGGTTCCAAATGCCTTCATTCCAAAGTTAGCAACTGCACACACGGCCATACGACAGAACATAGGTGGCATTGTGCAATTGTGAATAAAGAACTTGCTGAAGGTTGTTACATAGTGACTGTGAATAGAGACCGGAGTGCTCGATGGTTGACATGCTGAACTGTTGACCCTGATGCTGGCTATTTAAATGCTCACTGAGGTACGCATATGTCTGTACCGCAAGCACTCTGCAATATAAGTACAATGACATACCTTGAAATTTAAATTGTGAGCAATGCTGGGAGCTAGGTAAGTTGGTGAGGACTGATCATTCACTCGAGATCCTGCACGTTGGGGTGAAAACTCGAATTCCATGACTTCGCTACTGGTTGTCATTAGAGTCTGATCTTTTATATTCATATTATAGTGTTCTATTTTCTTTTCTTTGTGTCGCTTCCAGTATGTTGACAAAATGCACGCGCATATGTTTAATTTCAAGGCGTTAGTGGCCATCTCCTTTGGTGAGAAATTGATTGAGGCGTCAAAAGTCCTTTGTGCATGGATGTCACTTTAATGCCTCTGGCTCAACTGGTCTGGGTTGCTAATAATTTTCATCTCCAAAAGATAACCTTGCCATTTCATTTTTCACATGCCTCGCCTCTTCGGTGCATGATTTGAGTATTACACGCAACCAAGTAGTAATCTTCTCTGAGCCAGCGAGGACAGCATGTTGAATCTGCATTTATCATCTGTGCCAGATCCATAATATGTGCCAATTGCTGTCTGCTAAAGCTGCTTCTATGTTAATGCATGTTTTCATCTAGAATATGGCAGTGCCATTTATGCAGGCTCTCAGGTTAATCAACTTCATTCTTTTTTTAAATTAGGTTGATTGATGGGATACTGAAGAATGGTCATGTATCTTAATACTTGTGGGACTGGCGGCTTTGGTTACCTCTGCAATGCTGCATTGAGATACATATATGCAGATATGTAGCTGCCTGGCCAAGCTGTGTTTTCGAGTACAACCATTACCCGCTCGTGAGTCGTAAATGTCTTTTTTCCTATGGGATGTTAACTGCATTTTGTGTGACCAATTTTTAATTTATGTGCTTTTGTTATTACTGCTGCAGATTCCGTTCTCACATCAATGAGCCAACTGCCTCGGCGTACAACAAGGAGTCGAAGAAAAATTAAAATCGTGGCTTCTACAGGCAATGGCGAGAGAGGTCGAAAGAAAAGCAACATTACAAAATGTCGTCATTACTATGATGCTCAGAAGTTGTTGATTGTTTTCACATATCCAATCAGCATGGTAGTGACTCCAACGAGGAGGAACGAGGCTCTATCGTTGAGCAACAGTTCACGGCTCAATGATTCCAATTTGAATGGACTAATGATTCTGGCTACAACTAATCTTCAACTGAACATTGAAAACTTGCTAACAATATTCAGCAACATAAATCGCATATTAATGATATTTAAAGTATCAAGTGATTAAACTTTAAATAAATATTACCAGTACTTTTTTGTGAAACGTGCCGATTCGGCGTTCACCTTTTATCAATTACTGATATTAAACTAGTAGTTTTGCGAAAACTCTGTAATTTGATATGACACTTTGCAATTTCAATTTTTCACATTATAAAATTTATTGGTGATTGTGATTTTGTCCTATGAAATTAATTTGACTTGGTAGCTAATTTTGATGTCATTTTTTCAACAATACAAATGCGTTCCGGCTGCGTATCAGCAGATTTTTTCCTCAAAAAGTACTGAATAACACTAATTAAAAAAATGGATTTATCCATGTGTCATTTGATTCCAATCTAAAAAAATCGGTAATAATTGAAAATAATCATTTTTGACCTTGTGGCCCGTCATGTCCTCAACTAAATAAAAGCGGACCTAAGTCGAAAAAGGTTGAGAATCACTGATCTAGACCAATGCATAAGCATAATTCAAGTACATGAGCTTGTAATTTATTTGCTGAATGAATTATAACGAGCATGTAAAAATAACATTGAATGTCATTTTGTTACATTTGCGAAGTTCCATATGCATATTAGCTATACATTTTTGACTGTCACAATGAACGATGTGATTTGTCGGCCTTTACTACAAATATTTAATCTGTTTTACCCATTTAGTTGTCGTATTCGGAATATCATCACCAACAGGCAGCAACTTGTCACTGAAATCGTGGCGAAATCGTGAGACAACTAGCAGCAGATACTGTTTCTGTTCTTCACTTGTAATGAAGCAGCAGTCCTGTAACAATTTTGCAGCTTGAGCTACTTGGTCATTTGCCTCTGCTTATAGAGAAGGTTGACTTAATTTTTGTGTAGCTGGAAATCTTTTCAAAGGTCGGCTTTTTGACTGAAGCTTCTTGTGCAAGGGAGTCCACATTCAACCCAAGTGTGAATTAATGAAATACACATGTCTAAGACAGATGCGTGTGCTCTGTATATGTACAAGCTGGTGCATATCAATTCATTTTCTTTTTAGGCATATGTAAATGGTTTGTATTCTAACAGGACCACCCCCAAGCCTGGAGAATGGAGGGTAACACGGTCATGACGCAATGCGTTCGCCGGCAACTAACTTATTAGGCGATTTGCAGTTATATTTTAAGTTTGTGGCTCAATGGTTCAAGCTGGTGGCTCAATGGTTCAAGCTGGTGAGATATCGTTGCTGAAATATATATATGACTCAAAACACGGCTAATGCAAAGGTCCTTAAGTATTTATGTAGAAAAAGTTATGATTTTATACCTGGAATACCTTTTTCTGTTTATCAGAGTCATCTGGACAAACATCACTGCTTACAACAGGACCACTTGCAATTGTTGGATCTTCTAAATGCTATTGTGTATTGTAATATGTTGCTTGTTCAGATGTGATGTATCATAAATGCCATTTGTATAGAGCTGCTGTTTCCTTACTTTTATTGTGACTATAAATGTTGTCATCGTGATTTTTGGATAATGATTTTACTTCATCATCCTAATTCATATTTTGTGATCATGATCTTGTAGACTGTATAGCATTTTATCAAGAAACTTCCATAGCACTTTGATATGAGCATTTCGTGGCTACAGCTTACCATAGAGCACAGACAATTTTCTTCTTAAGCTAATATTTCTGGATGTTGTAAAAATTTAAGTGTAACAGAAGTCTGTAGAAGTGTGTACTAAACCTTGTTAGGAAAAATTGTGCGTGTCGCTTAGCCAATTACAGTTTTTAACGATAAGAAAAAGAAGGTGTAAAGGGATATGCAAATAAAGGAAAGGATGTATGCAGCCAGAAAGTAAAGCACAGGATAGGTAGATGGACATGCAAATCATACTGCATTCCAATGATCGTATGTGATCTCTTATAGACTATTATATAGCCTAATTCATGTTTCATCTCATTTTGAAAATTTTGATTGTATATATATATATATATATATATATATATAAAGGTCCTTATATATATATATATATATATATCTACAATCTAAACTTTCATGTTGTGTTTGAAAAGTATTTCTGAATATTGACTGTTGTAATTGTTTAGATATTTCAGAAGTTCTAATGTTGACATACTTGGACTTTGTATTTTACTGGTATAGTTAGATGTTGCCATCTTTTTCTATTTGTGATACAATGAATGGTGCGATCTTCATTAAAAATTATTATCAAACAAACTTGCTTAGTTTTTTCTCTTTCATGCATTAGCTATGTTATTCATTCCAATCTCATAAGTGTGCAGTATAGGTGACATTATATACTTTTGAGATCAAAAATGCCAACTATACAGGAATTGACCTGACAATCAATCATGTACAACCAGATTTAGTTGGTGGTAATTTTCCACTAGTATCAACGCCGACGCTCTTTATTCGTAGAGCCCACAGTGGAATTGTGTGGGCATACTGTAGGCAAAGTGAAGGTTTGATACCGATAGTCCTGCATAGCGCCCACAGCGGACGATGATTTGACACTAGAGCGACCCCAATTACGCCGACGCTCCTCACTCTTTGGGCCTATAGGGGAATATTGTAGGCATAGCCGTTGTAAAGACATATGCCTCCATCGCGCCCACAGCGGGCGATGATTTTCCACTAGCGGGCCAACGCTCCACATTCATAGGGCGTACAGTGGTGGCATGTGTGGGCAAACTGTAGACACAGCAATGGTTAAAGACAGATATACCTTCATCGCGCCTACAGCGGGGAATGAATTCCCGCTAGCGGCCCTATGTCATACCGACGCGCTGGTTCACGATGGGTCATCAGTTTCCCTCAAGGGGCGCGCTCTGGGCACCGCTTAGGGCATAATAAGGCGGAGGAAATAATGCCGGCAGAAGCCGTCGTTCAGACGCGGGCCCACAACGTCGGCCCTCTACCGTCTAGATGAGCAAATCGATGCAAAAATCGTGTTGACAACCCGAGAAGGGCCGATGTCGGGAATAATAATCGGCAGACACTGGGCCCTGCGAGTCGTGGCTGTCTGGGTGGTAATGGATGAATGAATAAATGTATGTATGAATATTCTGTAGGTCTACATGTATGTGCGAATTGTACGTATGTATGAATGTATGTATGAATGAGACAATGGATACTGTAGCATGTCACGGTTGCACTTTGGTTCTGTACAGTTGATCAGGTTGTGAGTGGGTTAGTGCTTATTTGGAGTAAGCGGCTCCATGATACCCTGTGGCATTGTAATTTCCGTAAGCCTGGTTGGTAGATGGGAATTTGGCATGTTCTAAATCCCCAAGCTCCTGGTTTGGTAGGTGGTGTCTGGTAAGGTGGTGTCTGGTTTGGTGTACAGCATCGTAATCTTGTACTCTGTCAATAATTGTGCTGTTTATTTGTCGTAGCTCTGGAGTTGAGGCGTGGAAAGAGATGAATGATGGTAGAAAACCAGATTAGAAGAAAGAAGACAATTCACAAGGAGTCAATGAAATCATTTGAATTAGATCAATGGACAAAGTCAACATGGAATTAAGCAAAGGCTGACATTATGTGGACAAACCCGAGATAACAGCTTAGCAAAAATGACAGTTCTCTGAATGAGTGAATGAATGAATGAATGAATGAGTGAATGAATGAATGAATGAATGAGTGAATGAATGAATGAATGAATGAATGATTATGACCAAGGCTGGAACTTTAGAAAATATATTAATGATAACATTTACAAGATCAGTATGGAACAGTACTTGTAATACATTTTTAATGTTAACTTTAGATTAAAAACAATTTGTCTATTCAAATTTGCGTGAAAATTTGAGATAGGCGTGTTCACTTCAGTCAACGTTTCTTTGTACCTAAATATCGACCAATATTTGATTTGTTGAGTTATTCTTTGTAAAATAATACAACATCTCCTTCCTGACCATCACAGACTGACTGTAACCATTATCATAATAATTATTATTATTATTATCATCATCATAATTAATCGTTTTACGGTCCATGGCCCGACCTCTATCTAAAATTGAGCGTCAAAATTTTCGTCTGTTTGATGAAATAGAACGAGAATAGAAATGAAGACAATTGAATGTGGAAAGCCAATTTGACTGAAAAGACGGTGGATGCCATGGTCCCAATCGACCTAATCTGATGTCAGCTGACACCAAGAGATAGTTTGAACACGGTCAATCGTACACTTTAGAGCAGAGGCTTAGAGCGCGTCGGTTGATATATCCTGTCCGTTATAATGGCGGCGCTATAGAAGTCTGTCCTTTGGTTATAGAGCTAGATAGAGCTTTAAGCTTAAACGCACATCAATACTTTTCTGCTTACGTCACTGTGAATGAGCAAAAGTGCATGATCTAGAATGAATGTCGCTCTACCAGATCGACGCAATTTGGTCCAGACACTGTGAGCATAAATGCATTTGTCAATTCTTTTCCTCACCATTTGCTTGGCCTACATGTACATTTTCATCACGATTCTATAATATTGCATTATATGGACAGAGATTATGTTTTAGTTGAAAGCAGTCAGCGTAAGGGTTGATGGTTCGTTACTCTGTACCGACACTTCGTCATATGACATACGAATGATGACTAATTGTCGCCTTCCCCTTAATGATGCTCCAGGCTTAGGACTGGCACTACCACCGTACCACGGTCGTAATAGTGGCGGGGATAAGTAAATTGAACAGAACTGAATCCGTCCCACTAATATTCACACCATGGAATACTTGGTCATCTTTCATTGGCTGACACCAAAACAGGCGGTGCAATTGCATCGTACTCCTTGTGTACATAATTATATTGTGACCAGAGTTGCCATGCATAAACTTGTATCATCCTGCTTGTCTTACGAGATCACAACCTTCTTTCAAAAGCAGCGACGTGATCATAAGTCAAATGGTAATCAGAGAAGTTCGATCATGCAGCTATCAACGACTGATTCCATAAGAGACGGAATAACTCGTGGCAACAAGGGTGTCTGGCGAGGCAGGCATTATAGTCGCAGAACTTGTGAAATGAAACTGTTTGTCTCAATGGAAACCATTTGACGTCATAATCAAATTATGACAATTATGACGTTATATTATTATGACGAAACACGAGTTAATATGTTTAGTGGCGTAACACTATAATTATGTAACATTATTGGGCCTGCTCTGTTCGTTCCCTTAATTTTCTGGCTTAATAAGTTTTTTTCCTTTGAAAAACTTTTAAAATGTTGTAAATTACCATCAAAATGTTAGTCTTTCACAAAAACTCTTTCTTAGTATCGTGTATCCTGCTATACGAAATTGATGTCCGTTTTTGACTAACTGCTTTTCTTGATTATTCTCTGTCGGTAATTGTAGCTCGTACGATGCGGCTACCTTAATTGTCGGCTGCAGCTACACGCGAAGGCTGCACGGATGACAGTGCATGCAACGTCCATTCAGTTCGATCAGATGTTAAATAGCATTGAGTAATGACGCCGAAAACTCATGTGACGGCGACGCATACTACGACGCCAGACAAGAAATACGACGAAGACATAAATAAGGGAAGTAGACCTTTTCCATTTTGCTGGACTGAAAAGCAATTTTTATCCAAGTGCGAGGAATAGATTTGTTTGAATTGTGATAATGGTAAGCAAAACACATCCATTTACAAACTTACTGAATGTTGCTTTAAGAGACAAATGTATTGTTCCGGACATGTTCATTTGTGTCGAGTGAGTTAAGATCATTTTAGTTACAAGTAATGTAGCTGTCTAATGCATGTCCTTAGTTGGTTGTTGGCTGTAATATTACGTGCGTCAGTACCATCTACTGTCTTGTCCTTGAAGCAGCATAGGCCTAGTGCTCTGAGTCAAAAATCGTCATTTAAACACGTAGTTTCTAGTCTTTACAATGATACAGAGACGTGTTTTCTAGCTATTTTAGGCGTATGCTGGACACCTGCCATCTGGACTGGACTTCCCATAGAGCTCCGTCTCCTACCTAAGAACTCATCATCTTCATTTTACGCCTCTCTTAAAACTATCCTTTTCAGCCGAAGGTTAGGCCGGGAGCGCCTCTGAGTAGATATCTCGAGGAGGCGCGCGCAATATCAAGTATTTTTGATTGGTTGATTGACCTGAACGAAAAATGGTAGGTAGATATTTTGCAATGATATTCTGCTACTTTTGAATGGGCCACGCTCAATTCACTTGCTCGGATGGCTTCACAACTTAAAGTGAGAAGATATTCCAACGAGTTTACGTTAACATAATCTGATCACAGACATTTAAAGCATCTAATATAACTTTAAGGCAAAAAACAATATTCTTCACTCCTATACATTGCAGACGAATGTCCACTGTCAAAAGAACATGTTACAAATCATAGATGAAACTCTCCAGCCAACGTTGCAGCGGTAAGCGGACTATTGATCATAGAATCATAGGACCATTGATCATAGGACGTTTGGCTGCAAGGACCAATGATCATTAGGACCATTGATTACAGGACTGTTGATCATTATGTTGTTTGGTAGCATGGACCATTTACTAGTTACAGCTTACAGGTGCAGTCAATAAAGGTCAAATTATAGCTTGACCAATCAAATCCGTCAAAGAATACCTTTGTAGTCAGCAGATTATCTCGCATTGAACAATAATCAATATAAAGTAAAATAGTCAAAGTTAAGGAAAGTATATTACATTATAGATACTGACCCTTTCGTAGTCCATAGAGTTACAAGCCAGGTAGGACTGGTGCAGTCAACAGAATTAACGTGACCAAGCAGAGGCAAGCATGGCATGATAGTCATGTCCCACATGATGGGTAAATTGTGGCTTTTTGGCCTTTGGGAACCTCTGCTCCAAGCCAGATTTTACTAAAATGATCATTAGAGTAGCAATTTAACCAACTTCATTGTAGCACAGATGCTCTGGCCTATTATAGCCTATCATATAAGCATAAGTATATTTGAGAAAGGGTCGCTCGCGCTGTTGCAACATACGAACAAGCGCACGTGTTGATCTACATTCGGACCATAGTATGCATTTGTCAAAATTAATGCTCAGCTTGTAGACTGATTTGGTTTGAAAAGAGACATCGTGGGCTAATTCTTCATTTCAACTTAGATAGCAGGCCCTATAACTTACTATTTTGTAACTTGTAGGCGAAGAACTTATGTTTATTTCATTTTACTGACTTATTCTGTGTTCATTAGTAAAAACAGTTAAAACAGTCATTAAAACTTATATTTTTTCGTTAACTGACTTTAAACTCTCATTTATTGTTTGTTAAACTTTGATAAATAGTCCTATGATCAGTTTCCGTGTGACCAAACGTCCTATATACGAATAGTGATCCTATGATCAACGGTCAGAAAATCGTTGTAGCACAACTCGACGGTCCATCATTATGTGCCTTGAATGCATGCATACAACAAGCAAGAGAACAGACTGGTTTTGCAGATGATCTGAAAAGATTTCGATCGGCTTAATTTCAGAGGTGATTTATTGTTGTGAAGATGCTGCAAATGAGTGCAAAGAAGAATGAGGCAAGCCTTCCTAGGGCAGATGACGTCAAAATGCTGCCCAGGTTCGACGAGTTTACGAGCACAACGCCTACAAAATACCTATTAGTTTACATTTACTTTACTTAACAAATTTTCCACATTTTTCCACCGCTTAGGCTACATCTATAGGCTGCAAATAGCGCTCAATATCATTGCAGTTTTATTATAGGCTGAGCCTTTAACTTTTAACTTGTTGTTGCATCAGTCACGTGGTCACTTGTGTTTAAAGTAGGCCTAGTTCTTCAGATTCTTTAGACCAAATGCTAAGTCTTACCTATCGGCCTAGAGTTGCCTGCCATATCAGCATGTGATATGGTTAATAAGTAGATACAAAACAATCCAGTGCAGTGTAGATATAAAAGCGATAGATAAACAAAAAATTGGGAGAATAAATGCGAGATTATCTATCTATAAAATTATCTATTCATAAAATCATTGCCGATCAACTATTTATGGAGCACCTTTAATAGTTTTGACTATGGTTTAACCCAAAGTGTTCGAACCTCATTTAAAGCCTATAGTAGGCCTACATTATGATAACGGTTGCTTCATAGGAGTCGTCTTAAATTATTGAATAAGCCAAGACTTGCATAGTCGTTGGATTCAAGCTGTTTAATCTAAGTATTTAGCCATTGTCTTGAACAAACGGAGAATACGATTCCTTGTAAGACTTTTGTGAAACAAAGGCGAATACTATATAGAGACTACAGATTTTCCTAGCCTTGTATTTAGCGACTATTGGGTCTACAGACAATTTGAAACTAAATTGATCATTATCTCCTTTGCTGCATCTGAAGAGGATTTGTCAGTCTGCCCAGTTGCATCTGAGACAACGAATGTGCTGTATCCTAAAGCGTAATTCATCATTTAGCCTAGGCCTACATGTCACTAACCTGATATAACATAATCACCATTATTAAACTTATCAAACTAATATAACCAGAGGCCAGGGATGGCTCCGGCAGTAACTTAATTGATTAATTGAAAATACGGAATTTTAATAACAATTGTAATTGTTAATTTGTAATCTGCTGCCCTAAATCAAAGAATTTGTATTTCGTGATTCAATTACATTCTGCATGTAATTTGTAATTTCTAAATAGGGGAGACCGGGGATGGTTGATACACTTTTTTTCATTTTTAGTGTTTGCACATTCACCACAGTACTTGAACATAATGCGATAGTATCCACTACTGTATGAACATTAGCACTAATATTAACCATGCTAATTTTTTTTAATGCATAAGATTATAAACTGAAGAATGTTCAAAGGAGCGCACCAAAAGTGTTTCATTTGCCCCAAGCCGGGGCAGGTTGTAGCAAAGGCAAGTAGGCATGATTCATAGGTGTATTACTCAATAAAAAACATTAAAAGTTTGCAGAATGTGAAAAATTACTCAGGTTAGGCAAAAATGGTTTTCTTGTCGAAAATGTTCAATAATCTGCTACAGCCACCCATCTAGTCTCAGGCAACTGAAATGTTTCGGGGAGATCTGATTGGCAGATAGCATGTATTCATTAGGCATACCTCCACGATGAAGGCCTATATTGAATTATTCATCGGTTTCTCAGTTGAATTGGTTGACTGTTCCTTCGCTTCTAAAGTAATTATGAGCAATTATGGAATGTATTCAGTGGCCCCCGCACCTTATGACTGGCCGAAGCACGTGCTTCTGCACTTTCTACAACTTATGGGCTCGAGGGGGCACACAATCACACATGTTTTCATTACTGGCGCAATTACATGGGCATTTTATGGTTTGCCAGTCAGCTAATATCAAATGGCTCAGAGACACCAGTTGTCATTCTAGATGCACTTTTACCCATTCACATTGACGTAAACACAAAAGTAATTAGGTTTACGTGTATTTTAAACCGTTATTGCCAACGGCCTCTGCACTCAAGTGTACAATAGTCGGTAGCATAATGTAATCATTGTTATCTATTATTAGTCTAGTGTTTTTGATCGGAACGGCCTTGCAACTTAACTAGTCACTAGTAACCTACATGAAATCTTAAAGGTAGAGAAGAGCTCAGCTATGCCTGGAAAGCAGGTTCATTGCGGCGAACAAGATATCGCCACATTATTCAGGCCTAACATTTAAACAGCAGCCGATGCCACGAATGGTAGATAAGATTTGTAGACTGGACACGAGAGTCAAGATAAGACAATTCTGAAACACGGCTTAAGATCCACGCTGTGTCAGGAAAAACGGGACCACATCAACTCAAGAGTCGACATATAACATCTTTAGCACAAGAGTGTATTGTGCAAATGAGAGATTTTTGCGAACGTCAAAATATTTGAAAAACTATCTGTGCATTGCTCTAACTGTATAGGTGTGCCTTGTTTGACAAATTATTTTGATATTCTAGACTAAATTTAAAACATATTCTTTAAAATTATAACTGAAAATAAAAATATAAATTAAATATATTATTTTAAATGTGCGCAGGCTACAACTTTGTAGGTTTTTGTTTGGTTTCATTAAACGTTGCCCTACATTGGACAACATGATAGGCCTATATTCTAAATTAATAAACATATATGAACTGAACATAAAAGGCTAAATTCTTAATAGGTGGCCTATACCTTAATTAATAGATAGTCTGCTTGTGTTTGTACGCTATAAAATAGTAATCAATATTGTGCTACCCTGTGAATTTCTAAGCTTGATATTTCAACAGTATTGAAGATATTCTATTATAATTAAGCGTAGCTTTTAAAACAAACCCATGTGTGCACCGGCCAATAAACCGATCAACAGACACAGGCGCACACTGCCTCATCAACCGATCAACAGACACACGCGCGTACCGCCGCATCAACCGATCAACAGACACACGCGCGCACCTCTCGATAAATCCATCAACAGACCCACGCGAGAACAAACGCATGTAAAGGCCAAGCGACAAACGCATGCGTGTGTAAAATGTATCGATTTGTTAGCGTTCTAAGATACGGTTGATAACTCACGAAGGATATTTCTGTGAGGTGCCAAGATTATGTCCTGATCGAAAGAAGTTTGGAGCCGCTAATCAATGGAAACATTTTCTTGTTCTATAGTAGGCTCTTTGGCTGTTCTAAGCTATACTTAAAGGGCTTTACTAATATAGTATAAAGAATTTTTTAGATCTAGAGTTATTATCGTTTAGATCTAATAACATTCGATTTCCGCCACTTATCAAAGAAAGCAAAATGAGGATTTGAAACTTTATTGACTGGTTCCGTAGCAACATAGAATGCCGTCGTAGGCTACATAAAAGGTCACCAGAGGCTATAGCACATTATAATGATTAATTTTTAGTCAGACGCTTTTAGAAGAAGTCAGATAATAATAAAATAATAAAACACGATTACTTAATTTCCACGTTGAAGTAAGAAGAGGCATGCCTCGTCTGACTCTTGCCTCGTCTTGAGAGCTTGGCACTCGCCTCCTATTGCCTCATACTGGCTACGGGTCTGGTTGTCTGTTTGGTCTTTTCAATCAGCATTGTTAGGTTTTCTTTGCGTTGATCAATCGGTAAAATTGTCTAACTTTTTTTAGTTTATATCCTGGACAGTAGCTCTACAGGAGGCCAACGCTGTCAGTAAAATCGGAGATAATTCACCATCCATTCATTTAATTTGATTCCTGCATGCCTCAGACTGAGGAACATTACTGCTTCTTATACAGTGACACTAGGACTAGAGTCCTACATCTAAGGGATATTATGGGCTAACATTGACATGTCGGTCTATACTTGTCTGACCACGGGGCAATTGATCTGGAACCGAAACTGTGCTTATTATATCTGCCTATTTATTATGATCATGTCAATTTAATTTGACTAATGCCTCTATAGGTCTACTCTCATCAGTGGCGGATCCATAGGGGGGGGCGATGGGGGCGATCGCCCTCTTATATTTTTTGGAAAGAAATTTCTTTAGCGATTTTTACTTGATAGCGTCTTCATAGCGTCCCGAAAAGAAATATTGATATTGCTTAATTAATAATATTATTGATTATAGCAACAATCTATAATATTTTTTATTATAAACTGATATTAAATTAATAATACACAATTATTTAAAAATTTTAATTTTAAAAGTAATTTGTATTTACTATTTATTATATTTTTAACTAACACAGCATGGTGTTTGAAAACGGAAGTAAATTAGGTCTATTGAGCAGACTGTTTAAAAGTAAGAATTTTAATAAAGTTGTGCGGTGCGTATTTTAAATCGGACTATTGGGATACCAATATATGACGTCATTTTATAGTTACATTACATAGATTAAGACAGTAGAAGAATGATACTCAAAGAAAAAAAGTAAACAAGTTTTACGATTTGTGGGCTTGCCTGCGGTTGCCACTAAAACCTAAAAATCGCCCCCCCCCCTTACTAGATGGTCTGGATCCGCCCCTGACTCTCATGCATGAATAATAAAACTTTTCAAGCTATTTCGTGTTGAACATATTTGTTTCTTGGTTCTCCTGCGTTACCATCGATCGGTTTCTTCCAAGGGTGAAAAAAACCAAGATTTAAAAAAAAATCAAAAGTTGATGTTTCTTGGTTCTATTTGGTTCTATTTGTTTTTATTTGGTTTTTTGGTTTTTAGTTTTCTTGTAACAACAGTTTTGTTATTAAAAGCATCAAACACAGCATGAAAAAGAGCTCCAACATGTTTCTATAATTAATTCAGCTTGATTTTCGACTGAACAACACACAATTAGTAATAAAATAATAGTATATTAAATATATATATTTTTGTTTTTGTTTGTTTTTGTTAAAAACCAAAAAACCAAATAATCAAAAAACCAACATGTTCGCAGCCCTGGTTTCTTCTGGAGCGCCATAGAAGGCGGGGGTGGGGTAGGAGAAACGCCCGTCCTACATGTCTACCACCTACGCATTTACAAATTGACCCCTGCACTGGTGGAAATAATTATCATCTTACCGCCCTTTTTAGCTGGAAAATGCAGATGGTTAGTAGCAGGGCTGATTCAATGGACTACCAGTTATACTTACCATGCATTGTCACTTACTGCGATTTCCAATATATGATCTTTTTTTCTGAGATAATTATGTCTCACCAAGTTTTCGAGCATCCAGAGCAGTTTCGAAGACGCAAATGTCGAATGTCAGACCAACAACGAAGACTGTCATAATACCTCGCTCCCTTAGTGTTTCATGCAGACGTGTATGTGTAAAACCACCATTATCGAAGAATCCTGAATAGGAGTCAACCTACGAACAACCGACAAACGCTACAAACTCGACAAAAATCTACGATAATAAACAGTAAGCCCTATAATATGATTATACGACTAATTATTTTGACTGAATGCACGCAATTTATTATTCATTTCAATAGCAAACTGCAAATTTACTATGCTCCAAAATTAAAATCTCAGAAAATTGCCTGTTTGACAGGAATGAATCAAACTAGCTAAAAGTAAAAAAAACTGCTGGCAGTAAATGTAACAACCTGTAGAGTAATGTAACGTAACAAGACATTAAACACTGTAAAATGTCTCTTAAGGTCATTTCTATAAAGTGCTCAACGCGTGGCCATCAAACAGCTGAAAAAGTTGGTATTGGAGAGACTAGAGAAAACCATAATTATATTCAGAAGCAACGAAAATCTTGGTCAACTTCAAACCTCGCAGTGCTGACCCTTTTGTATGACTACATCCGTATCTTCTTGCTTAAGATCTTTATGAAAACGTGCATCATCTGTCTGTTGAATGCAGTGGTCCGGCCAGAGCTTCTGTTGCACCACTATAGTCTCGTTGACTTGTGCAGAGCAGTCGACCGTGTAGTTTGTTCGTGTACTTTCACTTTCACACAGTTGACCTGCAATACATTGTGTGAAATCAACTGTGCGCTTTCACTTTCACATACTTGACCTGCAATGCATTGTGTGAAATCAACTGCCAATTAGGTGGAACCAATATCTGATTGGGTCAATTGACAAGGTCAACTCTTATTAGAAACTGGTACCATCTGTTCTCTCCACAATTGTTGCTGGCATTCTCTCATCATCTTTCGTTTTTCGATTGCTGGCTTTTTTAATAAACGAAGGTATAATAACGATAACTGCTCTTTTCTTCCTAAATCAAGGACGGTCTTTATTGCTGGTTCGTCCATTTCTCTGCAAGCGAGTCAAGCACTACGATGCTAAAGTACGTCACATAAAATTAAGAACAATTCTGTAACAATTATAAACAAATTGACTACACCACAGATCAAGGAGGTGTTGTCCTAGGAAGACTCAATGTGTTTCAAAGTAACTTGACAGAGTACTATATCGTACACATTGTGTTATAATTATACCAGATTGTATATTCTTAGACATCATATCGGCTATATAAAATAAATAAATGGAATTATTTTTACATATGCCTACGTATATATATATATATATATATATATATATATATATATATATATATATATATATATGTACAGTTTCTGTTCCTTGTTATTCTCATTGGGTGCAATAAAAAGATGTTGTTATTGTTATTGTAGTTATTGTTATGTATACCTGTACTGGAGTCTCAGAGTTGTCTCTCAGCTGTTTAGCAAACCTTAAAATTAAAATGCCCATGTAATTGTGGCATTATGCAAATGTTGAAAACATGTATGCCCCTCGTGCCCTAAGTTTGAAAGGACAGGAGCACGTGTCCCTGCCAGCCACTGGTTGCCGCTTAATAACTGGTTTTCATAAGTTCCTAACCTCCCACCCATCAGCGGAGGATGTTTTTTGCAAATTCATATGGGGCGAGATGTCATTGTGGATGATCCCATAAACAATAATTATGCGCTCGAATACCTTAGTCGTGATATCCAAGCTTCTAAAGCGCCACTCAAAATCCAAGCGAAGAGCACCAGTTTATTTACGAGCGTTAATTATGGCAAGTCATGGGGTTGTCCAAAGGGTAGTCTGAAGGAATTTTGATTCCAATTACAATTATTTTGGCGTGACTTCAGTTTCGAGTGGAAGCCAGAGGCTTTTAAGCCTATAAAAACTGATCATTTCGGTAATGCAACTGGAACGTTAACCTACAGCGCGCGGCAGAGCACAGGAAACATAGCCTACGAAAGCGTCACATACAGTATTAGGCCTACATCACAGAACAGTCTGCCAGAAGCAGTGACACTATATGAGAAACGAAGCAGTCGTAATAAAATAACGAGAAGTGCATTTACTACGAAGTACAGTATGTAGACCCTATATGTTACTACTTGCAAACTCGAAAACGCACTTTTGTAAGCTAAATTTTTAAGGTATGGCCCAATTATTACACTTGTAGCAGCATGGCCTGTGTTATGGCGCTCTAGAAATTGTCCATTTAATAATAATAATTACAAGTTCTTCAAAAACCAAAACTTCTATAGCGTAAAAGTAATTTTTATTGTAATACGCGAACGGATGATTGCCAGCAATTGTGGCGTTCTGCCGCCCGAGCGCCTGCCTAGCGCTAACGGACGGTGTCGACCCCAGCTCGCTGACACGCCTGGAGTCGCCCGAGTCACTTTCTTACCAAATCTCAATGCCAAACGGTTACTCTCTATATCTACCAGGATGTTCACTATCACCAGGCAAGATTAGGGACGGGTTTCTTCTCCAAGAAAGGTAACACGGCTCGAATTAGTAACGAGGTCTGACTCTGCCTATTCCGCGGTCGCCGGATGGGCAACGCTCTGAGGATGGCCGTACTCAAAACAGGGTTCATAATCATACCGGCAGGAGTCTTCCTCGCCTCGCATACCTTCCAAGCTACTAGCCTCGTCTTCCTCTACCTGATGTCGTGCCGTTCAGCATCTTGTGACTCTGAAACTATCGCCATTTAGGGACACCAAACGTTCTCTTAAGTTACGAGGTTCAGACATATTTGAAACAAGTCCATAAGCCATTTCGGCCTATACAATTATCGGTAGCTAAATCCAACGTCTTATACTCTTAGACATTACTGTCCCCAACTCTCTAACCTCTGTCGTCCTAGACACACCAGTCTCACAGCACTTTGTCATATCATGCTAGACACTTACCTATCACGTCTTCTGCTCAATACGTATCTCTCGATCTATTTCCGTGTATGGCATAAACGGCCGCACACGTATATTTTGTCATGCACATTTGACTGAGTTCCCGTCCTCTGTGTTAGCAGTTACCCACCAACACTGATATATTCTGCTTCGATAAAAATGACACTGGCATGGTATTCACGGACACTGATAGTGAAGGTCTTCAGTCTATAACCTTCGCTATCTGCACACAGATCTTTGATCCGACCTACGCACGAGGGGGCCCGACCTCGCACTTTAGTCAGCTCTCAGAACTGTGTGTGACGACAAACAACCATGTATTCACCTGGGTACCCGATTACCCAAACGTACTCGTATCGATCACTTCGATCAGACACGCAAATAGATACACTTCGGGAAAATGGGAGGAGTATCTATGACCAACGTAGGTAGCCAACAGTAATATTTACGCATCGATCAATTCTTGGTCTGCTTACTACCTTTACCCTGGGTTTCCGACTGCCCAGACTTTCACGTCGGCCTCTTGGCCCATTTTTCCGTGTGTGGCATACCGGCCTCACACGCATAAGTTATCATGCACACGATTGACCGTCCTCTGCGTTGGCAGTTGTCCGCCAACACCGTAATATATTCTGATACTCGGAAAACCGAGAGGAGTAACTATGACCAACGTAGGTAACAAACAAGAGTATCTATCGAACGACTATAAAACCATCAAGAAGAGTTACTTGACTAGTAACCTGGAGGTATCAATCGGCACCAGTGTTTTCTCTTGTTTGTCACGTGCTCTTCTAACGCGTTCACCCTCCACGTGTAATTCCAGCGGGTTCTTCGGGAATTTCCCCGATATTTCTATCGAACGTATTCAATGGGGAACTTTCCCCGTATGTGCCAACGCTCCACCGCAAGCTCTCTCGGTTTGTACGGCTGCTACTGCGGGAATCTACTCGGCTTGTATTTCTTGCGGCCACCCGAATTTTCATGTCTCCGACAACCTGGGGAAAACGGGAGGAGTATCTATGACCGAACTAGGTAGCCAACAAGCATATTCCTCGGCCTGCTTGCATCTGTCATATACTTTAATATCCGATCACCCAGACTCTCACATGTCTTTAACTCTCATCGACTGCATTTATTCATCCCATCGTAGGAACATATTTGTATTCGTCACCTAGAGATCTGACCAACGGTAATGCACCAACTCTCGTTTCTCAGACTCGATTCTCTCACAGGCAACTGAGGTAAGTGTCACCACGTTACCTCTATGTTTCACACAGACCTGTATTATTATAATAACTTTCTCTGAAGCAATTGTACTCTGTCCTCTGTACTCTATACACTGCAACGAACCACTGGCAGATCTTTCCAGGAAGTCCTCGAAAAGAGATTATGTAGTTAGATCTACAAGAAGAAATTAGTAGACGCCTCGCGGGGAAACCGCGAGCCAAGATATTGCAACTAGACACACAAGTGAATAGATTTCTGGAAAACGAGAGGAGTAAGTGTGACCGACCTAAGTAGCCAACAAGAAGATTTACCGAAAGATCGCAAGACAATAAAGAAAACATACTACGGGGACACCACAAGTACAGATATTACGTTTAGTAACTCAAGTAAAGATACGCGGGGAAACCGCGACCTTAGACATTGCGATCAGACACGCAAATCAACAGATTGCTGGTAAACGGGAGGAGTAAGTATGACCACGCTAGGTAGCCAAGTATAGAAAAGAATATGCAGAGACGCCCACAATTGATCAGGTTTTCGGCACCAAAGGGAACTTTCCCTGTATCGAACGCACCAATGGGGTCACAATCCCCGTATTTATCGAATGTATTCATGTTTTCCAGTATTTGTCTCAACAGTCGCCATAAATCTGTCTCGATGTAGCGTTCGGTTGCTCGGGGCTTTACCCGATCTCTATTTCTCACGGCCACCGACGGGGTCACGTATCCGACAACCGGCTAGTATTCTCGAGGAGTAACTATGACCGATCTAGGTAGCCAACAAGACTATTTCTCGGCCACCAGAACTCCCACGGTCTGCACGGTCGGGGATTTTTCCCAGTCTATCTCTCGGTCGACCGCCGAGGTCTCTCTCGATATATGCGTCGGTCCCTTCTGCGACTCACCCAGTCTGTATCACTCACGGCCACCAACGGGGTCACCATCTTCCCCGTATTTCCGAACAGACCTGTCATTCATTCATTTATTTCTCTCGATCGGGTCTTTACGCACTCTCGAACGGTAACCAGACCTGTGAGCATTTCTCACGATCGGTCTTTCTCTGTCAGCCTGGGTCTTTCTGTGTCAGCCTGTTGACTCCTACGATCAGGGCACGGTCCGTCTTGCGATCGACGGCAGAGGGGCCCACCCCACCAGATCAGCGAAAAGCAGCACCAGCCTGACCGCGAGAGCGGCTGTCACTAGAGGTCGTATTTATATGGCAACACTCAACGATCCCTGGAGCGGTACGAGAACCACTCTACGTATGAAGCAGTACGAACCACTGCTCCACATTTATAGCGATGCACCGCATGTCAGGCTATACTCAAGCCAATTCATGCGTCTGCAAGCTATGCACTCGATTAAAAACCGCCGATCGGTCTTCCTTCCTATACGCAACACTGTAAAAAAATAGACGTAAAATAACACTATGGCGAGCCGATTATTTAAATAAATCATTCATTCAAGCCTTGTGACCTGTCCGCCACACAATCATCATGATATCATAAACATAAATATAATTTTAATAAGAAGTAAATGTTCACAGCTTTCACAGCTTCTGATTAAGCACCGCTAGCTACGGATTGAACTGTGAAGTAATCGTAACAGTTGACTTGTATTATAAAAGTATCATAATCTACTTATTTAACATTTACACAGTCCTGATATTAAGGCTGTCATGCGCTGTATAGGCCTATTACACAGGCCCATATTAAGTAAAACACCGTGGTAAGGGCTTGCACATGTAGGCCTCGGACCTACGTGAAATATAATATAGGTCTATTATTAGTTATTCGTGCATTAAGATGATGGAAAATACGCAATGTAACCACGCAGGTTGACAAGGCCCGTTACTTATGTAGGCTTATGCTATGGCGATTATAGGCCTACACTGTACAGCGGCGCTTCCCCTTACACAGATGTTGCAGGGTTACCAAATTTGGTTATTTGGTTTTTGGCATGTCGAGTTTCTTTATAAAAACGCTGGATCCGGTATGAAACTTTACTTTTGATGGGAAACGCTTTAGAATGGTAGGCCTGTAATATGGTATATAATGAAACAATGATAAAGGGAACTAATTTTAACCTGAAATAGGCCGAATATATCGCAGTATTTTAAAGCGATGCTGCTCTTTTGAGGTCGATATATATCGATGCTGGTGACGGATGATCTGCTGTGTAGTCCAAAATCGAGACTTGAAAATCTATCATCTCTGTTATTCTTTGAATGTTGTTTCGTTTTTTATTTTGTTTGAAAGATCTCGTTTTTTCATTTCTTATTTTTCGTCCGGTTTTCCGTTTTTTAATCTTTTATGCAACTTCATTTATTTATTTACTCTCCGTTGTTATTTTATAGAATTTTATTTCGTTCAAGTATATCCTCTATAGGCCTACGCCACTGCATTGTCTTGTCAGCCTGCATGGTAGCTGCGTTGACTGTCGATAGGTCAACGTTGTCTGGCAAGGCCTAGTCTGTGCACAGTCAACGTTGGACCACGATAAGAATCTCATCTAATGATCATACAGCGCTGGCTCAAGGTCTGTCGGTGTTGGAACATTGCTAATCCTCCATCCTCAATCCGTAGGATGTACATCGATGACCATAACAGTCCGCTACCGAACAATTTCAAGATGATCCGAGTATATACACAGATGTATTTTGTGTTGGTGCCTTGGTGGGAGACATTTAGGCCGAGGTTGAGCACAACATGAAGCAGTTTTGTTAACACTTGGTCCAGATCGAGGCGTCCAGATGAGGGGTCCAGAGGCAAATGGGGATTTTGAGTCTTTAAGAGGTAAATATCTTGCCTTCGTGACACTTGGGACCAGAGTTTGCCTCCATCATTCAGAGAAAGATTGACGTCTCTGACATGTTCATATGCAATATAATATTATGTTGCGTATCATGATGCGTATAATATTATAGAGAGGGAGACGCAGCGAAAGAGAGGAAGAGGGCAGAGCAGAGTAGGGCCAAAGATAGTGACAAAGACACGAGCAAAGACAAAAGCAAAGACAAAAGCAAAGACAAAGGCAAAGACAAAGGCAGGAACAGTAAGTGACTTCGTCTTCCGTTTCCGCCTTCGCCTCTCCTCTTCCTCTTCGTCTGCGTGTGAACTCGATTTGTCTCTAGCCCTCTGCCTCTGCCAAAGGCAGAAGCTTAGGCAGAATTTAGTTCTTTATTCCATGTAGACCTAATACTGGACCTATGAATATTGGTCCTTGTAGACTTTAGTAGACCTAAACTTTTCATTGCGATTAGGAAGATCTAAATCATCTAATAATAGGTATAAGAATTAGGACGTATGCATGTCTCTGGGACTAGAGATTGCAATTCCGGAATTCCTGAAATTCCGGTCTTTTATAAATACCGAAATTCCGCATTTTTCAAGCACAAAATCCGGAATTTCGGAAGTGAAATTATGGGTTTAAATAGCAGTTATTATTATTATTATTATTATTATTATTATTATTATTATTATTATTATTATTATTATTATTATTATTATTATTATTACTACTACTACTACTACTACTACTACTACTATCATAATTCATGGTACACAAGATGCAGAACTTTATTTAATTTACATAATTACGATATATATATGAATATGATATAGCCTAGTAGGCCCTATATTTCATGTGAGGTTGGACTTTGAATAATTGCGCTATAATTATAAGTTGATGAGCTATGCACAAAAAGACTCTCGTGTTTTTTCTGTATTTTTACTGTTATTTTGGAAACGCTGAATAAAGTCTTCAGAATGACTCCAAAGTTTGTAGAGAGTTTAACTCTCTAGAAAGATACAAACGCCACGACAGAAAGGCTATGGTGATTCAGTAGTCTGTTGGCATTATTTATTGATTGAGCACCTATAGCAAAGACTGTGTTGAAGTTGATCATGCGTCTTCTGCTGCCGGTGTTAGGCCTATCTGCTCCAGCAGCTTGCAGACTCGATGAAACCTTGGACTCGCTGTGCTTCCAGTGTTCATATTTTCAGAAGCATAGGCCGATGCCTGCTGCATTATGGATTCATGAACACCATGTATTATAGGACATAATATTATAGGTCTGTGTTCTTTAAGTTTGTAACTTTTTATCTATTTCTTTGACCATTGTCACTGAATAATATTAATTGACTTTGTGATACCTTCGACGCTACTTCCATATGTAGTTTGTATAGCCTACTAGTTAAGAGGACATACAATTAGTATTTGATTTTGCTAGGAATTTGTCGGAATTTGACAGTAGTAGTCGGTCAATACGTTCATAATGAGAATTCCAGAATAATTCCGGAATTTTACAGAAAAAATCCCGAAATTCCGGGAATATGATTATGGTCTGGAATTGCAATCTCTATCTGGGACATTATATATACTATATACAGCCTAGGCCCTAATTGTTTTGTTTGGCCGTCTGGGCTGCCACCATGATTGCCCACCAATTGTGCTGAGATCCTTTGTTCGGAATGGAGTTTGGACCGCTGCTTTTAACGCAGATGATTTGTTGAGTTGTCTATACCCAGTGACGTAAAACATGACCGACTGTAGTTTTGAGTTATGCGACCTTATCACTTTGCACATTTAATAAAACTTATTTGATGTTCAAATTTATCTAGAGCTTTACTTTATTGTTTTATTATATACCTATGTATTCATTCAGCTGCAACTAAATTATATTACAATTAATATGAAGTGTTGCATCATTTTGAAATATATAGTCTAATGCATGAAGAAGAAAAAATGGCTATGTAATGTGCAGGTGTTTTTGTTACAATTGTCATAAATGTCCACAGTTAGAGAGTAAATTAAATTAAATATAAGGTGCGACGAAATTCTGTTCAGTACAGTTTTGATAACGAGACTACTGGATCTGTAAGTTTTGTAATAGTCCCGTCGTTTTTATTTAGCGTGGCTGCGCCTGTATGCACTGTAAAATGTTGGGTGTTGGTAAAATGCGAACCGGCGAACTGCGAACGGGTAAAACGCGAACCAAAATGCGAACAATGGGCGCAAGCGGATCAGGTTAAGGCATCGTGAGTGTCGGTTAGAGTCAGGGTGGGCATCGTGAGGGTCGGTTAGGGTTAAGGTTAGTGTAGTTGGTTGCGTTCAGGGTCATGGCTAGTATCGTTTATAGATACTTGCCGAAAACCTTTGACCGCATAAATAATAATATAAATGACAACCATAGACGCGAACCGATCTCGAGATTTTTAGCAGCCAATCAAAAACAAGTTTGCAAACGTTTCGCATTTTACCGGTTCGCAGTTTGCCAATTCGCGGTTCGCATGTTACCCACACCCTAAACTGTTATGCCATTATCGGATACTGTAGTTAACATAACATAGTTTACTTTTCTTTTAAAGAGTGGAGAATATAATGCCATATATGTGATGTCAAAGCATTGACTGTTTTAATGGTTACACACTTAATAAGTTAAAAGAATGAACTATGATTAACATATATTTAGGACAATTCTTCTGTGGCCGATAGTTCTGTTCCAGTATAAACGAAAATTTTACTTCCACGACCAAACGCTTGCAAAACTTCGCATGTGCAAATTTCAACGCATACTCACTTAAAACACCTAAATTTGTTTAATATGCATCATGAGGATCGGTTAGTGTAAGGTAAGGCGGGTGCGTAGCGAATCGTCGAAATCCTAATCCTCAAAACAGAATTACGCCGTATTCTCGAAATTGATTTTGTAATTCTCCATAATGTTTCGCTTATTATATGACAAAAGAAATTCATGCCATAGCCTGAAACGACCATCAGAAGTTCATGATGCCCATCCAATCCATGGATAATCAAGGTTATCAGCGACACAAGGAGTGCTAAATTGTGATGATTTATTTTATTCATTTAAGATGTTATATGAACACGTAAGAAAGACAGCAAATAGACGTGTCGATTTTATATAGAGTTGACATTTTGCCGTGATAAGATACTATAGATTGGATCTTTGTTTATTTGTTTTTTAATTCGAGATTTCGACTCTTTTTATAAAACAATTTTTTGGGAATCGAGCTTTTTTGCCTTTTTAGCATTTTCAGAGTTTCGAGGATTCAGACTGATCCTGGTAAAGCACTGTGAGGGTCGTTTAGGGTCAGATTAGGCATTGTTAGGTCGGCTAGGATCAGAGCAGGGTTGTTGTAATTTTTAAATATACATTAAAACTCTTAGGTTGCTGAAGTAATTTCTCTGTGTGTTGTGTGGCCAAAGTTTCGGCAACAGTAGCTTACGAATGGAGAAATTGCTTCTGCAGCCAAAGGTCTTTTGCATATATCTAATAATGACACAGACCAAAATTCTAATCAACCATCACGATGCCTAACCTGACTAAAACCGAGAATATGTTTACCCGGAGCATTGTGAACTTAGAAGTGAATATTTTCGTCAATTCTGTCCATAGAAGATTTTACACAGCACTCGTGAATAAGTTGGTGCCATGCACGTGGCTTTTCAGTGGTGCTTTGGAAATTGGAGATTGCGATTCTAAACATACAAACGATAACGTATGAAGCACACTGGCTAAAAACATTCTATAAAGTATGAAGCACAGTGGTTTTGTGCCATGCGCTATTATTTCCATAGTTTCTTGTAAGTTTATTGAATGAAGCTTTCACATAAGAGCCTTAGATTAGTATTACTGGGACCTATAGATGCAACTTTGCAAGGACATAGATACTTCATAGTTGGTTAATAGTTTTCCATCTTATACATAAAAGATATATTATTTGTGCTGAGGTAATGAATCATGATTGGTTATACTCCATGTGACTCAGGTTTAACTGCATTGTTTCTTGGTATTTGTGAAGGATGAGTAATGAATTTTCAGTGACTAAAAAGTGTATGTGCAACAAAGCATATTTTGCCAATGTTTTTCTATGGAAGTACTGACCCATCAGGTTGTAAGTGTTGCTAAGCATTTTTGGACCATTTGGATTTAGGGAGTAATGTAGAGCTTCCTGCCATTTTATGTTATCCAGCTGGAACAAAATGAGCTATATAAAGCATTTAATGTGTGCTTCAATTTGTAAAGATATGTCCATTTTAAAAAGGTTATGTTTTGGATAAATAGTTATTGCAATTTAAATGTCCAGAGTAAATAAGAAATTATTATAAATTAAATCAAATAAGTAATAAATTGCAAATGTTTGTAACCTTTCAGTCGGAAAGTCAGCAATTTGCCACCGAACTACTATGGGATCTTCAGTAGACAAATTCTTCGTAACCGTAGGACTTCTCGCCCTAGTTCATGCAGCATACTCCGCGGCTCAACACCGAGCCTACCTCCGACTTACTGAGCAGGAGTTCACGACCCTACCAATCGACATTCTGTTGCAGACGGTTGTTGGACTGCTGCTTGCCTGTATTGGCATCGTCCGTGTCGTAGGCCATTTCCGTGAAATTCGGGCTGTTGCTGACATGGAGAACAGGACTTGGGACACGATTAACGTGCGTGCCTCATTCTACGGCTTTAATCATCGTGGCAAGATGTTGTTTTCTGACGTCGAGGATGGCTAAAGATACTGCCGGCAGGGTTGTGCTGTTCTGTCTTTTATCTCTTCTGTTCATGTTGGCCAATTTACGTGATACTGATTGATATCAATACTATGAGGTTTGAATGACTTGGTGAAATATTGTGTTATGAAAGTTGTAAGTTATTTGTAAGGCCTTCATTTGCAATGGTATAAAGATACTGGTCTTTGGTCATGGAATTAACGTTGCTTAAGGGAAGACTAACAGAGATAAAAGATTATGATTGTTTAATGAGCTTGTTTGGCTGTATTGTAAAAACCTTCAGAAATGACTTGTCCAAAGAAACTTAATCAGAAAAAGATGTGTAAACAAGTATTGGTGTTTAAAAAGCTCTGTACTTAATAATCCTGAAGAAGAAGAGTAAACCCTTGATTTCTGTCATTTAACGACAAGAAACTTCCACAGGTATGAAGTGGTGGCGACTTCACCTGCATTGATCTTCCCAACTGACGGTACAGTTGGTGTACTTATTATTTGTTCCTAAGTCAGTTTTTTAAAGTTTCTTCGTATCATTCAAAGTTACTGAGAAATTACTAGATTGAAACAATACAATTTTGTGTATTTCATATCTTGAACTTATGTAATTAGAGATTTCATTACTGGAAAAATTTCCTGCCACAAGTGGTGGTGACTGTGTCTCCTCTTAAAAAAACACTGAAAGTCGTAAATTTTTTATCTTGATCTTAAGTGTAAGAGGCAGTTCATCAAGAAAGTTCGGTAAAAGTACAACGCTTCGCAACGTTGCTCATGAAAGTGCAGGTCTATCAACCCTCTTCCAAAAGGATTACTGAAGTTAACAAACTGGAACAAACTAGATGACATTGTCCCCTTCCTGCTGTACCTGTTTAATAGGTCTCTCTCTGAATGTATCCTTCCAGCATCCCAGAAGCGTGCTATTGTCTTTCCAACTCTTAAGAAACCCATCCTGGATCCTAGCTTGTGCAAAAACTATCGACCTATCGCAAATCTTTCTTTTCTCTCAAAGACTTTAGAGCGACTTGTTTCTCAACAGCTCTTTCCTTACCATGAACAATCTGGCCTTCTACCTCCCAGACAATCAGGTTTTAGAGACAACCACTCAACTGAAACTGCTCTTCTTTCTCTTCTATCCGACATCTATTCAGCAATGGATAAGTCCCATGTCACTCTCTTAGCACTTTTTGATGCATCTTCAGCATTTGATATGGTAGACCATGAGAAAAAATTCTGATATAATACCACCAGATATAATTCTGCATCGCCTTGAAATGTCTTTTGGTCTTAGTGGTCTCCCTCTTCTTTGGTTTCGCTCTTATCTTACTGATTGTACCCAAATGATCATCCTAGGTGACTCTTGCAGTTCTTGGGTACCTGTTCAATTTGGCATACCTCAAGGATCTGTACTGGGTCCACTTCTATATATCATGTTTACATCTGATATTCCTCACCTTTTTTAAAAGCACTCGACATCAGGTCACCTCTATGCTGATGATGTTCAGGCCATCGTGCATGGCTCTACTTCCAACCAACTTGCTCTTTGCCAATCTATTGAATCACTCTCTGCTGACCTCAACTGTTGGATGTCCTCAAACCGTCTCTCACTCAATTCTTCCAAGACTCAATTGATCTGGTTGGGCACCCGCCAGCAGCTGCTTAAACTTGATTACGCTTTACTTGCCAAGCGGTTCCCTCCGTTTATTTTCTCAACAAATGTCTGCAATCTGGGCGTCACTCTGGACAGTACTCTATCCTTCTCTGCACATATCTCAATCTCTCTCGGTCCAGCTTCTATCATTTGTTGCGACTACGATCTGTCTTCAACCATTTTTTTCGACCTTGGTTCATGTCTTTATCTGATCCCGCATTGACTACTGTAACTCATTACTCATCGGCCTACCAAAACTCCGCCTCACTCCGCTCCAGTCTGTACTCAATGCACCTGCTCATTTGATTGTCCGTCTTCGACGTTTCTCACATTTCTACTTTCATGACTCAACATCTTCATTGGCTTCCCTTGACTGATAGGATTCATTTCAAAGTTCTCTTTCTTATATTCAAAGCGTTGTTGGGTCAAACTCCACTCTATCTATGTGATCTTATCAGGCAACCTATCTCAGCTACCACCGGACGTCCTCTCCATGCTTTAGACCGTCACGATGTTCTAGTACCAGTCTAGAACTGCCACAGCTCAGCATCGTGCCTATGCCTCTGTCGGCCCTTTGCTATGGAACAGCCTTCCTGCTGTGACTCGTGCTGCAATCTTATCTAGTAGTAGCACAACTGTTTCTGCTCGTTCTCTTAAGACTTTTCTTTTCTCTAGGGGTTTTTCGCACTGGAAGCGCCTCTGATTAGGCTGTACTGTGAGTGGCGCTTTATAAATCCGTAAATAGGATAGGATAGGAATGCTTCTTTTGCTATATAGTATATGTCTGTCTGGAAGTTGATTGCCTTTTGGTCATAACATTGGATTTCTGTCCTCTTTCTTTGACCTGTCTTCTACATGTTCGGCTTTGTAGCCTTGTTTCATCTGCTGTTTTGTATTTGTGTCAAATTCAGGGTTAAATTTAAACTAAGACTTGATGGCTAAAAAAAGTTTGTGACAGTAAACGTTGGCTTCCATTCTCAATTTCTATATCAATTTGTTTTACTCTTACCTTCATTTAACGTGAAATGCTGTTCAAAATTAAGATATTACAGATCGCACAGGATGGAAACTGCTCACATCCAACAGTGTGCACAACAGCAAGAGTCTATAAACATTTAGTGTAGCTTTGCGTAAGTAAGCGGTTATCGACCTTTTTAGTCCTGCGACCTGATAATATTTCCAGAATTGTGGCAACCAGAAAAATTGATTGGCAAGAAATAAATACAGATTAATTTGAGTCACTATAGTGTAGTAATCATAGTGTAGTAATCATAAGTACATGAATATCAAATATGCTGACAAATCCTTTTAGCTGTAAGGATCATTTGATTGTGAGTTTAAATTGAAGGAGTTTTATCTGCACCTTAGCCAACAGTTTTCACTAGGACGAACAGGTGTAGCAGAAATTTAATTTTCTTTTCAGCCTTGGTGAGCATTTGAAAATCTGAATCATCAACTCCAGCACACTATTATGTAGAACCCAAAACCAAGAAATGATAACACAAATTTCTAATTGAAATGCCTTCATAATTTTTACACAAACATGTATAAAGTAAGAGAACACATGTCACTTATAGCTGTACACAAAGAGACCAAGATAACGATTATGAAACAATTCTCAATTAAATAATAGCAAACTAGACTATAGTTTCATATATTCATACGAACTGAAGATAGTCCGAGCAAATCCTGCTCAACAAATAAAGCTATAATTTTTTGGTATTATGTTGTACAAACATTCACTTACAAATAAAAAGTATTACATCAGGACAAAAACCAATATTCACAGGATTTAATTACAATCACTAGAAGTTACTGAGATTTACTACCAATGCAATGCGTCAGTTAAAAAATTTAGTTTATTAATACACATAACAAGTTGAAGCATCCATCTGTTTTAAGCCACAGTATTACATCACTTTATGCAATACATCGGCTGAATAACAGATTAGTACCGCTTTATTTTATACACAAGTTCCTGCTCACATAGATTTTATGTCTCGTATGCCCTTTGAATTGGTATCATGCCAATAACCCGATGGGTATTAACCACGTAAAAAATTAGTACCTATGCACTAGGCATGTCCTTATGAAGGTGTGTATCTATGTATGCGTTTGAAAAAGGGGGTTATTGCCCGAGGATTAATTTTCATCAGGGTTATTGCTCTACAACCCTTCAAATTACGATACAGAGATTCTGTGTTTGCATCAACAAATTATTGAAAGTCTGTCTAAAATGTCTTGAACATCCATTTCAACAATTTCAATTTTACAGGAAAGCATTAGGTAGCCTGTAAACTTAAAACAGACAATATATCAACAATCTTCGTTTAAGGCATGTTTTCAGCAGTGATTTAAAACAACAAATATCCACAAAAGGGTGTCACTCTCTGCCCTTCACTCTGTTAGTTGCTTCCATCCATGTTGTTTGCTGAACGCTGTTGGAGTGGCTTTGGTAGCACAAACTCACGATAGATGCTCTGGACATACATGAAAACACACTTCCAGTCGGGCACCGTCATGCCAACCATGTCTTCCACATCCAGGAGCGGTACGATTCCAGCACGCTTCCTATTTAAGAAAACCACAAGAACGTCAGGAACAGTGATACACGCACATAACGGAGACACAGAACCAGAATGGTAAACAGTCGCCCTTTTCCCTAAACTGTTTCAGTTAAAACCTCCTTGACATGTTTGCTAGGAAGGGACCCTGACTGACACCTTTAATTGACAATTAGTAATGTCAACTGCTGATGCCTTGTCACTAGGCAGTGATGCTATCGATATAATTAAGCAGGACTGTAGGTTGGAAAGTATGCACATAGAGGTCTTTAACCTTAGCTCCATGTTCAATGACTTTATATATAAAGTTTGTATACTTAACTAATGTCTCATTTCATACACAATACTGTATGTAATACACCTACAGCACAAACATATTCTAAAGTCAAAGTCCTTAAAGGCACAATATTATGGACAGAGCTTCCCATTTGAGGGGATCGATCGCTCTTCTTCATCACTTGCAAGCGGTAAAGTGCTTCACCTTCATAGTGTTCTATAAATCTTCGAAAATTTCTCAGCGCCTAACAGAACCACGTCAGGTATATCAGCTTATTCACTGGTGATAGAAAATCAAGTTTGCAATGGGGTGAAGCTGCTCTGTTCCTTCCAGCACCAGGTCAAAATTTGGCAATTTGGCAGAGTCAAGCAGAGCTGACAGCATGCCTGGTCGGCCGTTTCTCGATGGGAATAGATTATTAATCTGAACAGTAACACTGAATTTGCCATAACATGCTGGAAGTTTGACTTTCCTGCTGAGAGACAAACAGCTCTTCACTTACTCAGCTGTTTCGAAGGCCAGCTGAAAATTGTGACGTCGGTTCTTTGGTTCCAGCTGGTTATAGTCAAATGCATCTGGAATGAAGTGATGAATGAGGGCACAAAATGCCATTCCATCATTCCAACTGGTTGAGAAGTTTGAGATACTGACATTCTAGAAATGTAGAAACGGTTTAAAGTTAGAACTGACAGAATTACTATGTCCAAGCAGTTTCTACTGCAAAAATGTAAAAACTTGTCATAATAAATTGACAGATCCATCAGGTTGCAAATGGTACTGAGCATTGTTTGATCCATTTGGATTAGGAACAATGTAGGGGTTCATGCCGCTTAGTGTTATTCAGCTGGAAGAAAATGAGCTATGGTGAAATATCATTTAGAAGAAGAGAAGTCTCTTAAGCAAGCCCTGAGGCAGCCATAGGCATGAAGTGCTAGCAACTTCATTTTCTCAGCCTTGGCAGATTAGGATGGTCAAACCTCTCCCTTGCCATCTCATCCTATCGACAGTTTGGGGGTAAGTGCACTCAAAATGGCCGAGCTATCGTATCCGAGATGGCTCAAGGGTGCAGATGAGGCAGAAAACAAAGGCATCTAAGCCTTGGCAGGATTTGAACTTGCAGCCTCTCAAGTGACAGTAGTCCAGCACACCAACCATTTGACAACCACACCCCCTAAATATCATTTAACATTCCATGAAATAATATTTCATGGAATGTTAAATGATATTTACATTATAAGGTATTTTATGAACAATACGGTGTGAGGCTACTTTCTGATGAAATTTACTGGTAGTGCTGGACTTTGTACATTTGGGGCTTTCAACAAGGAAAAGTTGGGAGTTCATATATATCGACCTATATTCTCTGCATTGTCCTAGCTGGCTTTTGTCAACATTTAAGATATTGTCAAGTTCTTTGTCTACTGGATCTTTAATCTAACAGCTTTATTGACAATGGGTCATTAATTTTTCATTCAAGAGAAGTCAAAACTGGTTCACTGACCAAATTACTTGATAAATAGATGGTAAACATGTGTGAAATCACAGTTATCATCACTTCTTATCAATACACAGCAACAGCTGAATGCCAGAAAGCACAGGTAGAACATTAATTACTATTAAATGCTACTTTTAAGTGCAGGTCAGAAACACCATGTGATGTGAAGAAAATTAATTTGAACACGATTGTTGAAGTCCTTGGTTTCCGGATGCCTAATCAATTCAGACTAATCAATTCTGCTTAATCAACTCGGCCTAATCAACTCGGCCTGCGGTCCCTTGTCGAGCCTTCAAAAGTTGTTAATTATTTAGAGTGATCAGCAAAGTCCAGATAACCGTAATTTGATGGGCTCAAAAGCATGGGAGGGTAACACTATAGCAGCTCCTTATACTGATAACATTGAATCAATCCTACTCGAAAAGAACAGATAACGTGGAGATAGATGGAAAGATTGAAAAATATAGACCATGTTACATTGATACATGCAATGGTAACAAGAAATACAACTTGGGTTACCCGGAATGCATTGGGTTCAAAATTTATTTTTAGGCCTCTTTCTACAAATTGCTAGTTTTGGTTTGTTTGAATTTGAGCTACGTACGTAGGCTATGCATCATTTGCTGCTGGGAAGACATCCAGCCAGAACCTGGGTTTCTGGCTGGCATTCTTGTTCCCTGCTCATAGATTAAAACATAATTCAGTTAAGACAAAACTTCTACACTGGTACCCTGTCCGATCATCATTGTACTGTCAATTATCCTCAAACTTTGAATAATTACAATTTGATAAATTCTGACAACCACACCATCATACTCCTAAACTGCCACCACTTTCACTTAATATTCAACGAAAACAACTGAGAATCGTACCTTGTAATCTTTCAAAGTTATTCGACACCATTCAAGACATCTCTGCTTGACAGTTGTTGCACTTCGTTGGAGAGGATTAAATCCAACATCATCCGAATTACTAAAAGACACGACACACACATCGCTAGAGATCAAGTTCACTAGAGCACAGATACAACCATCATGCAGAACTTCTTATACTGATACATGCAAACTATTAGAGACAAGGAAGCACATGAGAAAAGATAAAAGAAGGGTACAGTGAAACAGAAGTTGGAAATGTGCTAAAAAATGCAACCAAATATAGATGATCTTCGTTTATTATGAGATCACACTGGTTGTCCCACAGCAACTGGGTACAAATAATAGATTTTACTAAAATTAATATTCATCACCAGAAGTCTGAATAGAGGGTTAACCTACAGAGGGTTAACCTATGGTATGCACTTATAATATACGTAACAACATAAAAATCCATGACACATTACTGTCAATTCTCTTTTACAGAACTAGATGTCAAAATAAAGAATGTCACATTTAACTCAAAACAGAACAACAGCAGAACAGATGGAGCCAAATGTTTAACTAGAAAGAACTTTTGAGGCCATCTTATTATTATTATTATTATTGCTCACTTTCATCAAGAGAAGTAAATTTATAACACATAACCATTCATGAATATATCACATGGCATGACACGACACTATGAATGATGGAAGCCAAGCAAAATATTCAATTTTAAAGGGCTAGTAATAATTTACTAGTTACATAAACAAACAAAACTTACCCATATCTTGAACCCAAGTCTGCTTCATTGAACGATAACGCTAAGCGAGGAGCTACAAAAGACCACACAAGTCAGTTAACAAAAATTACAAAAAATTGTCAAACAGCAAAGCAACATGTTTGTGAGATAAAGAAAAACGAAGAACAAAAAATAGATAATTAATTAACAGATTTCTTCCTGTCGTCTGTCTCTTTAAGGCACGTTCGAATGTCCATCATCGCCACTCCTCCTCTCTCAGTTGAGTCTCTTCTTTGAGCTGCCCCTCTCCATCTATCTGCCATCATCCATTCCAACATAACCTTCCTTGGTCTTCCTATTGTCCGTCTTCAATCCATTTTTCTTTGATGACCATTGTAACAAGTGAGCCTCCTCACAGCATGTCCCCAATCCATGTCCCACTGTCTCCTTACTATTGTTTGTTTTGTATCAGTACAGATGTGCATTTGTGTCCGTGTAGGTATATCGGTACGTATAATGTACAAAGTAGTACACAGTATGTAAGTACACAAGAATCTTTCATCCATCTCCTAGAATTACTCTCATTTACTCTTTAAAATGACAACAATTAAAACACAAATGGCTGAGGTTACAGGGATTAGATTCGCTAAGTGATGCCAGATGGCTCTTGCAACTTCCCAAATCTGAGCATATAGAAAGTCAGAAATTGCCCGGACAAATAATATTAGTGAGATATTTATACAGGACCATCGCACATCACATGCCTTATTCAGCAGCTGATGTTAGAAGTTATTAGCATAATGTATAAATTGGCAATCTCAAACAGCAACGTAAGGCAGGAAATATTAGTCAAATGACAATTCAAATTCTGTTTAGCTCAAAATCAATTTAAGAAACCTTTCTGTGACTCTACACTTTCAACAGATGTGAACATGAGAAAATTAGTGCAGAAAACACCTGAAAAGTGTCACGAGTATAAGCCTATTAGAAAGCGCTAGTCAAAATGAACCTTGAAAAAGATTTCACAATGATCAATTATTGAGGCAGTTTCGAAATGACAGTAGTCAATAATTATTTGTTGTACAAGTAAATTGTCTAAAAGTGCACAATGTTAAAAGATTTAGAGCCACCAATACTCAGTATGTAGATAACTACCTTCAGTGCAAGAATTCAAAGTTTAACACTTTGAATGCAAGGGACAAGCTAACTCATCGTTCAGTATATACATGGTACACAGTGATAATAGTCAGCGTGCTAGCAATCTCTGCTGGCACGTCTCAGTTGCTACCACATGGTGAGTGCACACATACATACCTACGTACCTAAAGATATAATATTCATAAATGCATAACTATGCCATGAAAGGTACAAGTGAACAATGTTGTTACACTTGAGAACCTAGTTGCAGTGTTACATTACTTTACGTACAAACAATCATGCAATGCATGTCAAGATACATCCACATGTGCATAATTTGCATATACTCGTAAATACAGTCAGATATAATAACTGAGAGAAGATAAAAAAAATCAATATTTAATCTTTGTAAACAGATGAAGTATAACCTTTGTAACCTGACATCAAAGCTTTCTTATAATTTTTTATTGGGTCTAGGGCAGTCGTGTAATGGGCTACTGGGTGCGGGTAATAAATGTTCCTGTAGTTACAATGTTAATCTACTGGCAATCTACTGGCAATACAACTAAACTCCAATTAAAATATTCACTAACGCCTCAAGAATTCTGTACTGAACACAACATGCAACACAACAAGCAACAATTGTTAGTCACAACTGCTCAGGTAAATACATAAAGCCAAGCTATGGTTATTACAAATAAACATAAAAAAAATACAATGAAAACCCAAATGGCTGAGGTTATTGGAATTAGGGTTGCTTAAGTGGTGCATGCCAGGCGAGTCTTGTACCTTCCCAAATCTGAGATTTCTCATTCCGATGTGTTATTCCATCCTGACTGTTCCAATTTTCTGTCTTAACCACAATCACACCACCAGTTCCCAATAAAGCCTTCTTCTCAAAGAGGCCTGCAAGACGTTCTGCTATGTCCTCTGAAAATGGTTCACAAGTGGTAAAACAAGCATTCCACAGTTTCTGTCACACCTTGCCAAGCCCCTTATCCACAGCCTCAGTAAAATTTTTGAGTATTGATATTTCTTAGGACATATATTGCACCATAAACAAATACCAAAAGAAGATGATTGTTAACAGCAATTTAAAAATAAAAATTACTCTTACAGGATCCAAAAGGAACAAATTATATTCTTCTTCTACACTTAATGCACATTAGAGGTTACCGAGTAGTCCAGCTAAGTGCTAGCAGTGATCTGAACATCATAACTATGGGAAACAAGGTTCCTTAGCCCCAATATCCTCTGTAAGTGTCATCTCTGTTTTATCAGACTGACTTTCTGAGCACACACCTGACTGTCAATAAACAATAAAATTACATTGCTCTGGTCTGTACTTTCTAACTGGTCCAATCAACTGAAAGAAATAGTACATAAATGTCCTTGTGTACACTGTACCAACATAAACAGAGAAGGGGCTCATTAATCAAGGCCGGCAGTTATCTTTGCTGGTCTCTCCAGCTAGAAACCTGCTAACACAGCAGCCAAAAGTACCCAAAGAAGTGAGTAAGCCTGACAAATATACAAGTATTCGGCAATAAAACAGAAAATCAAACATACCTGCAGAACACTTGTTTATAGAATAGTTTGTCGTTCCAACGCCACCGACGCGAGTGATCTGTTTCGTCTGCTTAGTAACCAAATGCGCACCATCTGCATCACATGGAAATCAATCAGATTTTATAAAGCTATTAATTGATCATGTAACATTACAATGGAAAGATACTACAAGAAGCAGAAATAACCCTTTTTCATAGAATATTAACATAACAGTTTCAATGCATTAAGTGGAATAAGTCAGGAGCCTTTTATACATAGGCACCCATAAAAAACATAAAATAGAGGGCAGTAACTGAGCATGTAACCGACTAAGCACCTCTGGTGAATCTCTTCTAAGAGTGGTGCTACATAAATCTAAAATACAATATAAACTAAGAAGCAATTCAACTGTTCCAACTGATCTGCTATACTGTCTTGTATATGAAGACACATCCTATTCCTAATCTAGATCACTGGATAATCAACCATCTGATCATCCATAGACTGTAGGGGCCGTAGAGTAATAGTGAACACACTGGAGTGCAGAGCTGAGGAACTGAGTTTGAGACCCATATCCTCCGTAAGATTGACTAATCCTTCCTTCGCTATGCAGGGGCGTTTGTTAAAATGAGATGTATAACGTAATTGGCACCTTGCATGGCTGTTAACAGTTAAATTCGACTCTGCAATAACTTGTCATCATTCGTTCATATTGTGCTTGTAATCATACCGCAGTTTGTCAGTTTGAAATTAAACGAATATTATTATTATTAGACGATCATCATGCCTTTTGTTTTGTGCGTTGTGACAGTTGTAGTTGTTGTAACTTTTCCACCATCGGACGCCTTTTCCGTGCGTGTGCTACGTGCCACAGCCTCCTCTTCCACCTCCTCCGGGAGTGACGCCACTCCCACTGCAGTCAAACCAGTTTCTATAGAATAGACATCAATCACAAAAATTAACACCTAAAGTTAGCCATTAAAAAATCAGTAATAATGTCATTATTGAGAAAAAACTGCAAAACAACTTCCAAAAAACATCCACATGTATTAAGGACAATCTCATTTCAGAATACTAGAAGCATTTAGATCTGACATTTCAGCAGCGTTGAGAAAACTTAGGCGACGTTCCTCACTAAACACCCTAACCTTAAACCACTGTTTTCAAGATTTTACAGCTTCTAGGATCTCTTGAATCTCAACAAGTTCTGTCTCAAAGAATTTCATCTCATGGAAGAAATAACATATGTGCTTTAACAGAATCATACCAATTCATTAAAACAGCAAAAAAATTTTTAAAAGACCATCGGGACCAACTAAATTCTACATTACCATTTCTTTTCAATGGGTCTTCTCTTAAAGATGGCTTCTCTGCCTCCATTTTGCGTCTAGCAGCTGAACTAATTACCTAAAAACAATTAAGAGAATCAACCATTAAAGCACAAAAATTGCTAAATTTAACAATAGAAACATGCAAAAGACTATAAAAGTGCCTTTCTTTTCCATAACTATACTGCTAAAGTACAGGGAACACAAATGAATACACAATTTCCCATAGCCTTATAATAAGCAAGTCTGATCCATAGACAAAGGCCTAATACTCAATTTATTGACTAACAAGCAATTAAAAACCCATCAAAACTCTGTGAAAACTCAGGAATTCACTGCAAGCAGAAAATAAGTGACAACTTAAATGCAGTTTGGAAGGCAGAGTTATCTAAAAATTGACTTGAAAGTACACAGGTCCAAAAAATTGTGCCTATGAAAAGTGAAAGAATGCTGCTTTCAGAAAAAATACTCCAATACGAAATTTCAAACACAAGCAAACAATACTAAGCTTCCTTACCTCACCTGAGAAATGCTAAGAGTGTTAACTAGCTCCTCTACTTATTAAAACAACATCAAAACAACATCACCTCAAAAATCGAAAAGTATTCAATATAGAAATACGAAACATGCACTCATAACTTGTTTAAAACAGTTCCCAGACTAGCACAACCCAAGCAGCAGAAGCTAAGTCTCCTCCTCCTCCTATACCAGGTATTGCAGCTATGCTGTGTGGGTGTACTATGCTTGGGCAGAGAGACCTGATAATTATCACCTGCCTCCACAAGCAGGAAAACTGGAGCAAACCATTCCGTTCTGGGTAAGGCAGAAGGCCAGAAAATTACTCACATTCAGTTCATGATTGCTTAACTGGTAGGAGAGGAGAAGGCCAATGCACATCAAATGAAGGCCAATGCTGCTGCAGATTTTAGGGTGTTAACTTTGAAAATATGTCTTGTTCAAATAATAAAAGTAAGAAGACTCGACACCCCTCATGCAGAAATTGACTCAACCACAATCGGAGCTGCTGCTGCAACCAGGAAGGAGGTGGAGAGCTATTGCAAGGCATCTCCCGCCCATGGGTTCAATTTACCAAACCACATGATTGCTCAATTGTTAGAACTTAATACAACTCGTTACAGCAAAGTAACAATAATTAATTATAAATAGCAAAGTGACATATTCCAGGATGCATACCCTCATGACCAGAGCAGACGAAGGTAGAGTTTCCGATCTTCGGAGGGTGACTTTATGGGTGGGAGGTGTTGCCATTTGCCCAGACAATGATGGCTCCACTCTTTCCGTGGCTCTTTCTGTGACTCTTTCTTTGTCACCTGGCCAAACAGTTTAACTATGCTGATGAACAAGAAGCCTGATAATAATTATCACTCAATCTTGTGTGCCAACTCTAACTGCAGAGGTCGCACAATCCTATTAACATACCGGGATATCCAATGACAAAGTACACAGAAAACACTTAATGATCCCATATCAGTGCTCATCATTTAATAAATGTTGAATGACAATCACACAATAATGAAACATTGCAACTTTCAGAATAACCTAGCTCTACATAAGTAGAGTGTGTGCCAACTTAGCATAAACATATAAGATACACTTGAATACACAATTCATTCATTATTATACATGTCTTACATCAAATACATTTATACACCATATTTATTTGAATGTGAATTATAACTTTACCTTCTGGCCTTTTATAGGCAGTATAAAGTACGACAATATTATACCGATGACACATTTATTAGTATTTGACACCAATTAATGATTACTTAAGTTAGAATGGGTGAATAATCAACTTCTGTATATATTCTATCTTACATCTAGTTTAAAAAATTTTATAAGTACAGCAACTCTGTTATTAAATACATCCAATGCATTGCAAGTATAAAGTGGGCCAAAACTATTCCAGTGGTGGTCTACCTGGACTATAAATCATCACCGGTCAACACCAATAAACAGCCCCAGCAGGGTCATCATTCACTCCTCAGTGACAGTATAACTGCAAACTCATTCACCACAAACCCCTTGGGGTGGGTGAGTGGGTGGATGGATGGAGGAAGAGAGGGATGGAGAGAGGGAGGGCAGTTTCAGAGGACCTAACAGAGGGATGACAAATGTGTAATTCTCAGATTTGAAGTAAAATCCCTACTATCAGGCTATTCATCAAAACCTGAACAATGTACACATTTCCATAACTTTTGACCCACTTTGAACACCAAAGGCTCAGACTGCCCTAAGTAAACCGGGTCACAGTTGCAGGGTTCACAAAGTTTACCAGATCCATTCAACCTACCTTTAAATTGCAGATGACAGGTCGATGTCACTTTGCCAAAAGCGTTTCTCGCAGCACATTCATAGACGCCCACAACATCGTAATCCACACTGCGCACGGTCAGTCTGGCTAAGTCACCATCATATGACTGTTCATATCGTTGGCTAAACACTGGTATTAGCTGAGAATTTCTGTACCACAGAACCATTGGCCGCAGCCTTGCAACCACTTTACAAACGAGGACGACGGTTTCACCCAGGGTAGCATCTGATATATCACACAAGGTGCGTGTGAATATGGGTTTGTCGTTGTCCACAAAACTTGGAGTAGAAGACTCTCTTCTAGTTGGTGCATCTGGTGATTTGGCTACAAAATACAAGATCAAAAAACTAAACATGGTCAGCTTACGACAAGCAAATTTGCTAGCAGTTAGAAATAACAGGTAGTCTTAATGTGTCTTATCAATTGTTTTGACTGCAATTCATCTTACATCAGCTACATTGCTTAAAGCGTAATCAAACGACCACTGGGCCTTGGTGGCTAATCCTTATAATGTTGCTGCTTGAGCATTAAGTCACAATGAAATTTAACTTGGACAATTCCCCTCCCAACTGTAACAATTGCCCTCCCCCGGTTAGACCATCAGCTCGCCCAAACCATACATACACATATACATGCATACACAAATACATGCATATGCACATACATACATATGTATGTGCATACTTACATACATGCATGCATACTTTCACGCATACATATATGCATACTTACATGCACACTGAGATGTGCAGCTACGTGCATACTTATATGCCTATTTACAAGCATACTTACTTGCATACTGAAATGCATATTTACATACATGCATGCATACATACATATACACATAGATTACACACATAATTATTCAACTTTTATATGGGGGGGGGGGCAATTGTCCGGGGGCATTTGTCTTGCACTCATTCAACTCAACCAATGAGCTTAATGGCTAGACTGACAATTCTTGGATTGGGTTAAGTTAAAAGGAGAAAAATGTAAAATTTAAGTTGGTGGCAGTTGCAGTTTAGCACCACTGTGTGATAACACTGTGTGATAACACTGTGTGATAACACTGTGTAATAACACTGTGTGATAACACTGTGTAATAACACTGTGTGATAACACTGTGTAATAACACTGTGTGATAACACTGTGTAATAATACTGTGTAATAACACTGTGTGATAACACTGTGTGATAACGCTGCACTCCTCCATTATCCATTCCTGGGACTGGTACTGTCAAAGCGAGAACAGTGGCAGAGTTATACAAAGGTCTTTTCTGAATCTGAATCAATATAATATGGCGCTGTTATGAGGTCAGTGTCAAGCAGGAAACACCTTGTGAGAGAGAGAAAACAAGTGGCACTCGAGGGCTGTGAGTAATCAATCAGATGATTTAGTGTTTGGAGGATGAGGTCAAGAGGCTGTCCTCTAAATGACACAATGTTGGGGCAGAGCACTCAACGTCACCACAGAAAAGGCCTTAGTGTAAAAGGTCAGAAGGACAAGTAAAAAATATAACACGTTTAAGCCAGCATCAAAGAGACCACATAACGAGCCATTTAAAACAGATTCAACTTCTGAGCGGAAACATTCAAGAACAATCCCTGGCAAAACAACAGACTGGGCGTTTTGCTCTTTGAATCTACCCTTCACCCCCTCCACAATGACAGTTGACTCAGATCCACTTAAAATATCACTTTTCTGTTGAGTCAGATAATGATTCAAGATCGTGGAAGTCCTGAGCAGTTCAATTCCAGCAATATGTTTATTTTCATAATTAAATCCTCTTCTCCTTACATGCAATGCTTAATTGAATATTTATCATTGATCATCAATTCCTGATGCTAGTCATTTGGCCTCGATGGGTACAAATAAATGAGCTCATCTGCTTAGTCAAATTCTTAGGGACATTAAACTAACTCAGCTGGGAATTTTCAAGTTTAGTTACTGAATGGACAGATCCATGATTTTGTAGCTGAACACACATGATCTAGAATTCTACAGTAGAAATCCCAGATGGTATCTTCACAAATCAGCATCACATTGACATAATTAATTATCAGTCATCATTAGAGTATTTAGATGTACACATTATCATCAAAAAATTTCAAATTTTTGCCATAAAACAATGTCATCGCGATCAGCAAGTCACATATTGTGAAACTCCAAGTAAAAGCAGAGTTAAAACTGCACAACACAAAAATCAAGAAACATTCTCTCCTGAATACGTAAGAACTGACAAAGCTGTATTAATTATATAAGCAGAAAGTGGAAACTGATCTTCGAAGCACATTCCCTAAGAGAAGATGAAAAGAATGATCCCTCAACAGAACAAATGATCCTTCAAAAGAACAAATGATCCTTCAAAAGAACAAATGATCCTTCAAAAGAAGAGTGACTGTGCAACATGTGAACAGATTTAATCTCTTCAGTGTTTGTGATTACCAATTAAGTGGTTCAAACATTTAGATATATGAGTAAGAAATACAATTCTTACAAAAACCAGCTTAATTCATAATGCTACCACATAATCAATCGATCAGACTAAATTTATACAGCACCCCATCAGAGGAAATCAATGCAATTTCCCAGAAGGTTTAACGCTAATACATATGCACAATGTCCACAGCAAATAAATATGAAAGTTGCACAAATTATTAATCAAACAACTCACAGCGGTCATCTTGAACTGACAGTGTTGTGATTGGTGGAGCTGTTTCTTGTGCATCTCCTTGATTGGCTGTTGTGAACATTCGAGGTGCAAGCGTTGTGATTGGTGGAGCTGTTTCTTGTGCATCTCCTTGATTGGCTGTTGTGAACATTCGAGGTGCAAGCGTTGTGATTGGTGGAGCTGTTTCCTGCACACTCTCTTGATTGGCTGCAGTGAACATTCGAGGTGCAAGCGTTGTGATTGGTGGAGCTGTTTCTTGTGCATCTCCTTGATTGGCTGTTGTGAACATTCGAGGTGCAAGTGTTGTGATTGGTGGAGCTGTTTCCTGCACACTCTCTTGATTGGCTGCAGTGAACATTTGAGGTGCAAGTGTTGTGATTGGTGGAGCTGTTTCCTGCACACTCTCTTGATTGGCTGCTGTGAACATTCGAGATGCAAGCGTTGTGATTGGTGGAGCTGTTTCTTGTGCATCTCCTTGATTGGCTGTTGTGAACATTCGAGGTGCAAGCGTTGTGATTGGTGGAGCTGTTTCCTGCACACTCTCTTGATTGGCTGTTGTGAACATTCGAGGTGCAAGTGTTGTGATTGGTGGAGCTGTTTCCTGCACACTCTCTTGATTGGCTGCTGTGAACATTCGAGGTGCAAGCATTGTGATTGGTGGAGCTGTTTCTTGTGCATCTCCTTGATTGGCTGTTGTGAACATTCGAGGTGCAAGTGTTGTGATTGGTGGAGCTGTTTCCTGCACACTCTCTTGATTGGCTGCAGTGAACATTTGAGGTGCAAGTGTTGTGATTGGTGGAGCTGTTTCCTGCACACTCTCTTGATTGGCTGCTGTGAACATTCGAGATGCAAGCGTTGTGATTGGTGGAGCTGTTTCTTGTGCATCTCCTTGATTGGCTGTTGTGAACATTCGAGGTGCAAGCGTTGTGATTGGTGGAGCTGTTTCCTGCACACTCTCTTGATTGGCTGTTGTGAACATTCGAGGTGCAAGTGTTGTGATTGGTGGAGCTGTTTCCTGCACACTCTCTTGATTGGCTGCTGTGAACATTCGAGGTGCAAGCGTTGTGATTGGTGGAGCTGTTTTCTGCACACTCTCTTGATTGGCTACAGCAGCAATGCGAGGTGCAAGCTGCAAAAGTTAACCAGGAACAAAAGTAAAACACAGAGCAAACACCTTGATCGATTCATTTGCCTTTTCCACCATGTATGACAGATATTTATCTTCCAGTGCAGAGATGACCTTATAAATTAATCAAGGAACAGTAATTAGTAACATTAGAACTGTAATGATGTATGTCATTCACAACAGGAAATTATAAACATGTGCATGTGTGCATCCATGTACTTAATATACTATCATTTAAGTACTTCACAGAAGTGCTGATCACATGACTATCTGACATATCTAAACATGGTTAAACACGTTTTCAGAATGTCTTCATAGGACCGAATGCAACAGAGTGTAAAAACTGTTCCAGAAGGAGGATGAGCCAACACATGAAAAGGCCCAATGGGTTTGAGTTGAAGAGTCTAATCGTAGAGCCTGCATATCTCCATAGCTAGCAGAGAGCACTGATGGCTATTAGGAGCACACCACTGTATGCATGAGCAGAACCAACAGTCACAGAGTCATTGCTGTAATTGTTTAGTCTTTGGGGAATATCTTGCCTTCTTGACACTTGGGACTGGGGGGAGGGGGTTTCCTTCATCACTCAGAGGGATTGATGCCCCTGTCCAGAGGCAAATGTCCTGCACTTATTCCATGTGGACAGTGAGTTCACAATGAAGGAAGGTAAAGGTTGCTGAAACAGTTTGGTCTTAAACTGAGCCCCAACAATGTATGTATGTATATAAACATTTATACAGCGCCCTACAAGAACCTCACGAGGGCGCTTATCAAAAAAGAAAGACTGAGAGAAAACATTCTGGAAACTTGGTCCAGTCAATGACTGTCACTCATCGAAAACACTTCACATTTTCATGTTTTGGGCGAGTGTGTGCATGTGTGCTATACTTAACTAAGCAGCTAGTCAGCAACTTAAGAAATTGTGCAAGGGCCATATGACTTCAAAATCAAAGCACAGACTGTTCTATGGCAAAATGCTCACTGGCAAAGAATCAGGATTTGGTTGGCCAGAAAAAATGAAAATATGACATTGTTCAGAATTGTTGTCTCAAGCACTGTACAAAAGAATGCAATTCTTGGACAAAATATAACTAAATATATGCAGGCCACTCTCTGTATGGTTCAAAATAATTAACAAATTTAAAACACTAATAATTAATGCCATCATGAGTAACACAAAACACAGACTGAATCTACATACCATCTGCTGTATGATGAGTCGACTCCGAGCTAATCTTGAGTCATCTATATAAATAGGTTCACTCAACGTCTTCCCCAGAGTCTGCTTGAGGTTCTCAACTGGTCTGTGAGTAATGTTTCCTTCAGAGATTAAAGAAGAGTTCCTATTCACATCAACTGCCACTCCACTGTCCTGACTCCTGCTACAATTCCTGATCACATGGAGATGACTTCTGACGTCAGTCTTTCCATTGCAGTTTCTGCCAGTTGAGACTTCGCTACAATTCACAATCGGACTAAGAACAGACTTCTCTAGCCCCATGTTACGTCTAGGAAGAATTTCGTTGTGGTTCGGACTAGAAGACGACTTGGGACGGCCGCTCGTCTGCTCCCACCTGGAACAGAGCGACATCGCATTGTTGTGATTTTTACTCATGATGTTCTCACGGTTCATCGGAGAGAAGCTGATCGTGTTGGAGTGCTTCTTCAGACGACGCAGGACGCTTCTCAGTTGCTGCCGCTCGTCGAGATCATAACTAGCGTCCAACTGAAGAAAAAATCACATAACAGCATTCATAATCATGACCTCATTACCAACTTACATACAGCACTGATAATGTCAGTTGTATCGTATTGAATACAGCCTGTGCATAATATAGTAATCCTCGTTAACACTGCAATGATATGAGACCTTCAGATATCGCAATGATTACTAATTTAAATCAATGGCAGCAGATCTGTAATGATTACAGCATTAGTACTTCTTAATAACTTGAAAATAAAGCTGTTTCATCAAAAGTACCGGTACTCAAAATCACTAATTACAGAAAAGAAGCTGAACTTCTCTGCTGCTCAATTAAGAGATGAAAACAAAGTACTTAAGGCTTATTGTCCAAACATAGCCATCAAGCAGTCTCAGTAAACCGAAAAAATAGTCCAACATGGTTTGTATCTAATGGTTTACATTTACGACAGCCAACGAATATCTATGTCTAGCAGATCTCATCTCTCTTTACTCAACACATACACAGCATTCCATCAAATAACAAGACTCAACAACAGTCAGCAGAAGGTCTCTCACTCAGTCAACATGTTGAAGCATCTTGCATATCAGCCACCAGCAGCAACCATCTAATTACCCAATCATTAAGCATTCTGTGTCACACAAAAGATACAGGTCTGAACTATGAACTATCATCAGTCAGAGGATGATAAAGTACACAGCCATCAAAGTCGTCTCTTAGCCAGCGGCAACCAGTTTGACCTGACCAAGCTACAAAAAAAATGCATACACTGCCCACCCGGAATGGTATAGTCTGACAGTAATTGTCTGATTGAGATTTCTTATAATTGATTTAATTCCAAGCTTGTCAAGTTTCAAACCAAGCCCAGGAAAGATAATTATAATTGAAAGCTGTTATGGGGTGCAGTGGTTACTGCATTCAGCTTATAGAACAGACAGCCTAACCAGCCCTTATGCTGTCTGAATATGAACAAGTCAACCAGTACAATGCACATTACAAGTCTAACGCCTTCTCTCTGACCAATCAGCTGACATGCCCCACAGGCAGTAACATGCCAGTCCTTCTGAAACATAGTTTCATTCATGTCCAATGTTTATGTCATGATTCAGCCAGAAACTAACAGTCTGTTCTGTCATGAAACTAAGGTTCAACTGAATAGTGGTTTGGATAAGTTATACTAAACGCTTCTAAACGGCTTAAAACATGAAATTCTTAATGCTTTTCGAGAAACACCAAAGTGACTCAACTGTGATGTCATTCGTGACTAAACACCATTAGTTTATTTTCACAAGTAGAGGCCTACATTTGAACAAACATATTTAAGTATATATAGACAGATAGATAAAATTACAGTATCTTTATTGGAATGCCAATTGCGAATCGTATTTTTGTGTACAGTACAGATAAGTTCAACTCATCGCTCAGGGAGCTTAAAAAGATTGTTTTCAGTTCCACAAAGTTGCCAATAGGAGTGTTTTCATTATCTGATTATTAACACTACTGACGCCTAGAGCTGAAAAGGCCACTTGAGTTACAGGTACATATTTTATTGCACCTAATTAATTTCTGTCCCATGTCAAGTTTTAAAAGACCTTGGATCAATTGACTAACCACCTTAAAAGACATCATACATAATAAATGATGAAACCTGTCAAGTCACACTCAGGCAAATATAAATTTTAACTAGGTAAATGCTACAGTGTCTGTCAAATTAACTGTTGAGCATCAATTCATCCATTTAACCTTAAGGATCATTCCCTGTCAAATACAGACCCCAACCAAACGAAACCCAACAGTTGTGACCATGACACACATGAATGTACTTTATATCATTGGATGTTGACTGCTAATGTATGCAAAATAGGAGAATGGACATTTACCTCTGGACATATCATCCCAAACATATTATTCCTACAAACTACGATGAATATCTCATCCCATTTCGCAAAATCAAAATGCCAACATTTCTGCAAGTTTCAGCTAATTTGTTGTTTATTCCCATGAATCTTGATTAAACTCAGTGTTTTTAATTTAATGATCAAAACAATTGTCTTCATTTCTGCATGAAATAAAACCTAACCTTAGCTAAATACAATTAAACTCATTGGTCATATACTTAAAATCAACCTTCAATAAGCATGGAGTATTGTGTAGGTGATTAATTGCTTAAAAGAATTCATTTTGAAATATGATTTGGTACTGATGAATGGCTTAACTGTAGCTCAGGTTGGTCAATTATTTTAATTTTATAAATACGTATCACAAGCTCTTGATTTGAAATGGAAGTTGAACTGATGAAAATAATTCTTTCTCTAAATAGAAGTGGGATTGATAACAGTTATTATGGACATTGCTAGACCACCCACTTACCAGAGTTAAGTATTATGTGAGAATTGCTTTCATTTAGAATTGCTTGAGGTGGGAATTTGTCCAGAAGGAGGGAATATATAACCTACTGGAACTCTGTTTATGGGTAAATTGTATGCCAGAATTACATATTTGAAAGGTATTTACAATCCCACTTCCATTTGAACCCTGGGAGCCCTCAGGCCAGGGTCATAAATCTGTATCCACATGTGGGGAGGGATGACTGACTTCAGTAACACTATCTGGATTAGTGTTAAGTTTAAATTTGTTCTTACTGCTACAAACAGGTTTTCGTTACCACAATATTTATGACACAGCTTTGAAAAATTCCGTAAGGTCCTTCTTCAAGCTCAAAAGTGAAGATGGAATTCTCTCCCCATAATTTATGGCCCTGCTGGAGTATATCCTGTCCTACAGACGTTGCTTGGAAAGCCTTCTTCCACATTCATGTGTCACTTCTTGTTATTAAGACCCCATACAAAGACCTACAGGTACTACCCACTTGCCAACCCACCCACCCTCAGCCAGTCCACTTCAAGGCACACCCAACAATCCCTAGACAAACAGGACTCGGTTTAGCCCAAAAGGACTGGGAACAGACCGTGGGAAACTCCAGGGTTACTCAGAAGGAATTTCTAGCCCCTGGGCAGACTAAATTAACATGACCTCTTACCTCCATATCTTCCACGTTCTATTAAGAATCCTGTGTCCACTCATAAGTCATGACCTCCAATATAATAGGTAAACAAAGTCAAACTCAGGTAGTAAAAATGAATCTCTAATTTCTTTCTTCTTACTTCATTTTTGAACCAATATTCAACATAGCAACATGAAGGTGTTGAAATATAGAAATAAATGGCTAGATAAGTAGCTGCACTTCCAACCATGATTATTTTACAAGTATCGACACATGAAGTTGCATAACTTGTACTCGGGTGTTTTTAATATCACTTAGTGAGCATTTAAGTTTCTGGCTTTCTGCCTCAGTATTTCTTCACCCAAGCCGCTTACATTTGAATCCAATAAATGAAGTGAAAATTGAAGCTTCCTATATTTCAATTCTTACGTTATCCTTCTTCATTCATCAACTGTTCCCCATGGATGTTACTCTCATTTGCCCACAATCATCAAACAACGATTCATAAAGTCATAAATTCGCCTTTTCACATGAATCATGATTATACCATGCTCACTGTTTTTTTTATACAATGATCAAACTTTCTGCAAGAAATATCATCATTAAACTCACTAAATCAAGAAAAATTTTAGAAATATAATTGCTTTAAGGAATTAGTCAAGACTCATTGATCTTTTGCTTCACAACATCTGTTTTGAAACATGGGCAAGATAATTGTTAATTTCATACAAATTGATTCAAACCATAATCATTATTAAAGATTTATTGATCATTTACTTCAAAACATCTGTTTTTAAACTCATGGTACGAGCCTTTTTCATTTCATACAAATTGATTAAAGGTACATTTAGACTTGTTTGAGTTTGTATAGAGCGGTATTTGTTTCAAGGACCTACTAAAAATTGGAAGATATGGAGGGAAGTATGTCCAGGTTCAATGCCCTGCACTCCCTCACCAACTCTAAAGGTGACATGCACAATCTCATAAATACAAACAAATCTATAGGCCTAGATATAAGCATGCAAGCATATTACGTGAAGTTTATAGGCTATGACTAATGCATTTACATATGTCTGATTTACTGTTATTGAAACAGATGGCTATGACTTCAATGCAGACCACTGTACAAAAATTGCTTTCAAAGATATTACAATGCTGCTCAGTATGTACTCAAAACAACATCATCCACATAAAAAACCAAACAGCATCAACAAAAACAGTAAAACTTTCAACTGTTTATGTCTCATTGGGGCTTAGTCATGGAAACTTTCACTCCACCTCCGCATTAATCAAACACTTAAAACGTTGAAATGGGCTCACATCACCAAAATAAAATTTAATGACATTTGTCACAACTTCTTAAGTCACACTAGTTAGCATTCAAATCTTTCAGAATCTATCAAACTGACAATGATCACAATGACAATGAGTAACATTTTGCTGAAGAACATGAAGCCTGCAAACAGTCTGCTAACATATAATTTGAAGCAAAGAAAACATTCCAAATATCAAAACAACTGAATTCAGAAGCAGGTTCAAAATAAACCTAAATCATATTTCAACAATTCAGGTATAAGCATAACAGACAACAAATATTGCAAACAACAAAGACTGTCAGTATGATTCAACGACAGATTGTCAATATTATCACAAATTCACTGGGATTCAAACTCAATATACATTGCATTACAAGTTAACAAATTAACTGGGCATAAATGACTCATGAAAGCCAAATAAACAACTACAATAATATTTCAAGAATGTAGCCAACAAGGAGTTCCACTATTATAAGGTTAAAACATATAATCTGTGGATTTAGATAAATTTAGATCTCTAAAGAGATAAACCGCCCATTATGTGATGATGATGATGAGGTTCAGTTGATTGGCTACACGCTTCGTTGATGAAGATAAAGGACTCTGAACTTGACAATCATCCTAATATTAACAGATCTATGGGCATGGTCTCACACATGATAAGACTGCAACATCAAAGACTGTAGCTTAACTATGCAAAACACGAGGTTTATCTTACCCAGTTACTCCACATAAATACAGAAGAATTGGTCTTGCATTTTAATAAAATACTAATATAGGACTAAACAAAAATATTGAATAAATAAAATTATGCTATATAGAGTAACACTGATATTCAAATATATATATATATATATAGAGAGAGAGAGAGAGAGAGAGAGAGAGAGAGAGAGTAGAGTAGCAGACCCTCCAATGAGGTTCATGCGTTGTGTATCAGGTTGAGTTTGATAAATAAAAAAGTGGAAAAGTTCACCACAGGTTTAGGACATTTTGGCCAACACTGTTCACTCAATTGGTCTCCATCATCAATAGTAGTGTCAGCAAATGTACAACATTGTATCTAAATTATAACAAATATAACAAAAACTTGACATGAAAGCATTCAAGACAAGGCAGCAGCGTAGAAATTAGTATTCATAAAATGACATTATAAAATACCTCCATTGTCTCGTTTATTTTAAACACTAGTTTGCATATTGATAGGTATATAGTAACACTATTAATTTGCAGCATGAATCATTTACCAGGCTCTAGACATAATCCCTTAGAAGATCAAATGGCCAATATAATTGCCTTTCTAATTCAAAAGCAGAACTAATTCAGGTATAAATCCTACCACTACAATTTACACAGAAACAGTGATAATAGTGGCAGCGTAGAGTACCAGTAACAATTATATATACAAATTATATTGAAATAAACCAGCCCAGGTCATGCTTCTGGAACCCCTCAGAGAGCCACCACAAAGGCTGAGTTATACCAACCTTGTAAATTTCACTCATTCCGACCATGATGTGTCGTTTGTACATAGACAAAGTTCACTTGGTGCAGCTAACGACTTGTTGTAAAAATATTAACACTTTAAGGAGGAGCTGTATTGATTTCCCAGCAGCTATTAGGAGGAACGCTCTCATTGTTAAACTGCTAAATGGTGATTCCAGGTTTAGGATAGACAACTGAAAGAGTGCAACAGAGTTCCCTCTGAATGAAAAACTTAAAAAGACCAGCAACTTGGGTCGCAGACAGCCATAAAACAGAACCGGTTGACCTCTAAGAGGTCAGCCAATGAATAATGACGGAATTAAAAAGGCAACCAAGCATTAATGCAAAACTGAGTCATTAAAGGCATTAATGCATACCAAAAAGACAAAGGTTATGAACTTATGATGGCCACAACCACATAGGCATTATTTGGAGTACCAGAGGCACAATGGCACTTTTGAAATGTCCCATTCCATTTAGTATGGCTTGGCATTTAATGCAAGATGAATATAGTAACAACTTGCTTCCTTATATATGAGCACAATCTCAATGCTCAAAGATATGTCTGATCTGGTCTTCAGTTCTAAGAAGAATAAACAGATATTGTTGACTTTCTCCAATATTCTCAACTGAACTAACATATATATATATATATATACATGTATATATATATATATGTATATATATATATATATGTATATATATATATGTATATATATATATATAAAATCAATCCCCTTCTGCCCTGACACACCCTGACACACCCAGACGCCTCCTGTCACTTCATCCCTTAAATTGTGATCACATTGGAACCATAACTGCTTGGGTTTCTCCACAACTCTGGAACAAACTCGCATGGATCCCAAGTCATATCAATAATCTGACTCCTCTTGTAGCTTTAGCAGTCCTCTTCAACAAATCCAGACCTGAATTACTTAAAAGGCAAACTAGGCAGCTCCAACAATTCCAAACATTTCTGGTGGGAAAGAAAATAGGTTCAACATGATGGAGCCAAAGGAAGGTCCAAGCTAATCTTCTGCCAAGATATCACAATAGCCTTTAGAAACAAATCTCATTCCACCTTTTCTCCTCATCTCCCACTGCAGGTCTACTTCTAGACACCATCCACTGGACTCTCGGGTCTGAACCTAGATTCAAACCTGACTTCAGGTTCCTCTGGATTTGTTTTGACTGAGCGTCTGAGAATTAGCTAGTCCTTATGTCTATGATCTGTCGGGCACTTAAATAATTTTCAGAATATGACTGTCATGTCTTATATGATATTTGTATGGATTTGTAGCATTGCTTCTCTTATGCAAATGAACTGTTAATTATTAATCTAAGTAAGAATAGAATGAGTTAGTTTGATTTAGCCAATGGCACATAGTTAATTTTGATGGTACGTCAAGTAACATGATAGCACTATATGAAAGGACTTTAACGCTTGGAAATCTAATCAACGAATCCCAGCGTGCCGTTAATGTGTGACCTATATATATTGTCATGGTGATGCAAAGGTCATCAAAGGAGAAGATGTTCAATTTAATTACGCATTTATGGATGACTTTTGAAGATCAGTGATCAACAGTTCAGCAAGGGATTGAAAGAGATGCGATGTGCTGTCATAAAATTGGAAGCTAACTCAAATTTCGATATTAATAAGAAGTCGATAGATCGCCAGGATTATGATATTAGTATTATGCAGGGTGCTTCAAGAAGTTCAAACCCATCACTAAAATTATTTAACAGTCGTAATTGAGGAAAGGATAAGAAAACTGGTACCAGCGCAATAGACCAAACCAATGCCTTTGACTACAGCTGCTGTGGTTACAATATTACAGTAAAACAAATGACAGCACACCGCATTGCCAATTCAGAAAAAAGTTTCAGGTATAATGTAACAACAAACACAGCAGTGACTCGCAGGTATGCATATAGCTCAGAATATATATATCTTTTAATTAGCTATGTATAAATAAACCTTGACACTCATAAAACTTAGATAACAACTTTATATTGCCTCTCAACACATTGCTGTCCAACTTATCTGTGTGAGTAATACTCAGCCAAAAATCCAGATAAAATATATTAGGCAGCATTAGGTTTAACAGCACTTGGTATTTGTTTTGCAATTTTGAAACATAAACTTCAGATATAACATTCAGTAAAACACAAGATCAAAACACTCCAGACCTTGATAAAGTTTGAGATGGTTGACACTTTTCAGTCATCGTAAGGGCCTGTGATTTATGGATAAATCTTAAGAGCGGAAATCCTTCATACATACCAAAGATTTTTACACAAACCTTTGCACGAGCATGCACACTTCAAACCTAATCCACATTTGTTCAAAACATGCTTGAAATGACAGAACAAGAACAGTCAAAAATCATTATTTTCCTATCAAATGCCATTGTAATGATCGGTTAGGCTCTGGGTTAGAGCCGTCTTTAGAAAATGTTAAAAACCTTCCACCACATTAGGAATTTGACATGTATTGAGTGGTGGAATCGTCCACTACAGAAGTGTAATTTAAAACAATGTCAACGACATAGATGTGTGGCTTTTCATCATTTTCCATTGAATAGAACAAACACAGAGCTCATGAGATGCTTGCCAACATATCTGGGATAACTTGGCAACGACGACAAAACTCTAGTAACAGCAGTGAATATAAGCAGTTAAAAGAATGGCTAATGCTTGGCCAGTGACCAACCAAGGAATGCCAGCCAATCTAGATCAGAATCAGCCTTTTATCTTCTAGAGGTCAGTAAATGAGAAACAATACTAGGTGAGAGGTGGTGTCCTGTAACTTAATTGCCATTCCCTCAGTCAAATAACCTTCAACTTCAGACCCTCAGCTTCATAGTATGCAAACCAGTATCACCGTCTTCTCTATCCTTTTATCCCTAAAAGTATATAGTCCAAACAATGACCAACAAACTGCTTCTATAAATTCTATACCTTACTTACAACAATCTGAGAAAGAATGCTGTACTCCTCTCAATGTTTGTACACCAGAGTGTGGTTCTTTTGCAACAGGTTCAATAAGGAATATACTTACTTATTGTATTTCTTGTAAATCACAAGAACTTGCCTCTAAACAGTGTTGTGAACGGCGCATTAGATAATTTGCATTTCGTCTAATCTGGGCGAGATGCCCTTTCCGATCGAAATCAGAAAGGTCTTAAAATTCGAATCGTTTAAAAAACACGACAGGAAAATCTTACAATGAAATTCTCAGCTCATTTGACTTGACCAGATTACTGTAATAACAGGTCAATCAGTCAGGTAAAATTTACTACATGCAAAAGAAGAACGTCTAAAAGCGTGAATATAACTCACCATCGCCCTTAGCGTAGTTTCGTCTAATCTACTGTAATCCGTCATTTCTGTTAGTAAAGTTTCCTTTTACTGAAAAGAGAAAAACAATCCACCGGCTGTCGTTATTCGCACGTGAATCTGTAATCCTTACTTCGTTCAATGTCTGTTCAGACGAGTCGTCAACTTTTAAATATCGAACCTGTCTATTGTTAACCAAGTAACTCATTCAAAACGACCACGTGACACCACGATTGGTCCATTTAACCGTAAGAGGGGCAGAAGGCTAGCTTCTGCAACAATGAGAAATGCGAGACGCTTAGTACACGGTTGTAGATCACCCCTCATGTAACAATGGAAAATCTCACGCGCGTGTGAGAATACTCAGAATAGGACCTCTGTGTTATCGTACAAAACGTATAAACATTGAATTCGTCATAATATTTATGTCCCCGTAGCTCTCGCTTTCAGAGAACCATTGTGATAAGTGCGAACCGCTACATTTGACAAAACATAATCAGTTCAATGCTCCGACGCATGTGCATAAAAAGTTAATCTTTGGCATATTTACCTGTAGGCTTACTATGAGTAGAGTATGTCCAGAACATAATAGGCCTACCTGTTGGCTTATTGAGAGTACAGTTTGTCCTGGATACATATGTATTGTGTGCGCCTACATGTTATTCATACTATAACATACAGCAGTTCTTCCCTAAGCTTTTTCAGACTTGACTAAGCGATTTCCTGTTCAGCCCGCTGGATTGAAGATCTCAATTTCCAATAATTTATGACAGTCTCAACACCCTGTGGATTATGTGACTTTATGTCACGTAGGTGACGTAGCCTCCTCACACGCCCAGCTTTGCGTTGCACATATTTTTTTAACGAAGAAGCACTTAGATCTCATCCCTGTGTGCAGTGTGTTCATTTCCAACGAAAGCCTCTGTCGGCCTATGCGTCGTCAGCCGAATTGAGTCGTCTCTATCTCGAGAGCGTGCGTGGGTCGCATTCACAGGCCTACTCGTTTACGATGTCAATGGCCTAAACAAGCGTTGAACAGTGAAGGGCGGATATTGTAGCAAACTGGTAATCACTCACACTGTGCCAGCTAAAGTGTCTTGATACAAACATTATGGAAGACCTGCACAAAAATCACGTCGCCTACAGAAAACTCGACATTCCAAATGTCGAGTGTATGACACGCTAACAGTACTGGGAACAGGGCCGCCGAGATGGGCAGAGGGCAAATGCTCAGGGGCTAGGCGAGTTTTAGGGACCCGAGCCCTCCATTGGCTTATGGAAAGTATTATAATCAGTCAATCATACAAATTTTTTGATTTATGCAGCCTAATATAATATTACTGTATTTTGTATATTATAAGCTAGAATCAGCTTAAACTTCAAACATCTGAACATTACATGTTGAACATGTTACTCTAAGGTGCGAGTAAGCCTAAGGGTCGTGACGGCACTTTTATTATTTTAATTTCAAATAAATTCTCGTTACTTTAAGTCTGAAGATGATTTAGACTAGAGGCCCGTGATTGCTTGCCCTCGGGCCCGGAGTGTTTGTGTATCATGACAAAGATGCTTAGCGTCGCCCTCCTCCTTTATCTAGGCTTGGGACTGGCACTGCCAGAGTGCGAGCAATGTAGGAATTGACACTCGTCTGCCAGCATTAGGGCTTAATATAGAGTGGCAGAGCGTGGGCTGGAGAAGGGTTCAATCGAGCGAGCGAAGGTGCACCAAAACGACGGGAACAATAAAAAAGGCGGACACCCTTTCTGACGGTTCTTCGACGGTCTGACAACATTTAGGGGGCAATGTGAGGTTCACATAATTATACGGACATGCATGGAGATCGAACCCCACTAGCAAAGGTAGTCGACAAACGGATCTGCAAGAAGCCCACTATGAATAGGGTAATTGCACAGTTGATTCTGAACGTATGTATTGTATGCACCAAGTGTACGGCTTCTGGTCCACTTCATCCACTCACAGACCAGAGTATATAATTATCATAAATTTCTAAGGAAACAAAGGGACAAGTAAAGGCATATAATGCACCAAATTAATACAGCATACATATATACATGTACAGCAATAGCAAGCCTACAAATTAAAACAATAGCAGGCCCACTAATTCGGCTTTAAGAACAATATGTTTGCCGTGAGAGTAGGACTAGGACGCCCGAGGGAGAGCATCATGAATTGGCATAAATTAGCATAAATTAGCATAAATTAGCATAAATTCACATAAATCATCCTAACGTTTCTGTTACGATAAATCAGCTGAATATCGATGTCGAGAGAATGAGTTCACCGGATGTCATATTTCAGGTGTGGTTAGCGCATACCAATACGTTGCTGATTGACGATTACATTATATTTCCGATGAACAGCTGTGCTGTGCTGTGGTGTATTGTACAAACAGTTCTTTCTATTCGAGTACGATTGTCGCCGCCCTATCGTGAAGTCCTCGGCATCTGTCACGTCATTATATAGGGCCTCATTTCGAAGAAAGGAGGAAACAGACATCGCCTTATCAGAGACACCCTCAACCCAACGATTACTTATCTATCGTCGCATTATTATCTACGCACGTCGTCCTGCATATTCACATTTTAAATAGGCATACATACGTACGTACGTACGCCCGCATGCGCGCACGCACGCACGCATGAACGCACGCACATACATACATACATACATACATACGTACATACGTACATACGTACATACGTACGTACGTACGTACGTACGTACGTACGTACGTACGTACATACGTACATACGTACATACGTACGTACGTACGTACGTACATACGTACATACGTACATACGTACATACGCACATACGTACATACGTACATACGTACATACGTACATACGTACATACGTACATACGTACATACATACATACATACATACATACATACATACATACATACATACATACATACATACATTTGAATGTCTTATCATTCAATTTCCTTCATCCATTTCCCATCGATATGCCCGTTAACCTACTTTTGCCAGACATTTCACACTATAATTATAGCCTGCCTACGTTGCACACGTTACCATAAACTATGTCGAGAGCGGGAAACAAAATCGCCCATGAAGTCAATGCTCTTCTCATACCTGGAAGTGTGCGGCCGATTGGTGGAGCTGATGGGAGGAAGAGGGGACAGAATCTGGCAGATGATCGTTAACGTGTATTTCCCTGGGGAACATTTGCTTAGCTATGCAGCCAATCACTGAAGGGTGTCATCGGATTTCAAACATCGTTGATGTAAATAGGTGACCTACTAGGCTACAAACTTCATGACAACCTCTGATGCCAAAGCGTAATTAGACCATTACTGCGCTATGTTATAGAGCAACATCAATGTAATTAAACAACATTCTATGCACAATTATAGTTTATCCATGAACAGGTAAATGAATGAATGAATGAATGAATGAGTGAGTGAGTGAGTGAGTGAGTGGATGGATGGATGAATGAACATTCAGGGTCATTATTGCCGGTCTTACAGTAGTGCCACATGATGCACTGAAGTGTTGATACACTGTTTACTGGCGTCCTCTAACGAAAGCAACCGAACTTCCATTCAGGGTTGAAATAACCGAAGTTCCGAGAGAAACAAAGTAACTCTGCTTTAGGCGTTTGAGTTTCGTTTAGTTTTCCAGACGGCGTGACCATAGAAATTGCGCCACACGGATTACAGTAGGCCTATAGACTATTATTTCCAAGCCTGCGTTTAATTGAAATTGAAATTCTTGAAATTTGATATCGCCCTTCTTCCAACATCTTTTGCTCAGAAGTGCACCGCCTCGACGGCGCAATTGAAGTTGTACTGCAGAGCAATTGCGTGCGAAGGACTTGCTCAAGGTCCCTACACAGCGACGCCTCGGACGAGGGTCGAACCCCCTCCCCTAACGCAGCGCACATTGAATTATACGGGGTGACCACTCAAAACGATCAGCCACCGTGCCACACGAAATTGTCCTAGAGTCGAGAGGGTCAATTGTCCAGGGGCAATTTATAAGGTAAAATATAAATTTTACCCAATCTTGAACAATTTATGCAGAGCAACCGCTTGTCCTATCGCAATCTCTTTTGATGATAATTTACTAGACTACAATTCGATTTTTCATTAATAATAAATAAGAGAAAAAAAGAGAACTCGTGTTAAAGACATTTAGGCCTATGTTTGATCGCTTTTTAAACTTAAAAGATAAAACTTAAACAATTTAGACATATACTTTTTTTACCATTCAAGCAATAGGTGCAGTTCAAAGCAAATTTTTAAAGATTGGGTAAAATTTATATTTTACCTTATAAATTGCCCCGGGGACAGTTGCCCCTCTCGACTCTAGGACAATTTCCCCCCCTCCGCTTAGACCATAAGCTCGCCCAAAGTATATATGCATGCTTGTATGTGTATATGTGATGCATGATTGTATGCACGCAAGTATGCATGCATAAATGTGTACATACATAGACTACATGGCTACGTACAAACCAAGAAGTTGTTTTATGATGAAAACGCGTGTCATTTTAGCTCATAATAAACATTCGTCAGCGACTGATTTAACGGCAGATGAATGGGCTTCACGGCCTGTAGGCCTATTCAGTATTCATGCATCTAACAAGAGAAAGAGAAATTCATAAGTTAACTTGTTCTTTCACAGAATGTCTGATTTGTTGGATGAAACAGCACAGTTAAATAGATTATTGTCTCGCTTTGTATCTGGTGTGACACGATAATTAGGCCTAGTTGCTTATTTTCTTTTTTAACATAGGGCCTAATTAAGTTCGATTGATGAATAATAATAATTTGTGCTTAAATAGAAAATGGTTTGACTGTCTGTCTGTCTGTATGTTTGTCCGTCCGTCCGTCCGTCCGTCTGTTTGTCTGTCTATCTATCTGTCTGTCTGTCTGTGTGTCTGTCTGTAAGTCTATAACCTTTTCCTCCCTTCCTTCTGTCTGACTCTTAGTTTGTTCACTTGTCCTTCTGAATGGCTGAATCTCTTAGCAGGTGTTCGCGATGTTTCTTTACGTCCCATCCATATGCATAAGCGTTTTGCAGCTGAATGGAAAGACCGAAGAAGAGTCATCGATCCATCTGTCAATGTCTCATCAGTTGTTCACTGATCCGGTGATTAAAAACGAATCTCTGATGAATGAAAATATCAACGAGTGAAAGACTGATGCATCGAACGCTATTAATTGAGATGAAAAGCGTAGAATGGAAGTCTTTCTTTCTGTCACATCACGTGGTCACTTTGTGTTTCGATTCCATTTTGTATCCGTTTGTCATGTGCAGCTGGCATTTCTGAATTTCATCAAATCTATTATAGAAAATATTAAAAGGCGTTGTATAAGTATCAAGATTCATCAATCCACCCATCCACCCATCTATCCATCTATCCATCCACACATCTGACCATCCATCCAGCTGACCATCCTTCATCCTTTAATTCATTCATCTATCTGATCAACAATCCATTGATGCATTCATTCATCCATCTATCCATCCGACCACCCACCCCGACATCTTGGATTGCCATGTTTGCATTTAAGAAATTTGAATCGTCAAAGGTTACAAAAAACAGTTAGTCTTCAGCATTTCCATGTAACGACTATAACCAGGTGTTTCCTACTTTCCTTATACCTCGACTTCGTATCTTCTGGTATCTACCTTGACTTTGTGGCTTCTGACCAAAAGCTTCTGGTCTCGTGCACATCGCTGGTGAGAGGACGATCTAAGATAGGGATCATACACACGCAGATGCAGTGGACAGAGAAAGATTAGAGATACGTGCAAAGAAGGATTGAGCGGTTTACGTCAATAAGGTCGCGCACAAAAGATCGCGGCTCAGAAGATTGTGCACAAAAGGTCGCGATACAAAAGATCGCAGACTAATAGAATGGCGATACAAAAGATCGCAGACTAATAGAATGGCGATACAAAAGATTGCAGACTAATAGAATGGCGATACAAAAGATCGCAGACTAATAGAATGGCGATACAAAAGATTGCCGACTAATAGAATGGCGATACAAAAGATCGCAGACTAATAGAATGGCGGCACAAAAGATCGCAGACTAATAGAATGGCGGCACAAAAGATCGCAGACTAATAGAATGGCGGCACAAAAGATCGCAGACTAATAGAATGGCGGCACAAAAGATCGCTCAACACATAACCGATGTCAAAAAGTTTCGGAGGTTATTTTCATCGATCCAGGGTCTGTTTAAAAAAATTATTTTCATCAATCTAGCTTCTGCTCACACAACCTTCTTTTCATCCCGTTTCCGTTTATGCGGCATTATCTCATCTCTTAAGCAATATTCTTTACATCAATCCGGCTTCTGCCTAGGCCTAGCATAATTTTTTAAAATAAATCCAGCTTCAATTAATGCATTTGTTTATAAATCCAGCTTCCATTTATGCATTATTATTGGGTCGCTGGTGTTTTTCAATCAACCAAGGACCAATGTACATTGGCAATATTTTGTGTCGCGATCTCGTTAGTCTGCGATTTTTTGTGTAGCGACGTTTGTGCACTATCTTTTGAGCCGCAATCTTCATTTGTGCCCAGTTAATTTGTTAACTTGTAATGCACAGTATTCAACGCACAAACGACACAGATACAAACCAAAGAGAGGGTTCATTTGTCAACCCCATCAGTTAATACTAAAAAATTAACGGGGGTCAAGCAAACCTTCAAATCAGCTTTCAGTGGCTCTATGTATCTTAAGTTCTTAACACAGTTAAGAATCAAGTTCGTGCACCGAAAACCCAGAGTTACCCTCTATAATACCTATTTAGCCCGTATACCGGTTTAAGGTTCGTAAAAATTCTAGTCTGGACATCTGGAGTGGACATGTAAAACATTTTTACCCACCTCCCTCATTAAAATGTGACAATTCAAACCCTGTGTACATGCAAGCGCGTGTGTTGGTAGACCTACTGGTAGGTGCGTGTCGTTGTGTGTACGTGTATATGCTATCATAACTATGTGTGCAAATGCGCGAGTGCGTGTGTGTGTATGTGTATGTGTTTGTGTGTGTGTGTGTGTGTGCATATGTGTGTCACGTCGATGTGTGCACACGAACCATTTTCAAGGTCATAGACCCCAATATAATTTATTGGTATTAAATCATGCAGAATCAATGCCCCGGAACATGACCGATCAGTGATGGGAGAAATGAAAGATGCACGCATGGTTAGACGTAACGGAAGGCCATGACACAGGACAACAAACAATGCCGGGAAACAATGCATCATTAATAAGCTAGCTATTTTTACTCGCAGTAAGTATGGATTCAAAAATGAGAGAAGAGTCACTCACTCACTCACTCCCTCACTCGCTCGCTCGCTCGCTCGCTCGCTCGCTCGCTCCCTCGCTCACTCACTCACTCACTCACTCACTCACTCACTCACTCACTCACTCACTCACTCACTCACTCACTCACTCACTCACTCACTCACTCACTCACTCACTCACTCACTCACTCACTCACTCACTCACTCACTCACTCACTCACTCACTCACTCACTCACTCACTCACTCACTCACTCACTCACTCACTCACTCCCTCACTCGCTCGCTCACTCACTCACTCACTCGCTCACTCACTCATTCGCTCGCTCACTCGCTCGCTCGCTCGCTAACTAACTAACTAACTAACTAACTAACTCATCAACTCATCGCCCACCCGCTCGCTCGCTCGCTAGTTCACTCACTCCCTCAACCATTGAACCTTCCAGACAGTAAGTGGACCAGCCACACGTCGGTCGGTCAGTCAGTGGGTTATGCTACTGGCCTGCATGTGTTGACCAATGTATGATTCCTTTCTTCCATATTAGGCATTGCATAAGCTGCCTTTCTGGATCGTACAGGAAACTCATCCCTTTCTCCACTAAATGCTCCATCCATCTGCGTCTATGCCGAGAGAGCGGTGCTATAGGACGATGCCAAGTGTGAAGAGGCGACGACGGTCACTGGCCAACAGAAATAGACGTCAACATCGGCTGCCATTGTTAGAATCGATGCTAGTAGAAGTAAGAAGAAATAGACAGGGTCAGAGTGACTGAGAGAGACAGACAGACAGAGGGAGAGACAGGGTGGGTGAGAAAGAGAGAACGAGAGCAGCAGCAGCAATGACCGATAGATTTTTGCCGATCTTGTTCCAGCTTCATTAGCCATGGACAATCTAAACGCCAAAACACAAAAACACAAACACACAAACACACAAAAACACAAACACACAAATACACAAAAACACAAACACACAAAAACACAAACACACAAAAACACAAATACACAAAAACACAAAAACCACAAACACACAAAAACACAAACACACAAAAACACAAACACACAAAAACACAAACACACAAAAACACAAAATCACAAACACACAAAAACACAAACACACAAACATACAAAAACACAAACACACAAACACACAAAAACACAAAAACACAAACACACAAAAACACAAACACACAAAAACACAAATACACAAAAACACAAAAACCACAAACACACAAAAACACAAACACACAAAAACACAAACACACAAAAACACAAACACACAAAAACACAAACACACAAAAACACAAACACACAAAAACACAAACACACAAAAACACAAATACACAAAAACACAAACACACAAAAACACAAACACACAAACATACAAAAACATAAACACACAAACACACAAAAACACAAACACACAAAAACACAAAAACACAAAAACACAAACACACAAAAACACAAACACACAAAAACACAAAAACACAAACACACAAAAACACAAACACACAAACATACAAAAACACAAACACACAAACACACAAAAACACAAAAACACAAACACACAAAAACACAAACACACAAAAACACAAATACACAAAAACACAAAAACCACAAACACACAAAAACACAAACACACAAAAACACAAACACACAAAAACACAAACACACAAAAACACAAACACACAAAAACACAAACACACAAAAACACAAACACACAAAAACACAAACACACAAAAACACAAACACACAAAAACACAAACACACAAAAACACAAACACACAAAAACACAAACACACAAAAACACAAATACACAAAAACACAAACACACAAAAACACAAACACACAAACATACAAAAACACAAACACACAAAAACACAAAAACACAAACACACAAAAACACAAACACACAAACATACAAAAACACAAACACACAAACACACAAAAACACAAAAACACAAACACACAAAAACACAAACACACAAAAACACAAATACACAAAAACACAAAAACCACAAACACACAAAAACACAAACACACAAAAACACAAACACACAAAAACACAAACACACAAAAACACAAACACACAAAAACACAAACACACAAAAACACAAACACACAAAAACACAAAAACACAAACACACAAAAACACAAACACACAAAAACACAAACACACAAAAACACAAACACACAAAAACACAAACACACACGCTCAGACATCAACAGTCAACACACGTCGGTTAGTTGTTGTTTTGCGACGCTGTTCCATAACTAAGATGATCAGCGTCATCCTCCTTTCTTGTTCAGCATTGGGAATGGCACGGTCAGAGTACAAGCAGTGAAGGAGTTCTCCACACAGGCCGTCATTTCGCCCAAAGGAAATAGCTATCCCACGTCTGAGGCTTCGCTCATAGTAATAATAATAATAATAATAATAATAATAATAATAATAAAGACGATTTATATGGCGCCGCAACGCGGCCACACCGCTACAAGGGCGTCTCACATGCAACTTACAATCGGGATACGCTTTCGAGAAGAGATAAGTCTTAAGCTTAGACTTGAAGGAGTCCACCGAGTAGGCCAGTCTGATGGCGAGCAGAAGGCCATTCCAGCATCTGGATCCGGCGACTGAGAAAGCGCGGTCACCGAAGCACGTCTTCGTCCTCCGTGCGCGTAGGTCGGTCTTCTGAAGCGATCTGAGCCGCAGCCCAGATGCAGTGGCGTGCGTCTCTACACAGTAGTTGCGCAAATACTCAGGCGCTGCCCGTTAATTGATTTGAAAACGAGTAAGACCTATTATCATGACGCCTATTATTATAACAGGTCTCAATTCTGATGGATTGCTCATGACGTGATTGTGTGAAGTGTACGTATGACACAGTTATTACCTCATCATGTGCATACGTATTCATAAGTATGCATACGTATTCATAAGTATGCATACGTATTCATATGTATGCATACGTATTCGTAAGTATGCATACGTATTCATAAGTATGCATACGTATTCATATGTATGCATACGTATTCATATGTATGCATACGTATTCATATGTATGCATACGTATTTATATGTATGCATACGTATTCATATGTATGCATACGTATTCATAAGTATGCATACGTATTCATAAGTATGCATACGTATTCATATGTATGCATACGTATTCATATGTATGCATACGTATTCATAAGTATGCATGTCTATGCCCTTAATGCTTATGTATTGTGATGTCAGAAACTCCCTCTGTTTGCTTCGATTGACGGACAGTAAGCTGAATGAAACTGAGAGAGGGAGATGATTCCACTGTTTCCCGCATCCTAGGGTAGTGTAGTGACCAATGAACAGCGGTTTCTAAAATCTGTGAAACTGCTCGGGTTTCCGCACCCTTGAGTTATAGGTTACAGGGTCGCTTCTCACGTCTCTCTTAGATGACTGTCGCAATCAAACCATCAGAATCACCAACATCCAGTCTTTGTTTCGCGGAGGCAACAACACAAAGCATAGAATACACAACGGTCTTCTCCAGCAATGTTTCTCTTGTCACACAGCAACCTTCCACACATACACATGCATACATGTAACACATTGCTCCACTTCCTCCTCGATCAAGACGCTGCTATGTCCGCTTGATTACATCGCCTACTCAGCTGAACATACACCCAATCAACCTCTCTCCCTCTCCCTCTCCCTCTCCCTCTCCCTCTCCCTCTCCCTCTCCCTCTCCCTCTCCCTCTCCCTCTCCCTCTCCCTCTCCCTCTCCCTCTCCCTCTCCCTCTCCCTCTCCCTCTCCCTCTCCCTCTCCCTCTCCCTCTCCCTCTCCCTCTCCCTCTCCCTCTCCCTCTCCCTCTCCCTCTCTCTATCCCTCTTCCTGCTCAGTTCCCATAGTTCTGTGGTGACACACAACTTGGTTTTCCCAAGTCAACACGGCACAAGTGAACGATATTTGCTTTGTGACGACGGGTTTAGTTTTCCAATAGCAGGAGTCTACTGGGTGCTAGTGTTTAATTCACAAGGCAAGCATTCTGGATTGTAGGATATATCAATGTCAATGAAACCATCTGGATTTGCAATAGCTGAGAGCACACACAGCTGATCCATGGTCAGAGGCAGAATAATGTCACTTCGCATCAGTCGAATCGATACTGAAGTGTGAGAAATCTATTTTGTGCACAAGAATTGTATTCGGTCCCTCTATATATACAAGTGTGCCTAGGGCTACATGGATGTATGTATGTCTAGGGCTGTGTATGTCTGAGTCTCTGTATGTTTGGTTCTGTGAGTTCCTGGAGCTGTATATGTCTATGACTGTGTATGTCTGGCTGAAAGTGCGTGCGTGTCGTGTATTTGTGCAACCAATCTACAGAGCCTACACTTTGTCCATCGCTTGAATTATCCACAGAATTACATACCACCACGCAACCACGCTACCACACATCCATACATCCATCACAAATCCACTACATATACCAATCCACAGCCTGCAATAAGTTCCCACACTTCCACCCATTAACCCAGCCATATGTTCCCATCCACTCGCACATCCACATAATGCATTTATGCATCGATTCCAGATTCAAACATACACCCATCTACCCAAATTATACCAACCCATAGCCAGACACCCACACTACATGCCCACCCAAACCCCACACACAACGCTCACCTATTCACTCATCCGATGCCAACTCATACCCAGCAATAATAATAATAATAATAATAACTAATAATAATAACAATAATAGTAATAACAATAATAGTAATAATAATAATAATAATAATAATAATAACTACTAATAATAATGACTAATAATAATAACAATAATAGTAATAATAATAATAATAACAACTAATAATAATAACAATAATAGTAATATTATAAACGTCATTATTATTTATATTCTCGGTTGTTCTTCAGCGTGGGAACGCAGTCTGCCTCTTCGGGACATTGCCAACACTCACTTAGCTCATCATGGGCGATAACAGCATAATGTGAAACATATATAATAATAATAATAATAATAATAATAATGATAATAATAATAATAATAATAATAATAATAGTAATAATAATAGTAATAATAATAATAACTAATAATAAAAACAATAATAGTAATAGTAATAATAATAATAATAATAATAATAACTAATAATAATAATAACTAATAATAATAACAATAATAGTAGTAGTAGCAATAATAATAATAATAACTAATAATAATAACAATAATAGTAATAATAATAATAATAGTAACAATGATAAATAATAATGACGTTTATAATAATACGTGTGGCGTAGACTCGCGTCTAGATGCGCCAACGCATAGGCCTACGCCATTCAATGTGTCACGTTGTACCTGACCCCAAAACAACGATGTCTACGTACTCGCTCGATCGGAGGCTGCAACTCACGCCGCCAGACGATTCCTGAGCCGCATGGACACGGGATCAATAATGGCTAGGCTTGACAACTCGAACGCTTTTAACAGCTTACACCATGACTCCATGCTCGCATCGGTTGACGAAACCATCACTGATTTATCCGAGTATTGCCACCACGCCTATGTCGAGGCGACATCTCTGCAATCCAGCAGATCTACGATACATATCGCAAGAAGGTTCGCAACAAGGCGATCCCTTGGGGCTTATAGTTTCCTGCTTGCCGCTATAACCGATCCTAACTCGCTTGGTGCGGCCTTTGGCCTTAGGATACCTCGACGACCTCACATTGGACGACACCAGTCAGAGCTCCCTAGCTGAGACCTGGTATGCCAGCGGACAAATAGTCGTCAGGCCTTAACCAGATCAGATGGTAAGATTTCGGACGGAGATGACCTGATATTGTGGAGTAGGGGCGGACCTTACAATGGGACGCAACGGTGCAACGCTTTAACGTTGTCGCGTTTCGCCATCCAGGACAACAGCGACGAGTAGGGTGATTTCAAGTACAAATTGCATCAACTGTCAGCAGTTTCTAAGTCCCAGAGGAACCCTGCTTACCTCGAGCAAGAAATGAAATAAAATAAATAATAATAATAAAACAATAAATATAATAACAACAACAAATATATTAAAAATAATGATATTCTTTAATGAATAATGATAATTTTGATAATGATGACAATAGTTATGGTGATAATTAGTGATAGTTATTAGTGATAGCGCCGTTGTGGTGGTGATAGTCAGGCCCGCAGAGAAGAGGGCAGAGGGGGCAAATGCCCATGGGCCCGGCGTCTTCCCAGATTCCAGGGCCCGGCCCTCAGTGAGGCTTCTCATAGAGCCTAAGGATGACTTAGTGATCCGTGACTACCTTGCTTAGAGGCCCAAATTTATGTGACTGCTCTGCCTAAATGTCCGGAATTACTGTTGGCGGATTTCGTTGCCATAAGATGCCGTAACACTCTGGATCTTTTAATTTAGGGTTGCCTAGGGAACGTGAAGCCAACATCTTACACGTAATCTATTGCAATCTTATGCCGCCAATCACGCTAGAGATCGTCCCGGAAATGGACATAATAAGCTGAGGAGATCTTCAATCCGTGTACACATTAGACCTCAAGTCTAATTGGAGTTGAGACTGTTTCAATGAAAACAATAGTATACATTTCGATTGAATTGTATTCTCTTTTAGTCAATTAACATAATTGGATAGGATTACATTGTTTGACGTTTAGAGGGTTTAGCTATAGTTGGTGCAGCGTAGAGGGTTAGCTCTCGCAGACAAAATTTAATAGGGTCTGTGGCCTACACTTATTTTGGGAACAGGTTGTATATGCTTCATATGAAGTGCGAGGTTTCAGTCGGGAATCATTCCTATGAAGTTCCCTTCACGCTTATGAAACGCTGGAGACACCTTCTACAATGACATCTTAGAGTAATTGAAATGTAATTCCATTCTTTGCCTTGTCAAAAATGCAATTTTCTCATGGTTTCCTTTTTTTAACTCTGTCTTCATGAACGTTAATGAACCGATATTTCAGATAGATACATTCCATAGGCGAACATATGCTGTGCGATCGGAGTTGATCCAGAGACAGTTTAGTAATTAATATCGTGTGACCGCCTCTCCCGATCAGGCTGGGGGACTGGGAGTTAGGAGGGTATCTTCGTTTTCCCGTCCAGTCCCTCATCTTTGGAGCGACCTGAAATAGCGACAACTCACCCTGCGATTCTGGATGGTACCACCAGCTGTTGATTGCTGGGACTGTATATTCGGCCATAGACAGTCGCTATATGACAGTGCCGCAGGAAGTAGCTGCTTCTTGGCTCTTGCGGCCCTGTCATCGATCAACGTCAGACCACGCGGCCACTATGGTCGGGCACACTCAAATGCCTCAATGATTAAACACTCCTTACACTCACTGCGTTCGACCTCAGATTGAGTGACGAAGCCTTGAGAGTGGCGGCAGTAGACCGACGACCGGGGGGGGGGGGGTGCTCGTAGGTGAGGTCGTAAGTGAGGAGCCGCACACGTGTGTGTGTGTGTGCTGCGCCTCTGTTTTGCTGAAGATCCTACCGTGTTTCATGCTCGAAATGGTAGATATAGCACCATCATCTACCGCATCCTCAAAAGTGCGGGCACCCTAGTAATCACTCAACAGCCGAACCTGACAAGATGGATGGGTAGAGACCAGACGGCCAGATTATAAATCCTTAATATGGGACGCGACCCAGATCGGCACGGTGGTTGAATCGTATGTCCTTGACACTGCGACCGAGTTTGTAGCTTTTAGAGGAACCTTGTCTAGGGATCTGATGACCACTGGAGATCCCACATTCATACGCAAAGAAAGGACAAGCATTGACAAAAACAACATGCGGTGCACATGTTGTTATATTATAGTATATATATATATATATATATATATATATATATATATATATATGTGTGTGTGTGTGTGTGTGTGTATGTGTGTGTGTTTTTTTGCGTACGTGCGTGTGTGTGTATGGATGGCACCCATCCACACACACGCACGCAAACACACACACACACACACACATATATATATAATATATATATATATATATATATAAGCGGAGACTGGCAACCAGGAAGACAGACAGACAGACAGACGGACGGACGGTCGATTCGTTGGGTTTCAGACAACAAGCTGCTAAACTAATAATGTACACTGCGAAGCACACACACACACACACACACACACACACACACACACACAGACTGAAAGACAGAACATTTCGTTTACACGATCGCCCGCTGAGCACCGGTAAGTGGAACATGCACGGGGTGTAGTAAGTTCTATATTTACGCTTTTCATAGAATCAAGAGCAAGTGAGTCAAACGCAGCTCTCTGAATGGATAATATCTCGGTTAAACTGCACGGTGTCGGAAATCTTTGAAATTGAGAACTAAATCTAAATTTCTTTTTGTGACAACATTTCTGGGTAAAATCACAATGCACCTGTAGTCCTGTACCATGGGATGGATCGGGCTCTGGAAGGATGGAAAGATACCCTGGATAAACGTCCAGAGAGAGAGAGAGAGAGAGAGAGAGAGAGAGAAAGAGAGAGAGAGAGAGAGAGTGAGAGAGAGAGAGAGACACACAGACAGACAGACAGAGAGGCAGGCAGGCAGACAGAGACACAGATAAACAAACAAATCGTCGGAGAGGGAGGGAGGGAGAGGGGGACAAAGGGCGACGACCGAGCATTGAATCGACGGCGTAAGAACACAATACGAGTAAGAAGACACGAACGATCGAAACTCCATCTTCCATTAAATTCTCTCTTCTGCTTTTCTAATATTAACACCAAGTGGTTAGAATTTTCCATTAACTAGTCACTACGACTGCCTTTAACAGTCAAATAAACCGATTGCTGAATGAAATAACATGATAATAGCAGTGATATCAGTACCATCCTCCTCCTCCTCTTCCTCTTATTATTCTTTCTCTTTCTCATTCTATGCTTCCTCATCATCTTCCTCATCATCTTCCTCATCATCTTCCTCATCCTCTTCGTCATCATCAACATTATGGTCTTCTTAAGAGAAATATAATTATTTTATGATATAACACACATACGTACACACCTAAAAACAAACCCACTAACGCACGCACACACACACGCACACACACACACATATATATATATATATATATTATTCGATTCCAACCGCACGCGACGCATTGTCGTCGTGCTGTAGCTCATGGTCCTCGCATCTCAGCCTCGTCTGCCCTGGGGTTGAGGAGGGGCAGCATCGGGTCCGCCCATCTCGTGATAGTCGTCCAAGTCGTCATCCGGAATCGATGCAGGGCACTGCGTGCGTGGGTGCGTCGCCGTCGCTGGCGCCGAAGCCGAAACGCAGACGACAAGAGGAAGAGGAGGAGGAGGAGAAGAAGAGGAGGAGGCTGAGGCTGGGGGGCTTCCAGGCGGACGTTGACGGTGACGGTGTCGGGTGGTGCAGCGTCTGCTGGTCACGGAGGCAGAGGCGGCGGTGGAAGGGGAGAAGGAGGATTAAGGAGGCGGTGGTGGTGGTCGAAGTGGGACGGGAGTTGTGGTCCAGTCTGATGGTCAAGTGTCTCTTCTTCGGTCAATCCATAGACGACCGACCGACTGACCGACTGACCACAGCAGCAGCAGCAGCAGGCAAACGTTCAGGATTGTACTTCGCCTGATTCAGTGTATTAGAGCGTCGGGATTATTTCTGGATTCTGTCGTCAAGAGAACTTCTTCGCCTGTGCATTTATCAGGGCTGTTAGGACAGATTGATAGGCTTTGCGTCGCAACTCCGAAGAAAAGCGGAAGTGAGGTAATGGATCTACGAAGGACGTACTGACAGTATGACATCGCTGGCATCGAACCGTCTGCGCTTCTGCCTCACTGTTCTTACCCTGATTGTTCTGCCCTTGACCGTTGCCCTCTTACACTCAGGTGAGACTGAATAGCGTCACTGTAAACGTAATAGCAAATGTATATAGCGCCGCTTGTGCGAGATTCGCCAGAATTGCCACTAAAAAAGAACTGTGCATGTGCCAATGAGTAGTTGCTTGCTAGCGAATCCCGTCTTCCGCGTGCAGCGGGTGAACTGTTCTACAAGTGTAGAGTTGCTCTACAAGTGTAGAATTGTTCAACAGGTGTAGAATTGTTCAATATGTTTCAAACTGCTCAAAGTGTAGAATTGTTCTACAGGTGTAGAATTGTTCTACAGGTGTAGAATTGTTCTACCAGTGTAGGATTGTTCAACAAGTGTAGAATTGATCCATAAGTTTCAAAATGTTCAAAGTGTAGAATTGTTCTATAGGTGTAAGATTGTTCTACAAGTGTAGAATTGCTCTAAAAGTGTTGAATTATTCTACTGGTGCAATTGCACTAGAAGCGAGCGACATTTGTCGTGTTGGGAATGAGTGGAGTCACCAAAGACGGAAATCATTCTGGTTGGTCCGGATGTACAATATTCGTCGAGTCCAACGTCTCCTTTCACGCCTTTGCTGTCTGCTCTGCCATTTGCTGCGTCTGGATCGTTGTCGAACTGCAACGGGGATTCGAACCATGTGCAGGAAATTGTACATATATATATATATACATGTGTGTGTGTGTGTGGTGTATATATATATATAGAGAGAGAGAGAGAGAGACACCCATGCCCGGGAGCAGGCACATATGTGCGGTCGTGTTATGCAATGGTATGCACTCTTCTAAATTAGACTCATAAAGGGATAAGACGACACCCGCATGTCTCCACGGGCTAAGGAGCGCAACCACCGATATCCCATCAGACAGGATCTTGGACCATAGAGCTTCATGATTTATACAGAGTTCGGTGCCAACAAGTGAAGCACGACCCATGATAAGCCACCATCGATCAGCAGACCCGCACATTCACACACTCACGCACTGAGTTGACGTACGGTCAAATAAACCAGAGAGAGTAGCACGGGCCGAACTATGCATTCATTCTCCATATCGTAACCATATTTCTCGCAGGGAATCTGCCTCACATCTACTCATCTCCCACTTACCATTATCCCAGATGTCTGTTGTATATACAATTCGAAGAATATATTAAGTTGAGTTTTAAGTTATATCATCGTGAGATGCAATCTTTGTCAACAACATTAACTGCTGTATTCGCTCTGTTTGATGTTTCAATGTGTTCGATTCGTAAAAAATGAATCCATTCGCCGACATTATAAAAATTTCCATTGAAGATATATTCTCATCTAAGATACCTCTGTTGTCAGACATCCAGATTCATACACCATTCATATACTTACGCCATGATTTTAACCGTTATAAACATACTGATCTACACATGTAAGCTAGGGATGAAAAGGAGTTTGTTGTGTTGATAAATCTGGTGGATTAAACGAGAAGGTTCCAGTTGAAAGTTGTTTAAACGACCCAGCAGAATACTAGCCCCCTTCTCTCTCTTTCTTGATTTCTCTGTCTGTCTGTCTGTCTTTGTGTGTGTCTCTCTGTCTCTCTCGGTCTCCATCTCAGTCTGTCTGCCTGTCTGTCTGTCGGGGTCTGTCTCTCTCTCTCTCTCTGGTAGTTAATGACCGTTCAGTTGAATCTTGACTGCATACTTCCTCTTCCGCATCCATTCGGCTCCCTCTACAGCATTCAACTTTCTTTTCATCATTCGACTTTCTTTTAAGCATTTGATTTCCCCTCCTCAGCAATCAACTCCATCTTAAGTACTTGACTTCCTCTCCGTTATGTCCGCCAAGTAAAGATCCAGCTTGGCTGTTGCGCAGTCTTGTTTGCTGGACAGTTTTGATATTGTTGCTTTTGTTTAAATTTCTGCACAGTGCATGTGGAACCATCGTTCCTAGAAGTGATTGTGCAGCTGCAAACGGAATGGTCAAATGTAGGCCTACTTGCTGCATCCACTCGCAGTGCAGCCTACTTCTTTGCAAAGTCCAGCAAGGAATCCTACCCTTATTATGCCAGAGTAACATAAATTTTACGATCACATCCGGAATAAAATGGCGTATACGCAACTGCAGTCGTTTTAAGTTTCGAACAAACGTGTACGGGATATTATTATTTTACAAATAAGACCCATAAGAGACCATTAGATATTAGTATCACAAAATGATCTCAAGCAATGTCTTCACCTCAACCGAAGTTATCCAGCGGATCACTATTTTACTCACCTTTATCTCAAATCAAATGTGACGATATCTATAATAATTTCAGCACTGAAAATAATTCCTCATTTCGTACATAGGCTTAAATTTTGTTGGGCAAATAATTCCTCATTAAATATCCCTATTTTTTACGCTATACAATAGTTCCTACATTTGATTATAATTTCGTCAAAGATGTGATCTATTTTACGTCTAATTATAATTTTCTTCAATGATAATATAATTGTTCGTCTTCCTCTGCAGTGTCCAGATTTCTATTCTGAGATCGACTTACACCTGTTGCAATTTTTATCATTCATGTGTCATTGATTAATTCAATGGTTGACTAGCTATAAAGGGTGATTGAGACAACGAGGAAACCGTCCGTTCAGCGCTGTATACTTTCCTACAGTTCTGACATACAAAACTCTATTCAGTTCTTCAGTCACACTTCGTCACATCCTTCTGTCTGTCTGTCTGTCTGTCTGTCTCACTCTCTTTATCTGTTTGCTTTCACTCTATCTGTCCGTTTGTTTCACTTTCTCTCATCGTCGATGCTGTGCGAGCCGCCTATCGACGCACGTATAATACACAGACGACTAAAAACACACGGAGACAACCAAACACTCACAGACAATCACACACGCGTATTTCAGCAAGACAGAATTAGTAGTTTGCTAGGATAACTGCGAGAGACAGTCATAGGTCTGAAGATTAGTGATTTAATTTGTGAGCTTTGGCACATATGTTGTATCCGCTAAAACTACATAGTCGTCATCTGTAGTCAATAAACGTTCGCTGATGATTGTCATTTCGACCGAGGATTGGTTTTTCTAACGCAGAAACCGGGCGAAAGTAGACTTTTACGTTCAGCGCGTCTGCGTCCTGGAATTATGTTTCATTTTCACAACGGATTTAATGCGTCCCTGGGGTTTCTGGTGTATGCTGTTGTGACCTTCTATGATTGAAGTGGTTGACCGAAAGAGAGGAGAACTTGTTTCTATAATATTAATGAGTCCTTCAAACCTCGGAGCGCCATCAATTACGAAAAGCCTTTCATCCAACGAGCAAGCACGAAGAGAGAACTGAAAGTGAAGCCAACCGTAAATCACAGAACATCAGTTACCTACCGTCAATCCCGAAATGTCTCAATCAGTTACCTATCGTCAATCACGGATATCTCAATCAGTTACCTATCGCAAATCACGGAATATCTTAATCAGTTACCTACAGTCAATCACAGAACATCTCAATCAGTTAGCTACCGTCAATCACGAAATATCTCAGTCATGTTACCGACGGTCGATGATTATAACAGAGAGTCGCATCACATCCTGTGATTCGAGGTATTTCCGGCTGTCTTCCATCTGTGAGGGTCTGACTCTAGACAACTGAGAGCCATTGGCGACGGATCACGTGACCAATCGTCGTTTCTCAAGAATTGTAAACTTGTTATCATCTGTCAACTCTGGTTGGAAATCTATTTGGTTGGTCTGTCTGTGTGTGCATGCGTCTGCCACTGGTGACTCTTCAGGTCGACTGAGCAAATGCGTTGTTGGCCAACTGATGAACGTTCTGTTCTTGACATCATCCAACGTTGTTTCGGTTTGTGCAGAGAGTATCTCTTATTGGTTAATTTCCAATTATGGCGCTATATAAATGTCTAATCACAAATGCAATATGAAGGACGATCTCTATTCGCCGTCTGATCTTCCACGACCTCTAGGATGAAATGAAGCAAGATAACCACAACCATAGACTATCGAACCTAATGATTATTTTCTGTATCAGTGGCGATTAAAGGCTGCATGTATACATTTGCGCTCAAGCTGGTACTGATCGTCAGCTTCCACCAACAAAGACGATGCAATGGAAGCACTGACTCATGGACTTATATCTATAGTCATTCGAATCGAATCATGAGCAGAGATTCCGAACCAGACCATCACAATCCAGCGCCTGTGGCTTCCAACAACATCCAGACGACACCAATTCGATGGGAGTGGACATCCCTTCGCAACATCATCTTCAGGCACAGCTACTGACCTCTGCTGCAGCATCTAAAGACATCCACTGAAAGAACATTAAACGTTTGCCCATCTATTCGTCCTCCTTTCCTTCTTCTTCCCTTTCATCGCTCTAATTATCTCCGTCCTTTTCCATTTCTATATAGGTCTAAATATTAAAGCCAATGGATCTGCCTTCGGGCAGAGAACACTTCATCTTCTTCATCATCATCATCATCATCTTCATCATCATCATCATCATCTTCATCATCATCATCATCATCATCATCGTCATCGTCATCGTCATCGTCGTCGTCGTCGTCGTCGTCACCACCAGCACCATCATCATCATCGCCATCATTATCATCATCAATATCGTCATTATCATCATCATCTTCTTCTTCTTCTTCATCATCATCATCATCGTCATCGTCATCGTCATCGTCGTCGTCGTCGTCATCGTCATCGTCGTCGTCATCATCATCATCATCATCAAATATTTATTTATTTGTTCTGATATTTAATACCGCCCTTTTTCCAACATCTTTTTGCTCAGAAGTGCATACACACGCCTCGACGGCGCAATTGCAGCTGTAACGCAGAGCAATTGTGTGCGAAGGACTTGCTCAAGGTCCCTACACAGTGACTCCTCGGACGAGGGTCAAACCCGCTCACTAAGCGCGTTAAGGGTCGACCGCTCTAACCAATCGGCTACCGTGCCACACAATATATCATTATCGTATATCAATGCATGTGATCAGTGAAATGTTCGCCGACGGTGGATGGCTAACCCTAAGGTCCAGGATGGCTAACCCTAAGGTCCAGTCATGCTTCCAGAAATTATCTAAATTAAACGACCTATAGTTCTGAAATTTATGCTATTCCGCAGACTCATTTGTGCTTGACTCAAGCGTAGTCATCGTCATTGACTCAAGCGACAGACGATAACCCACTCACTGCATGTACAGTATGTATTTGGACTTTCATAAGGCACTTATTAGAATCTCCTCGAAAGACGGCTCTGCATATCTATATATGACAGATGTAATCAAGAACCAATCCAGAACTGATCACAACAGATGAACCAATGTCTCTTTCTAATCACAAGACTGAAAAGCACCACCACCAGCAGCAATCTGATTTCTAATGTCACATTGACTGAAGTTGTTGACTCTCGATCTTATCATCTGCGTATACAGTGCTTTAACTGATTCCTCTCCAGCTTCACCGTTACTATGGCAACAATGCATGTCATCTAAATAGTTTGCCATTCGCGTCACCTGCATCTCTATTCATGAAGTAAGACAAGGATGGCCACAGTCTGCAATTCGCTGAATTAAGCATCTCGCTAACGAGATGCAGGACTACATCCTGCGAGGAAGAAGAGATCACCCGACCGACGAATGAGTTGCTTAAACATGACAACAAACCCCTCGAACGATATAGATCGGGAAAATCTACGGCCACGATTCTGCGGTTAACTGCATGCTAAAAGGTAACTAATGAAAAATAATTAACTCGTCCTTTGCTTTGGAAGACGTTACAACAGAGACTGAGGTCCGCTGTTTGTTATCCGCTGCACGGATGTCTTGATTTTCCGGTTCATTTGCGTGCGATATCAGACGGACGTGACTCTACTGCAAATGCTAAACTCTGCCTACAAATGAAGTATAACAAAGACAATAAACATCACAAACACAGAGGTAGATAGATAGATGGAAAGATGGATAGATGGATAGATGGCTGGCTGGATGGTTGGATGGATAGATAAATAGATCAATCACACGATCAACAATCAACAACATTTATTTGGCAATCCAATAAGCGACACAGAAATTAATGACAATTATTGCAAATTTTACAATTATTATCGGATCGCCCAGGAGACCCAATTATGGATCGGAAGATCCCGCTAGTTAGGATCACCTGGGATGTTTGAAGTAAAAATAAACGATTGCACCAAGTTTTAGAACTATTGCAAGATTGCACAAAAACAGTTCTTTATAAAATAATAACTGAAAGCTTAACTTGACTTAATTAATATCATAGCCATCCAAGTCACAGTTGTTGATTCAAAGCATAATGGTTGGCCCTTTATTAGCACATTACAACAACGCCAGCCTTAGGACCACAAAGCGGAGTAACCCTAACCAAGGTCACTGTATCTCTCATACGATAGTTGGCCCATTATTAGCACATCGCAACAACGCTAGCCTTAGGACTATAAAGCAGAGTAATTTTAACTAAGGTCACTGTATCTCTCATCCATGTTCATTCATTATGGCCTCCCTCAACTTAGACCTGAACTGGTACAGATTTGGAATTAGGCGCAATGGAAGTGGGATGTCATTCCAAATCGTAGGCCCTGTGCGTTTTATAGATGCGAGCCTAATGTTCTTCCTCGCATAAGGGATGTAGAAAGTATATTGCCATATGTTAAATATGGGCAAATGAGAGTGTGATATAGGGTTAAGCGGGCCTTAGCTGGAAGAACCTTAGATATTCTAGAGACTATTCCGATACTTTTTGCAACTTTAAGTGATATTGCAGATATGTGATCAGTCCACGATAAGTGCTGATCTACAACAATTCCCAAAAATTTGGTGGAAGAGACTTGGGTGATAGGTGTTTCCAGAATTCTAATAGTTGGTGAATGCTCAGGTGGAGGCTTTCTGTAGGATCTGAACAGTATGAAGTTAGTTTTATCTATGTTAAGGGTTAGTCTATTAGCTACGAACCATTCTGCCGTCTTATCTAGTTCAATGCTTGTCTGGCTAATCAGGGTTTCAAGGCAGGAATGGGAATGAAATATATTAGTGTCATCAGCAAAAAGTATAACAAATAAAGCCGGAGCTAAATTTGGAAGGTCATTAATATAGAGGATGAATAATAATGGTCCCAGGATAGACAAGATAGATAGATAGATGGATGGATGGATGGATGGATGGATGGATGGATGGATAGATAGATAGATAGATAGATAGATAGATAGATAGATAGATAGATAGATAGATAGATAGATAGATAGATTTGAGAATCAAAGGATTGGCTTGAAAATACACTTACGGGTATACGGAACTCTATGGTACTATATATGTATCTATATATACAATATTTACTTTCGATGCCTGTCGTGGTCTCGGCAACGACAGGCATCGATGCTGCTGCTGCTGCTAGGTCATAGATCAAACAGATGTCATCATTAAAAGCATTCGTAAACACTGTCGATCATCGGTCGATGTCAGACGTCTACGCCGACACGCTCCTACCGGCTGCCTTTAATTAAACGTAATTGGGCATTTACGTGGCGCCTGTTTTGTCATCAGACATATTGGTATTTTTGAGCATAGGACACAGACTTATGAACTGTAGTGATTAGCAGACGGTGATTGACAGGCCATCGATTGCTGTAATTGACATGCCATCTATTGCTGTGATTGACAGGCCATCTTTTGCTGTGATTGACAGGTCATCAATTGTTGTGATTGACAGACCATCAATTGTTGTGATTGAGAGGCCATCAAATGTTGTGATTGACAGGCCAGCTGTTGTTGCGATTGAAAGGCCATCTATTGCTGTGATTGACAGGCCATCAATTGCTGTGATTGAAAGGCCATCTATTGCTGTGATTGACAGGCCATCAATTGTTGTGGTTGTTAGGTCTGGGCAGTGACGACGAGGTTCGCTTGGTACACAAACTGTTCCTTGAGGATGGCTACAACCCTCTCATTAGACCAGTGAGGAACCTCACGGATACGGTCACTGTCAAGTTCGGCATGGCAATGATTCAACTCATCAACGTGGTGGGTGCCATTCGTAACTTCATTTTCATCATTTCAGTCTGTCTGTGATTTATGAATTGAACGAGTGAGATACTGACTGACTGACTAACTACCGACTCACTGACTGGCTACTGGACAACTGGTCTTTTTACTCACTTGCTTACTTACTCAATTACTGTCTGGCTCTATGCTTTGGCTCCCTGCCAATCGATTTAGTTTTAATCAAGTGCCTGTGAATAAGCTTGTTCCCGTGACTTCGTTATTGGGGGCGCTGTCTTGAACTGGACGAACTATAGAAAAGTCCGCAGTCTGATATGAATTAGATATCACGTCAAACAGAAAGATGGAATAATCGATTTGATCTGATTTCTCTGTCTGTCTGTCTGTCTTTCTCTCTCTGTCTTTCAAATATGTGACGGCTTGCGCATTGCGGTTGTCTGTCAAATGCCGTTTCATCCGAGAGATAGTCTCGGGTAAATAACGGACCTCTGAGGAGGAGGAACTGGTGGAAGCCAGGTGGCCACAAATGCCAGATAATCATCCTGGCCGGGTCCCCTGAAGAGGCGCCATATAAATGCTATGAGACAAACTCTTAGATTGCGATTAGGCATGCCTCATTACGACCATTTGTATGAATTTGTATACCGATCAACCGGTGACTTATCTATCCTTATAGACGGGTTTATAAGGCGAAGCAACTCGGGTCTGACTAAGTTAAGGCATAGAATAGCCTATAATAATTATGTGTACATCTAGGTGTCTATCACATGCTACACTACTGATGCCATAGATTTGTCGAAGTAAACAACGTTTTTATCCGAACGATTCTGTCTGCTTAAAGAGACAAAGCAATCGAACAACGAAATCCTATAAACGGTGAACAGTTGTCGCAATATTCATGTCCATGGTCAGTAATTTCCTTCCTAGAAAGGGCGTCAACGAAGGGTGTAGCCCCTGGTAAACAGCGTCACCTCGCCAATTGGCATTTCCCAGGTCGGTAGTTAGTCGCTCCGCTTTCAAAATTGCTCCGCTTCTGCGTGTATTTGACTCTCATGTTGATTAAGTGATACGTGTGATTTGCGATATCTCTGAGTCCTTCTATCGATCGCCAACATACAATCATTGCTATCCCGAAGCCTCAACTGCATAAATTTCTCCCGATGGCTTGTAAAACAGTATAACTCAGAGCTGGCTGGCATGGCCCGAATGACGTGGTTAAGGACAGAGGCCGATGTGTCAAGAAAGAAACAGAATTTCTAGAAATCTTAAGAATTTCGAACTATAGTAATTCCCTTGTATCAGAAGTTGGGGTCCAACCCTCTGACCCCCTCCCCCATGAACGGACCATGGTTGAAAGACAATGCGAATTCGAATGATTGATGTCGATATGCTCCGTGGATCTTGGCCACTCAGTCAAAGCGGTGGGGGATGAGGGAAGCATTAACGACTCGTCTGAAGTCTCTACAAAGAGACTCAAAGAATGTTTCAAACAGAGTCCACGTCTTCCTTCGGACATAATGCATTGTCCTATAGTACTAAGGGGACTTCGGAACAAAGCAAAGCATTATTTATGAGTGTAGTGCATGGGTATAAAATGTAGGGTCTTCTACTCAGAGGAGACGTAATATCCTGGTGGTCTGTCTATGTGAATTTTTCTGCCGAAGTACGTTGGCCTACAGAGACGATTCAGGAGAAGACACTAAAAGATTCCTCTCTACGAATTGTCTGGCTCTAAAATGGATTGGAAATTTAATATGATTTACTGAAGAGGATTGAGTTTCCCATCATCAGTGAAAGAGAGGAACACTTACATGATTGCATCCATTGCCCGTTTATAGGTCTATATAAATGGCGAATCGTCTTCAACCTGGTCGCCTCTTAAAATGTCCAAGCCTTCGCTCAAGGCGCTAGTACAAACGACGCAGAGCAATGTGCGTGATTCAATTACAGTTCGTTTTCTCTTTCCGTTCACTTCTTTCGTTCTGATCATCTTCCTCCTTTTGCCAGTGACGGCGTCAGGATTTCTGTTCGGTGAGGCATTACACTCAAAGGTGTCAGATTCGCCGACAGAGATTGTCTGCATGGGGTGACCCGGGTGGGCCGACTTGGCAGCCTAAATTCACAGGGCCACTTAGAATGCAAATGGATTTTGGCGATTACACTGTTAAATAGGACTTGGTTGACACTAGAGGCCCACTGATCATGATGTGACCAATGGGCAATGTCGTGATGACGTCTCTCTACTGAATATAGAGGAGTGTGAAAAGGTCGCGATAGGCTCTTGCTATGGTTCCGTTTTAGGTGCAGAGCTAATCAATTTAAATCAATCGACGACAATGCGTTACAGGAAGAAGTCGACACATCTGATTAAGAAATTTAGAGAAGGCGTCAGATGCAACAGGAATTTATAAAATTTAGATCCATCAATTTGATTTTCTTTCCTAATCTATAGGATGCAATAATTCAAGGTAGTGTTTATTCCCGCTGAACAGGATCTTTCAAAATTCGTCCCAGCTAAGTTTCACTGGTCATTACTTATCTTAGCAAATTCTCTAAGTAATCTACCTAAATGTAATGAATGTTTAACTATACAGGTTGTTTTTCTACAGGTAAACCTAGCACTTTTCTACACTCGACTCCTTAGAAGCCGAGTCCCGTCTCAATCTCAGACACTCATGAAACTCATAGAAGCCGTTTGAAGCATATGAGATTTAAAAAAATTTGACCCAGCTATTTTTTCTTAAATTGCTGACCTTACCAATAAGCAACTATAACAATTACTATAGCGATTATTCAGAAATTGCGTTATATATATGCTGACCCTAATAGAACGCCAGTACGGCTAACAAGACCACAATTAAAAGACTGATAAGAAACATTCTTTAAACCCCCGACTCACCTTGGTGTTTACTTACTGACTCCAAAATCACGAAGGACTGAATTGATACCAGATGGCGTGGTGTTCAACAGGTGCTGAGATGACCATCGCACATCCAGTTCGATATTGCTCTACTACATTGAATTCAGTCATACTACCAATATCACATGTACTGTATGCCTATTGAAACATTTGGCGTTAAACAAATGATAGATGTGTATTTTGAATCTAAATAACGCAGAAGTTCTTAAAATTCGGATGATGCAATTCGAGGCAATTGTGTTTTCGATCAATGAACACAGAGTAAACAATTTGAGAGCAGATCATTTATGAGTAAATAATTTTAGAGTGAATAATTTGAAAGTAAACAATTTTGCAATTTCAAGCACTTTAATTTACGATTTTCGTAGGCTATATAGTCTTTAATATGTGGAGACTGTTTAGTACAAGTCATAATAATCAATAAGACTCAGTAGAGAGTTTTAATTATTTAATAGTAAGTCTAAGAAACTGAGAATCTTCTCGTGTCCTATCTTTCTACTTCTCTCCCTTCTTTCTTATCTGCCATATCATCTTCTACTACTACTACTACTATTTCTGTTTTTCTCTCTGTCTCTGTGTCTTTCTCAGTCTTCCTGTCTCTGTCTCTCTCTGTGACTCTGTGTCTGTCTGTCTCTCCTTCTTTTATTGCTCTACATTTCTGTCACCCTTTTATACGTCTCTCATTCAAGTTGCTTCACAACTAAGCAATATTTCAGAATAGCACTGATCATCTCTCCATTGTATGATTGTAGACCAAACGAGTAGCAACGACGATGAGCAGTTAGTGACTTTATTTTAAAGTAATTGCGTGGTTAAATAATGTCTTCGATGTTTTAGGATGAGAAGAATCAGATTATGAAATCTAATGTTTGGCTTCGAATGGTAAGCAGACAAAATCTTTACTCAGTCACAACTTCTTCATCTCTTCTATTTCGACGTCATCGTAATCATTTGTCGCTTCTGCATATTATTGGCATTTCTTCTTTTTCATCTTTTTTCCTTCTCCTCCTGACTTGCCTCTCACCGTTCCTCTTCTTCTTTTTCTTCGTTATCTCCACCCTCTCTTCGAATTAATTTTAATCATATTGCTCTCCTTCATATTTTCATATTTTCATCAATCTCTCTCAACTTCCATCAGATTTCGATCTCTTATGGAATCAGCGGCTGCGTTCTATATCTCCACATTCCACGACTCTCTGTCGAATTAACGATAATCTAGAGCCTCACAGTATTCGGCCTTTATGAGTTTCTCTGCTCTTCCCGCCTTCAGTATGTGCAACCAGAAGCGGCCTTCATAAATCCTATCGTCCGGTTATCTCTTCTGCCCTCTTTTCATTGATATTCGACCTTTCTCCCCTTTTTCTTCCTATTATTCCTCCATCTCCTTCGTCCGCTTCTATCTCCTCAACCTGCTCCTCCTTCTCCTTCCGTGTACTCTGTGCACAGCTTAGCGATTATAACGTAATGAGACAGAAGGACAGACAAACAGAAGTATATAGAATGGAACAGACATACATCTATACATACTGAAAGACACACAGATTGAGACGAACGGAGCAAATCGAAACACTGGGAATCACTGAGAGATGAAAAGGCATTTCAGATCAAGATTGAGAGAGATGGAGGGTTGTAAATACCACTTTACATGCACAAAACAGCGCACACACGCAAAACACAACAAGGCATACACACGTAAGCATACACACATAAGCATACACATATAGGTATGCACACGTAAGCATACACATACACACACACACCATGCACACACGCATACGTGATATAGCAATCAGTTCGACGGATGTGCTACAAACTGTGTCGATGAATTCCGGCCAAATTTTGATCTTAAGGCTTCAGTTGACGTTTGTGCCTAAATGGCGCATCAGAAATGCCACAAAATTAGGAGCCATACTTAATTCAGCTTAAAGAATCTGTTTGCCACTTTGTTCCACTACCTCTCTTTCACACTATTTGTTTGCTCTCTGTCTGTCTCTGTCTCTCTGTCTGTCTCTCTGTCTGTCTCTCTGTCTGTCTGTCTATCTGTCTGTCTGTCTGTCTGTCTGTCTCTCTCTTTGCCTCTGTGACATCATTTCTCTGTCTGTCTTTATATGATTACTCTACTGCTCCCTCCCTCTCTCTTCTCTCCCTCCCTCTGTTCTATCTCCCTCTCCCTCCGCACACCACGACTCTTTCTTTTTCTCTCTCTCACTCTAGTAGTCTCTCTCTCTCTCTCTCTCTCTCTCTCTCTCTCTCTCTCTCTCTCTATATATATATATATATATATATATATATATATATATATATATATATATATATATATATAACACACATATCGTTGCGAAATAAATAAAATCAAACTGCAATAGATACATACATACATACATACATACATACAGACATACGTATATACATACATACATACATATATACTGATATACAATCAGCCACTGATGACAGCGGATGAGTGATTGTTGTTGTTGATGTCATTGTTAGTTGTGGACAGATTATCAGCTGCAATGGGATCCAACTGACTTCGGTGGCATCACTGTCATTCGAATCCTACCAGAAAAAGTCTGGAAACCTGACATCGTCTTATTCAACAAGTAGGCACAAGTCACTCTCTATGTATAAGCTACGCCATCATTTTAGGACGGAAGAACAATTATTTATTATTATTATTATTAGTTTTTTTATTATTATTATTATTATTAGTTTTATTATTATTATTATTATTATTATTATTACTCTTGTGCAGTATTAACTTGCAGAACTTGGTCAGCTATCATGACGACAGTACTGATCACTTTAAGTAAAATAAAGGTAATGTTAATTATAGCGATGATGATGATGATGATGATGATGATGATGATGACGATGATAATGATTATAATGATGGTGGTGGTGGTGATGATGATGATAACTTCGACGACGACGGCGACGACGACGATGACGACGACGACGATGACAATGATTATGATGATGATGACGACTGCGGCAACGGCGGCAGCAAAAGGCGACGACGAAGACGAAGACGACGACGATGATGGTGATGACGTCAGAGAGGTAATAATTAAGCGATGCTGTCGTTGTGTTGTTGAAGCGCTGATGGTAAGTACGAGGTGTCTTATAAGCCGAACGTCGTCATATACCACACTGGCGAAGTCCTCTGGATTCCTCCGGCCATCTACAAGAGCTCCTGTACCATAGACGTCAAGTACTTTCCCTTCGACCAGCAGGAGTGCGAGATGAAGTTCGGGTCGTGGACCTTCAACGGAGACCAGGTTGTGCTCGACTGGTACGAGGGTCAGGAACGGGTCGACCTGAGCGACTACGTCAACAGTGGCACCTGGGACATCATCGCCTGTCCAGGGGAGTACAAGTACACGCTTGACGACGTTGAGAACCACCACAAGGCCCAGATCACGTTCCTTCTGCGCATCCGACGCAAGACGCTCTTCTACACCGTCAACCTCATCATCCCCTGCGTCCTCATCTCATTCCTCAGCGTCTGCGTATTCTACCTGCCTGCTGATGCTGGCGAGAAGATGACGATGTGCATCTCCATTCTTCTGGCGTTAGTCGTCTTTCTTCTCCTCGTCTCCAAGATCCTTCCTCCGACGTCGATCACGATTCCACTCATAGCCAAGTACCTGCTCTTCACCTTCATCATGAACATCGTCACCATTCTCATCACCGTCATCATCATCAACTGGAACTTTAAGACCCCGCGCACCCACCGCATGCCCCGTTGGGTGCGCCTCGTCTTCCTCAACCACCTGCCCCGCCTTCTCCTCATGAAGCGCCCTCATCACGACAACAGATGGGCAAAGAAGGCCTACAGCCGACGCACCCGTTCCTCCAATCCCAACTCAACCTTCGACTCGTTCACTTCCGGTGGCGTTCGGTCGGATCTCGTGGAGCTTTACGACGTCCGACGGACGAGTACTTCTGTTTCCGCCTTGGACAGGAAGCGCTGTCACGAGACCACGACCGTCATGCACGCTGTGTCGTCATCTCCTCCTTCGTCGGCGATACCAAGGACCGTTCCCCTGGAGAGGCGTCGAACCCATGTCTCCTCCACGCTCCCACATCCAGCCCAGGATGGACCACCGCGTAGCGCTTTCCCGATGACTCAAGAGACGCAGAGAGCCATCGAAGCAGTCAGTTTCATCGCATCACACCTCAAGAACGAAGACGACTACGCAGAGGTAATACGACACACACACACACACACACACACACACACACACACACACACACACACACACACACACACACACACACACACACACACACACACACATACGCACACACACACACATACACACACACATACACACACATACACACACATACACACAGAATTATTATATAATCTTTATTATTATTACGATTATTTGATTATTATTATTATTATTTTAATAATTATTATTACTATTGTTATTAGTAGTAGTATTAGTATTGGCAACCTAATCAAAGCCAGAAAATTTTCGGACTTCAAATGATATATACACACCAGAGATATGCGTAACACAATTAATCACATCGATCGCCCCATCCATCCATCCATCCATCCATCCATCCATCCATCCATCCATCCATCCATCCATCCATCCATCCATCCAGCCAGCCAGCCAGCCAGCCAGCCAGCTATAGGCCAACACCCATCCACCCAAATATTCATCCAAATGCATCCACCCAACCGAATACCAAACCATACCTCCCTCCATCCACCCACAAATCCACCAACCCAGCCATCCCAACCATCTACCCAATCTCCAATCCCATCCATCCACCCACCCAAATTCCACACCAACATAATCATTCGTTCATTTATCCATCCATCCACCCATCCACCCACCCATCCATCCACCCACCCATCTATCCACCCATCTATCAACCCATCCAACCACCCACTCATCCATCCACCAATCTACCCACCCATCTATACACCTATCCATCCACCCACCCACCCACTCGTTGGTCTTCAGAATCGAAAGCTGACCATTCATATGGAACTGGTCAATTGTCCGAACGATTACCAGGCAATGGACGAATGCATCGATCTGTCCTGTTCTCATCCGCCTCTTCTTCTATCAGTCAATGTTTCAGTGCAGTACTATCAAGCCTCGCAGCCCTCACTCTGTTCTGCGGGTGAAGACTCTGCGACAGTTCGTGAACCCCACGACTTCTGGCGACGTCTCAGAAATTTCAGATTCCTCATCAGGCATATTTTGTTTTCCCTCAGTTGCAAGGCTCCCAGCCATCTGACTATCCTCATAACATTCTACAATTGTCATTTGTACTGGATCTTAGTCACTTTACCAGAAACCAGCTTTTCCGCTGAGCGTGCGCTCAGCAGGCTATGCATCATCAAAAGTCGTATAAATGATAATTGCATGAGTGCACGATAATTAATTATTTCAACCGAAACGACTCAGGTCCATTGTACTCTATAAAGAATGACATCATCCTAGCTACGTTTGTGAGATCGAGTGACCAATTTAAAAGAATTATGATCACTGTCTAGATTCTAGACAGTTACTCAAATTAAGTGAGTCTGCCAGCACAGCATAAGCAGCTATCATAGCGATAGGTCTATCTAGACGTTTCAGTTAATTAAGTTCAACACAATGTCGTTGTCGCTGGGGTAGTCGGATAACGATATATCTTCATGCTTCTTTGTATTTTAGTTAAGTAACATTGCTAGTTTTGCCAAGTAACATTACTAGTGTAACAATATCACTTACAATGGTAAGTAGCATTACTATTGTAAGTACCATTACTATTGTACCGTAGTTAAGTAACTTAACCATTGTAATTTTTAAGACGAAACAATTTCTGAAATTCGGAGTACCGCTAGTTGTAAACCGTTACAAGAGTTGCTCAGTATCTCTGAAACAATCTGCGTTTTATCAGGCGCTCGTCATCGACTCCTAGGCTTTGTGGGAGGGGTTTGCTTCCATCACTCTGGGAGAGGGATGGAAGCCTCTGTTCAGCATGTCTGTCAGTCAGTCGATAAGTCGACTGGTCAGTCGGTCGGTCTTGGTTTTGTCGTCGGTTAGAGTGGATGGTGGCTATGCGCTCTAACTGTAGACTTCGGTGGTTTGTTGATCTGCTTCTGGAGACAATGTCCGTCGAGTGTCCTTTGGGATCATCGTCGGATTTGCGCTTCTGCCATTAACGGCGCCCGTCAAAACTGTTGGCGCTGGTTTATATACCATTGGGAATGGCTGTTGATGAGCGCTTGCGGAGTTGAGAAGAAAGAGGATGGAGTAAATGGGAGGAGGAGGAGGAGGAGGAAGAGGAGGAAGAGGAGAAGGAGGAGGAGGTTCAATGAATCGGAAATAAGCGCCTTGCTGGCAGAACACAGGCGTTGAATGCACGAATCAAAGAATCTCAGAATAGCCGCATCCATTGTGTGTATGTGCGAGTGAGTAAGTGTGTGAGTGTGTGTGTGTGTGGCGCGGATGGGTGATGGTATTCCTGATAGACACATATACATTGGGCCTATGTGAGGTCTACGTTTTGGCTAGACTGCGGTAGTATGTTCTCACAAACATCCAATGAGAAAGTGTATTAGGCAATTAGTGAAGAGCTTCGTTGAGACTCTCCTTGGCTCAATCATTCGCTTCCTCGCTTGCTAAGATGTTTCAGAATAACTGCTGTTGATTTTTTTAACCACACCGTTCCATAACAAAGATGATTTGGTGTCGCCCTCCTCCTTTCTCTGGGCTTGGGATTGGCACTGTCAGAACACGTGCAATGAATATTATTAACTGCTTCCCTAACTCGGGAAGTTAGGGAAGCTTCCCTAACCCTAACCCTAACCAACGCTTGTAGGCAGGCCACCTCTTTCAACGTCACCTACGCACACACACAAACACACACTCCTCTCTCTCTCTCTCTCTATATATATATATATATATATATATATCCCTCTCCCTCCCTCTCTCCCTTTCTCTCTCCAGTTTTTCGGCGACTAATATGACTTACTCGTATGGCCGATCACGCTTGTCCGAAAGCTACTTTGAATTAATGACTGTGTATCTAGGCGGGTCATCAGCTCGTAGTTCAGCCATTCATCATCATTTGAAGATCCTATCATCACGAAGGGTTCCCATAACCCATTCAATATTCTCTTCATCCATCTATCATCTTTTGCAGCCGTTCAGGGATTCTATGCTCGCAGTTTTCACGTCTTTTTTCTAGAATACACTATGTATACAGTTTAAATGGCTAGACAGCCAAAGATCAAATGAAAACCACAAACTGAGTCACTGACAACACAGCAAGTGACAAATGAACAACTGACAAAAGAGGAAATGGAAAAAACCCCGCAGGCGACGAAAGAGCAATCGACAAAAGAGCAATCGACAAAGAGCAGATGACAAAAGAGTAAATGACAAAAGAGTAAATGACAAAAGAGCACGTGACATAGATCAGGAGAGCAATTGACCATTGTGTGACAAAAGACCATTTTAAGACAAAAATGGTACAAAAATCAGATAACATAAAATAGCATTGTGACCAAAATAATTAGCATACGAAGATCATGTAAAACTCAACCCAGAACAAGTGAAAGTAAAACATGGGTTTTTCGGGACACTCTTTTATTGACTTTTGATAATCTGGTAGATAGCGCAATCGATCCATTTCCTTAAGAGATCATTTATGAGGTAAACTTGTCGGAGTGGAGCTCGTTAAGGAGGACTCGTTTGAGTGGGTAAACGATATTTAATTTTGTACATATTTTGTCATTTTCTTCTCAGTTTTTGCCTATTCCAATTATGTCCGTAAAAAGTTGATACATCGCATTGTCATGCAAGCGTGACATGTGTGCAAAATTTCAGCTCTGTAGGTCGGCGAGAACCTGTTGAAAAAAGAGTTGAAAGAACTCCGACGAATCGACGAACCGACGATCCAACGTTCATGACACACTTTACGCAAGCCGAGTTAAAGAAAAGAGGGTAATAAATAAACCAAACGCTTGTTATTGTAGCTAAATGTATTCAGTCATAGTAATTATGTATAAAACAAAGAAGTCGGACCAGATCGGGTTACGAATATCTCTAGATTGGACGTGTCGGGTCGAGATCCTGGTGGGTCGGTTTGGGTCCCCAAACCCGAACCCTTTTCGACCCAACAATTATTGCAGAACTTAATTTTCATCTATATATTTTTCATAATGATTTGTTATGGGTTCATTTTCGATGGGTCGTGTGGGATCGGGTAGAAAAAATTGGACCCAACTCAACTCTGATAAAACATTCAGTGCAAACTTTTTCATTGGTAGAAACTTTGTCGGTGAGTAATGTCTTAAGATTACCATTTCCTATACCATTTCTCTGCCTAGGTGCGGGGAATTTCTCTGCCTAAGAGCGAGGGATTTCTCTGCCTAAGAGCGAGGAATTTTTTTGCCCAAGAGCGAGGGATTTCTCTGCCTATGAGCGGATGATTTCTCTGCCTATGAGCGGGAGATTTCTCTGCCTAAGAGCGGGAGATTTCTCTGCCTAAGAGCGAGGGATTTCTCTGCCTAAGACCGAGGGATTTCCCTGCCTAGAACTGGGGATTTCTCTGCCTATGAGCGGGGGATTTCTCTGCCTATGAGCGGGAGATTTCTCTGCCTAAGAGCGAGGGATTTCTCTGCCTAAGACCGAGGGATTTCCCTGCCTAGGAGCTGGGGATTTCTCTGCCTATGAGCGGGGGATTTATCTGCCTATGAGCGGGAGATTTCTCTGCCTATGAGCGAGGAGATTTCTCTGCCTATGAGCGGGGTATTTCTCTGCCTAAGAGCGGGGAATTTCTCTGCCTATGAGCGGGGGATTTCTCTGCCTAAGAGCGAGGGATTTCTCTGCCTAAGACCGAGGGATTTCCCTGCCTAGGAGCTGGGGATTTCTCTGCCTAAGAGCGAGGGATTTCTCTGCCTAAGACCGAGGGATTTCCCTGCCTAGGAGCTGGGGATTTCTCTGCCTATGAGCGGGGGATTTCTCTGCCTAAGACCGAGGGATTTCCCTGCCTAGGAGCTGGGGATTTCTCTGCCTAAGAGCGGGGGATTTCTCTGCCTAAGAGCGGGAGATTTCTCTACCTACGAGCTGGGGATTTCTCTGCCTATGAGCGGGGTATTTCTCTGCCTAAGAGCGGGGGATTTCTCTACCTATGAGCGGGGGATTTCTCTGCCTATGAGCGGGGGATTTCTCTGCCTATGAGCGGGGGATTTCTCTGCCTATGAGCGAGGGATTTCTCTGCCTAAGAGCGAGGGATTTCCCTGCCTAAGAGCGGGGCATTTCTCCGCCTAGGGGCCTGAGATTTCTCTACCTAGGGACCCGGAATTCATGTCGGTTGGCCTGTGTGCACAATGACACACACGCATACACCCATATATGCATATGCATTTGAGCAAACGCACACACAGTCATGCATGCATGGGCCTACATACAACACATGCAAACGGTCCATGAGATTCGGATTTTTATGATAAAGATTGAAATGCACCTTAGTTCTATATTTGCGTTCGATTAGCGCTTCTGTGCGAACACTGACACCTGTCTTAATAGGAGGCGTTCTTATAGACCAGCATCCATTCGGCTAATGCATCATTTGTCTATCTGTCTGTTTGTCTGTCTGTATATACATATATATATATATGTATATATATATTATGGCAGTTGCTGAAACTGGAATTGCTAAATCCATTTTGACGATTGAAACATCAAGTAGATAAATAAGCTACATTGAGATCAAAACCACGACATAAATTATGTAGCGCTTTAAACATGTAGTTTACAAGTTACGACGATTACGATAAGACTATCTCACGGTAAAGATCTAGAAACATTGGTAATATAATTCATGATTAGGATTCAAAGAAGACAATCGCAATGAACGATTCACTCAGCCTTCCATTCATTAGGAGGCGCTGGTAAACTGAGTATTAGGACAGATGAGCGCCTTGCATGGCTGCCAAACATTTATGTTCTACTCCTGTAATAACTTATAAACATCCGTTCATGCCATGACTTATGTAGTTGTTATCATAATGCGATGTGTCAGTTTAGATCAATAATAAACACGAATACAATAATTATTATGTCTGCCTATATTTGCCTATGTTTGCCATTGTTTGCCTCTTATGCCTATGTTTGCCTATGTTTGCCTATGTTTGCCTGGTTTAACGACATTTCAGGATTGTTGTAAGCTAAGTTGTCGTAAGTTAAATATAGCCTCGGTTCTATCTGTTTTCATTTCTTGGATTTATTGCCCTGACATTGTAAGCTTCCGACGCTCTCGTGTTTTCCTCGGTGGTCTGGCCATCCGTTTATCACGACGGCTTGATTCTGATCGATAATCTGGAATTGACCTTTGGCCTGAACGACCTATCATCGACCCTCCCTCTCTCTATCCGCCCTTCCTCCTGCTTCCGTACATACTGTCTTCAATCGATTCATTTATCTATCCCAGAGTGACTGCTTTGGTCTTATCCTCAAGGGACCGGGTATTTAAAATCGTCTGGAAGTTCAGAGCAGACAGAATGGGAGAAGGACGTGAACCATGTTGTGATACAATGTGTGTAGGTAGGCCTATAGAGATGCGAGAAATCAGGAAGTTCATTTGCTTCTCTGACGAATCATATGCTGGGAGTTACTCAACCCATTTGAGCAAAATGCTCCTGATTTTCTGTTACAAAAATCGAGTGCAGTGTATTCCAATTAACCAAGTAATTTATGAATTTACTCAGCAATTGCAATTGATGGTCTTTGAAGACAGTTCATAATAATTTATCTTGCCGTCGAAACGAGAAGCTTGTGCGGTCGGTTCAATTGCTGGGAATTGAGAATTGCAGCTTATAGGTCACGAGTTACTTGCATGGTTGTCAATCCTCGTAATAACATCGATGATATAATCTGAGTCGCTCGATTAAAACTATTTCGGCCACCGTGAACATAATATTATCCCTCAACATTACTTTGCACTCCGCCCATTAACATTCTTATGTTGATAATTTGGAATGACGCACAACTCCATAAATAAATTGACTTTATCGTTCTAATTACGGGCATATAATTAGAATGATAATGTCGTCAATTTATATGGAGCCATGTCATTACTCTTTCCTTCTGCGTAGTACACGTTTGCCATTGGATAAGCCGAGTGTTGGCGTTGACATTCCACGTCAAAAGCTAACCATGGCATAATCACGAATATCTGAACTGTCACGGAGGAGTGATAAACGAACCGCTTCCCCCACTATCCCAGACCGCATCCTGAAAGCACCCTGGTGCTCATCACTGCCCAACGAGGCCTGACTGTAATGCGCCGATCCAGCTAAGGCCTTGGACGACGGACAGAGGCCATGGCTCTAGGTTGGTCGGTCGGTCGGTCGGTCGGTCGGTCGGTCGGTCGGTAGTGGGACCGGTGAATAAATGGCCCGACTGTCGAGAGACTCCATTCAAATTAGTTCGATAAAACGTTATATTAAGCGACGTTCGTAATCTAGCAGGACATCGAACACTCGAGTGATAACAAAGACAGACTCACACGGATGTAAGTATGTTTGTACGTACGTATGTATGTATGTATGTATGTATATATGTATATATGTATGTATGTATGTTTGTATGTATGTATATATGTATGTATGTATGTGTGTATGTATGTGTGTATGTATGTATACATGTATGTATGTATGTATGTATATGTGTATGTATGTATGTATATGTGTATGTATGTATGTATATATATGTATGTATGTATGTATGTATGTGTGTATGTATGTATATATGCATGTATGTAGGTATGTATGCATGCATGTATGTAAATATATGTATGTATGTATGTATGTGTGTGTATGTATGTATGTATGCATGTGTGTAGGTATGTATGTATGTGTGTATGCTTGTATGCATGTATATATATGTATGTATGTATATGTGTGTGTATGTATGTATGTATGTATGCATGTATATATGTATGTATGTATGTATGTATGTATGTATGTATGTATGTATGTATGCATGTATGTATGGACAGGTCGAAGCAAACAGGTCCAGAAATGAAATCAATAGATGGCGTTTGTCTTTAATTATTCTTCTGATGATTTGCCGATGAAAGACCGATAGTGGCACCACCACCGTCGCTGACGATGGATCTGATGCTGCAGGGAGGAGATTGCAATTACGAGGAAGCAGAGAGACAGACAGACAGACAGACAGACAAAGACAGAGAGATACAAAGACAGAGACAAAGACAGAGACGGAGAGAGACAAAGGCAGAGACAGAAACAAAGACAGAGACAGAGACAAAGACAGAGAGACAAAGACAGAGACAGAGATAGAGAGAGAGAGGGAGAGAGAGGGAGACAAACAGACTTAGACAGAGACAGAGACAGAGACAGAGAGAGTGAGAGACTGGTAGAGAGAAAGAGAGAGGAGGAGGAGGAGAAGGACGACGACGACATTCGCCACGCAATTGATTGATGTGTGAGGATAATCAACTTACGTCGTCATCGTCGTTCGGGGCTGTGTCATGTAATGTAAAATCTAAAATATTTTTCTAGCGCTCGAATTAAAAGCCGGATGAGAAAGGCGATGATGAATGGCGTCGTCAGATCGGAATGAGATGTCCAGAGGACGTGATGAAATCGGAAGGATGCTGATGAGGACTTAGCTATCATCAAAGGAGATGAATACTCACAGGATGTAGGCCTAATCAATGCAGATCAAGGTACAAAAGAATATGACGTATGCAGATGGATACATATATATATATATATATATATAATGTATATGTAATAATAAATATATAGAAATTATGCATCCATCTGTGTCAGTGAATATACGTTGTTTGATATGACTGGTGAGATTAGCTACTAAAGCAGAGGCAACGACTCCACAAGTTCCTCTTCAGAGACGGTATCCTATCAAAAGAGCCACAATTAACAGGGCGCAATCAAAATGGTGAAAGTCATAAGGACGAACGTTCAAAAGATCGCATGATCAAAAAGGCGACAGTCGAAAGGTCGCACGTTGAACAGGGCGACAAACAAGAGGGCGCACATTTAAAAGGGCGAATGTAAGTAAATGAACCGAACGAGTCAGCCAGCGAAACTACAAACATCTTATAATTCATTGCAAACAAGGATTAGGACCGAAAAAGCGCGATTCAGTGTCATATTATACAGAAGCTCAATGCGACGTATGGTTTAAAATCGGCCTATAAGTCATGACATAATATTATAAAAGAGCACCAAAACGAATAACGAAATTAATGATTTTCATCATTTTGATTGCGCCCTTTCAATTTTCACCCTATTGACAGTAAACCTTCAGAGACGTATTTGACAATTTCCTCCTCTAGGCGAAGATTCTTGCGTTGCCAATAAAATTTATGCTCTGTATATGCATGTAGGTCTGCGGGTAAACATACTAATTTCTTTGCATGTAGACAACGTCTCGACCTAGAAACCGTCTCAGTGGAAGCTAAATTCATTACTCTCTGCGCGACAAGACTGGCTCTCTCTAACCAATCTGCAGCTGTGTTCATTAACTAGAAATGGATATGGTCATGGAATCCGAGCAATCTATAATTCATGAAATATGTTGCACTGTCATTGTGAGAATTGGTCGACGATCGACCTATGTATAGATGATTGATTGCCAAATGCATTTGTCAATCAATCCAGATTCCTTGGTCCAAATCTCGAGTGTATAGGCCCCAATATGCCTTGTTTTCAAGTCGTGTATATAACCTACACACTGTCTAGCTGCTAGATTTTCTAGTTGTTGAATTGCTCTTGTGATGGAAGCAGTTACGCCGAAAAGTCTTTCAAAGCCCAAAACCATGTCTCCGAATAGGCCTACTATAGATGATAGAACCGTGCGAACGGTTAATGTCGCCTTTTATTAATATTTGTCACGTTTGGGTCCTAATCCTAAACTCCGCATATCTTCATGCAGAGCTTCTTCACACTAAGCTTTCGTTCTGCATGCTACTGTTAATACATACATGTCATCGATCTCATTACAAGCACACTGTCCACTGCAGCAGTCTGCTTTTCTCACCTGCACGACCCCGTTTATTGGACCCATAGATGGCCTTCACTCTAAGGCCTCTGGTGCCCTACTAAGAACCCATTGATGATACGACGAACACAGATTTAAGAGGGTTTACCCTATTAAATGCCATTTACGCGTATACGTTTAGACATCATCCAAGGTTCTCTCTTAGATATAAGCAATCTACCAATAATATAGACCTGTTTAACTCTGTCACTGCTGTAATCGGGCGGTGTCCGTTTTAAGCCAGGTAAAAGAAGAAGTGACGCCAATCATCGTCGTTTAACTAGTAGATCATAATACTTATTTATCCAGGGCGGATCGAACCCACCTCAGGTCACTGCGTAGCGACCTTGGACAAGTTGCTCATCCATAATTGTCTGTGAGGAAGGCAACGGGAAACTACCTCACTCATCTCGTAAAGCCAATGAACCTGCCTTCGGGCAGAACACTCACCATCATCATCATCATCATCATCATCATCATCATCACCATCATCATCATCATCATCATCACCATCATCATCATCATCATCATCATCACCATCATCATCATCATCATCTTCATCATCATCATCCCGGTTTAGCGTCCAAAATAAAGAAACCTGTAGATGATTCAACGCAATAGCCAGTCGCAAATGAATTTACATTAGCAATCAATCTTTTTGTCATTGCACCTTTCGAAAATATAATCTGAGAACAGATGGGAGTTAATTAGGCTAATTGTACATTTAACGATTTACTATTGCATAAGTGAGCAACATAGTTGGGAATTTTGTCTAACTCGCTGCCTACAAAGAAGATCAAATGCGTTATCTTGAGAAATAGTCGGGAGCCCGGTGTCTTCTTACTCCAATAGTGCACTTTAATGTAATGTAATTCCTCGAAAATTTCTCAGCGCCCACAAAGGCCACGTCAGGGAGATCAGCTTATTCACCGGCGCTACTTTATACTCGTACTTCCCTAGGCCTACTTCCATAAATTCGCATAAGAACCATTATAAATAATTCCTGTCGTCCAAGCGTTCCGCTCGCGAGTCTCTCTTGGGACAAAAATAAAAATGTTCGCTTGATAGCTTAGATATGCAACTGACCATGAAACTCGTTTCCATAAGTTGATATACCGGCCTGTCACGTGACCTTTCCTTTTGCAATATCCGACTCCAGTTTGAATCGCTGCCTATAATGTTACATCTCGCCTTCTCCTTCTGCCTTCCGCTTCCCATGGTCAGACTGGGGTCCCTTGCTCTTAATTCACTCAGCCGCATCGATGCGCTTCAAAGAACTTCGTGTTTTATTACTATATGGAATCTATATGCATGCATTCATGCATAAATATGTATGTGTGTATGTGTATATGCCTGTGTGTGTATATGTGTGCACGAACTGATTAAGTATTGTGAGTATGCATGTATAATAATTGTAATAATAATAATATTTATTATTATTTTATGACGTCATTACACGGCTATACCGCCAAGATTGTGTGTATACTGATGCGTGCATTCGAGTAGGTGCTTCTGTATGCAGGTTATATTATGTATATATTCAAGCATATACGCGCATGCATTATGTAGCCTATGTATGTGAGTACATTTCTTTCCTAATGTTCCCGCTCCTGTCAATTATCCATTTTACTTTACATTTATTGGGATCAATAAAAACATATTGAATTGAATTGAATTGCATATCTGGTCATGTTTATAACATCGTTTTAACAGGTCTTATAATTGCTCGGAAAGTTTGTCACTTATGTCAAGCAGAACTAGAGCCATAATGAGGACTTCGTCATTGGCCTTATTAGGGAATTAGATGTCCACGGCCGCAGGCAAAATCATCATCATCGACCATATGCCTCTCCACAGAGCACTTGCTATTTAACGACTCTGCCGATCGTTGTAGTGTTAAACTTGTTTTCAGTTTGTATGCGTCTGCAGGTGATGAATGTATGCATGTATACGTATACATGCATGTATGTATGCGTATGTCGTATGCGTATAAAATACTTATGAATAATCTCTGAGTTTTATTAGAGATAAACAATAGATTTGCCAACACACTCAGCTGGTGTGATTCAGCCGAAAAAATCACGTTTCTCGGCGGATATTGGGTGCAAAGATCCACTGTTAACGGTGTTCACCTGCAGATGATTATATATTTGAATTATATCACCGCAAATTTTATGCGACCTGCAACACATGGTGACCTGGTTGTTCTCAGACACTTAACTATATCGACGATGCAGCACATGAGCTTTGCTCTGGCTGACCCAACCTCCTGGAATATGTTTCCTAGCATCATATGACATGAACTGCTTATTCTGTCTGTGTTTACCTATCTTCCGTCTTTGCGATTGTTCGGTCTTGGCTTTCTGTCGTTAAAGTCTTTTATTATTATTTTATGACGTCATTACACAAAGCAAACTTTGGTCATCTAGGCGTATTAGGAAGGCGCCATATAAATAAATACTTGAGTGCAGTTTCAACTCATGGCACTTGATTAGTTCATGAAGCTGTTGCCTCTTGATTGAGTGAACAATAATAAGAGTTTTAATAGGAGCCTGTTATGAGACTAATGACAAGCAATGAAGACAATGCCTTTTCTTTTACCTATGGTTGTAACGATGACTCTTAATGTATCGGATGTTTGTCTGTAGATCCTGGAAGATTGGCGATATACGGCCATGGTCATCGATCGACTTCAGCTCTACATCTTCCTCGCTGTTACCGTTGGGGGTACGGTAGGCATTCTCATTCACGCGCCGCACATCTTCGAATACGTCGATCAAGACGAAATCAAACGAAACATCGGCGGAAACTTTGATCTCGGTCTTTGAGCTTCTGCGCCGACACCTTTAAACCTTTTTTGAAAGTCATCGAGCGATTGCATCGGGTCTACTTCAGGTAGTTGCAACATCCTAGCACACACATCACGAGCCAGTTGGATGCGTTTTACACAGTACGGTAGGCTTACTTCGAGTAAGTACTCCGGCGCCTTAGACGGGGCGGAGCGTAGAGTAACGGTGAACACACTGGCACGCTGAGCTGAGGAAACAAGTTCGAGACCCGCCCGTAAGGTTGACTTCTTTCCTTCTTTGGCTAGGCGGCGACGTTTGTTAAAAATGAGATGTATAACGTAATGGGTGCCCTGCGTGGCTGCGGACAGTTAAATTCGACTCCTGTAATAATTCGTCATCATTTGTTCATACTGTACTTGTAATCATACTGCGGTTTGTCAGTTTGAAATTAAACGGAAATTATTATTTAATATACATTTGGTTTTCGTGTAGCAACATTTGTAATTGTTAGGACCATGGTCCTCCCAAACAGACACTGAGCAGTTTGACCTGAAACATGTGACCTAGGCCTACCTCCTCCACTCAGACTATTTCTTCATTGGGCAGAGGAAGAATCAAGTTAGCATGGAGTCAGAAAGCTTGAAGAGGTGACGAACACCTTGTTCGACTGTTTCCCAAACGTCCAGCTTAAACGATTTCAATCAGCTTAGGACTTAAAATCCTTCTGTCAGTGCAGACACGTCTGTTAGGTGGATTATGCAGCCACTTAGGACCGCCAATTTTCGGGACAGAAAATTTTGCAAAAAGTAATTTTTTTAAATTTGCAGATACATTAATGAAACAACGTTGGTTTAATTTTTTATTTCTATTAATCCTAACAACTTTATAAATATATCATCAAACTATTGATTATTTCTTTGTTGACTCACAATGGCAGTTAATTCATATAATTATTAGGCCTATATTAATATTAATAACTTTATTATACCATTATATTATACCAGTCCGTTGTGTAAAGGCCTACGCTCGAAAGTTCCTTGTGCCCCATCTTAAGTGAAAAACGCAAAAAAAAACAAAAAAAATTTAATAGCTGGTATAATATTTTAGGTCAGCGGGCCGCCAAAATATAGCTTTGCCTAAGGCCGCCAACTGTCTAGAACCTTCTGTTATCTAATCACAGCTCAACTTAAAGCTTCAAGTTTTCTCACCTGACATAATTGTCTACTCTAAACAAACGACCATTGGATTTGTCAACGGTTTCATTGATACGACCTCAATTACTCTACATAATATCAATAAACTGCAGTTAGCCTACTTTGTTTACAAATTATTGTGCTGCCTCAACGTAACTTAATCCTATACTCATGTATATCCTAGGCCTACTGTTCTCAGAAAGTTCCATAGGGTCCATCAGGATTAACGGGCTATTATAGGCTATGTATAGTTATAGAATGTAAATATCAGCGCCGTAAAAATGACAAAAATTTAAGTTCATTTGGCTAAGGGAACAGCCAGCAGCTGGCCAAGTTTGACATGGCTCAGTTGGCTGACAGAGGCTTTCCATCTCTCCTCCGTTCAACTGAGCTGGCTTCCTCGACCTGGAATGGTCTCCCTCTTGAGCTTCGCCTGTTTCCGAGAATCTTATATCTCGTGCTCTTCTTTCGCCTTAAGATTTTTAGCCGTGCTTGATTTCGGAGCGCCAATGAACAGTTTTGCAAATGGTGGCGCTATGAATATTATAACTGAATGATTGTCCAATTAGAACGAGTGACATTATCTTGGTAAACTATGACCTAATTAAAGCAGACAATTTATTTCCCTTTCCGTCCCTACAACGGCCAACGACCGGAACTCTCTGGCGATAGGATTGTTTTAATGAAAGTTCTTATTCGAATTTCTAGGTCAAGGTGACTATCTCGACACACAACTTATTACAAATTGCCATATTTTGACATTTTTACCATCGAATCGCCCAAACTCCCGACATGTCATTACATAACGGCGGCCATTTGAATTCGCGTCATCTGAGCCTGGGCTACTTTAATATGCGAATCCGGCGTTTAGATATAAAACCACGGCGTGACTTGGAGCGCTCGCCATATGGAACACTCGCCATCGGACATGATCGGATAGAGCCAATCCAATCCCAGGCGAAGCTTGGCTGTAAGGCTATGGTAGTGACTTCATACAGCGAACTTAACGTCATAGCCTGTTTCTTTAACCCTTACCCTTGATGCGTATCTCTTTTCACTGTGTTTCTTCTACTGTTTGATACGTCACTCTTTTCACTGTGTTTCTTCTACTGTTTGAAACGTCACTACTCTCCCTGTGTCTTCTACTTTATGATACGTCACTGGTCTCTGCGAAACTTCTACTGATTATTACGTGACTGCTCTCTCTCTCTCTCTCTCTCTCTCTCTCTCTCTCTCTCTCTCTCTCTCTCTCTCTCTCTCTGTTCTTTCAGTTTGCTACGTCACTGCACTCTCTGTCTTTTCTTCTGTTTGATAGGTCACTGCACTCTCTATCTGTTTCTTTTACTGTTTGGTGCGTCACTGCTATCTCTCTCTGCATCTTCTACTGTTTGATGCGTCAACAAAACGCCGTAAACGCGGCCCTAACCGCTATAAGGGGGCCGAATGTTCATATTTATGTTCTTCTCCAAGCGTCTTATCTAACTAATTATTGTGTTACCTCCGCTGTTCTTTATCATACATGTACGAAGTTACGAACGCATTCTAGCCTATTTCTAGGTGACTATAATATTTAGGGTGCCACAAGGGTTCGTTCACCGTTTTCAAAATTCGTTTTCTCAGTAACGGCTTCATATTTTTTCTTGATATTTTGTCAGTGCATACAGAAATCAGATTAAGATAATGCTAAAAATTTGGCTCTGATCCGGTCCGCGGTTGCCATTAGCCTATACAGGCCCTATTGAAATAATTGAAGAGGACCAGCTTCCGGGAAAAAACTGCCATGCGATACAGTTTGTTGATTATAAAATCACGATAAAATAAAATATTTGGCCAAGTCGACCATAGCACAATATTGTTACCTAGGTTTTACACACGTAGGCTATTAGCGTAGGCCTACGCTAATTTGGCTCTGCTTAATGACAGCATGGTCTCTGATCTCTATATGGCATAGACTGGATCAGCGACTGAAGTATCCAACTTCTATCGATCTCCACGCTCGTTTTGGGCAGCGTTTGTAATGTTCAACGCTCTTTGACTCAGGATTTTTTTAAATATAAAGGCTGAGGATCAATCTCTCAATAGAAGAGTTTCGGAGAGTTTTTGGTGGCAGTCTTTTTTTTCATGACGGGAGTTTGTAGTCAAGCCACTTTGTCGTCAAAGCTGATATATGACAGCGTGCACCATCCTGCTGAAAGGCTCCCAAGATCGTTGTCAACAAGTAACTTTCGTTGCATGACACTGCCGTTGTCTCTCGAACGCTGGCTTCGCGTATTGCTCGGGAATATAGCATATGTAATGCAGTACTGCGAGTTCAGTTTGGTACCATTCGGCACAAAGTGAAGGCCAGCGAGACCCTTGGTCGTCATCCCACTCCACATCATCACTGAAGGACTAAACTTCATCCGTGGAGCAGACGCATCGTTCTTCTCCATAAAACACAAATTCTATCGTTTTGTGCATTTGGCGCATAAAACACATTAAACGGCGACTCGTCGGTGATCAAAACATTAGACCAACACAGTCCAGCAGTCTTCCGCAGTCCAGTGTCGATGTCAATTAAGTGGCGTGAATAATGGTTAGACCTATGTCATGAATATCCAGGCAATGCTCACGCTTTGAAAAGGTTCTTTTCTGAGAAGCAATGCTCACCCTTTGAAAAGGTTATTTTCTGAGAAGCAATGCTCACCCTTTGAAAAGGTTCTTTTCTGAGAGGCAATGCTCAACCTTTGAAACGATCTCCATAATAAATCGTTGCGCATGTTGTGTCGTTGTTGTCAGTCTACGTTTCTTCTGCAAGCCTGAGGTCAGCACTGCAGACCATGGAGTCATCTTGCGTCGACTCTCTCGCCACAGTGACCCGTACGGATGAGGTTCCCATGTATTGTCACGTTCCAACCATAATCATAATCAATTATAATTATCACTAGCTGGGGAACCCGACGTTGCACGGGTTGAGACAGGTTTTTGGCCCTGTAGAGCAGGAAGACGGCGGCCCCGGTATTCACCAACACCTATACTGAGTGTACCAGGAGTTCCCCGAGCGAACGGCGAAGGTTTCGAGACAATAGCTGTATGTAATTAAATAGTGTTTATATACATTCTTTATAGACACTGATGCGTACACAGTACATACACATCTGACCGACTGTGCAAACGATGGCCAACTACTGTCTATGTGCTACCTGTACGTTCATTCATAACGGTGTAAAAGAAGAGGTGTGGCAAACAGATATCACGTGCACATGTCGGCAAATGGTGTGTTGTCGACAAGCTCCTGGTGACTGAGAACGAAACGTTGCTTAGGGGTCCCGAGACAGGTTTTTTTTACCTGGAGAGCATGAAGACGGCGGCCGCGAATTCACCACCTGCGTGTCCCAGGTGTTCCCCGAGCCAACGGCGAAGGTTTCCAGTCAAGAGCTCTAAAACTCTGCAAATGCATACCCCGGCAGACAGACAGACGGTACAGAATCTCTTCTTTATATATAGAGATTATCATTATATCGAAACATCGAGCTATAATCGTAATAATCGAACAATCGAGCTAATCGCATTAATCGAACAATCGTGATTAATCGAGTAATTTTTACCCGTCGATTAGTAAAACTCGATTAATCGATTAGTTTGCCCATACTTAATTCCCATAATATTTTATAAATATTTCATAAATAATATTAATTTCTACAGTGTATTCCACTGTTTGTCCATTTTGCTACATCCTTGTTCGGAAACTGAGATTATTCCAAACTGTCCTCCCAAACCAGAATTTCGTCGACCTACTTCCACATGCCCAGGACCAAGTGTACGCCTATGAGAGTTGCAGAATATTCCAAACTATCGAGGCATAACATAATACGCTTCCTCGAGCACCTGCACAATATTAGAAATATAAGGGAAGGGAATCGTGAGGCTGGAGAGGATTTGGGGGTTGGGGAGGATTTGAGAAGGGAAAGGCAAGGAATATGGTGTGAACGGGGACGAGAAAGGGGCAAAGGGGGAGGTGAAGTAAGTAGAGGAGTTGAGGGAAGCGGAGAAGACGCTAGGACAGGATGAGAACAGAAATGTGAGGGTAGGGTTTTGCCTCGTCTTGATTTTACCTCTGGCTACGTGCCTGATGACGCCATTCTTTACTTTACCTTACAACATAGATGAGAAGCACCGCATCAAAGCGAGGCCGGCGTCTTTCATCTTAGCTCTTGTCCGTCTGTTGTCGTTAAGTCAACGCGTCGTCATCGTCTGCTGTGTGGCTTAGGGCGAAGACAAAGAGATCGGAGATTAGGACCAGAAACCGAACACACGATCATATCTCCATTATTTTCGTCCAACCAGCGGAGCCTAAGCCGACCGACCGGGTGACGGATGAATGCTGAGAAATGCGATTAAACGGATGAAACCTGGAGGCAGGCAATGCCTCATATGCTCATCCCCATATACGACGACGGTGGCAGAAGATTTGATGATCAGACAGAAACCGCTTCAACTAAAACGATTTCAGTCATGTCCAACAGAAACAACAGACACTTCCTGCCTCCGTTGCTGTGTCGTTGTACGCGTGTATATATATATGCGTCAGTTTATCTGCCTGCATGTTTACATTTGCTTGGGTGTATGGGAGTACTCTACGTTTGCCTCTTCTTTCATTGCGGAAGGCAATCGAAGCCCAAAGCAAAAGGTTCTAGGGTTATGCGAGTTTGGTTGGTTTCAGTTCTCTTTCCGTATGAGACTATGAATGGATATTTGTCTGTCTGTCTGAATACGTCTGTTGTTTGTTTGTCTGGTCTGTCTATCTGTCTGACTCTCTCCTCTTCCCTTCTGGCTGCCCTACATTTCTTTCTCGTTTCGTGTCTTTACCTACTCCTTCCCCTGGTCCGTCACTCTTACCTTCTCTCCCTTGATCTCTGTCTTTGTCCGTATTATTGCAGTCCGTCCGTCTGTCTGCCTTCTTGGACTACTCGTCCGTCCCATTCGCCATCTGCATTTGACACTAACTGACGATGACGTGTCCAACTGTCGTCCTTCATTCGTTCCTTTCTTCCGTCCTTCATCCGTCGATTCTCTTCCGTCTATTTGTTTCGACGTTCAATACACCCTCGACTGCCATTCAACCGTCAATACACAGAATATATATATATATATTCATATATATATATATATCTAATATATATAATATATATATATATATATTCATATATATATATATATATCGTACATGCATACCCATCTCTGTAGGCTACGTACGCGTGTGCAAAATAATGTACATGTATGTTTTAGGCCTACATAACGATGATGTGACACATGTGGACGATGTTGGAGTGGCAATGAATAATATATATATATATATATATATATACTGTAAAACTTGTAAAATTGAAGCAGCAGCAGTAACATCCTCTCATCGTTCATGCGCTGAATCCAATGGATGGACATGTAGACCATCAGATCAGACTCAGATGTACTCATCAGTCATCAAGCATCCTGTCATTTCCGAGCGACCAACGATGTTGTCGCCTGATGATGATGATGATGACGATGACCCATCCACCGAACAGCAGCAGAACAAACGGTCTCTTCTAATTATCTACACGGTCGACGTCGATTCAAAACTCCATCCGATGATACATTTAGACTCCATTATTTCATTTTGCATTGCTATACAATACAATACAATACAACTGTTATTTGATATCGCCCTTCTTACACTTAAGTTCAGAAGTGCACACACGCCTCTATTGCGCAACTGCAGTTGTACTGCAGAGCAATTGTGCGCTAAGGATTTGCTCAAGGTTCCTATATACACAGTGACGCCTCGGACGAAAGTCGAACCCGCTCACTCAGCGTTATAGGGCGACCGCTCCAACCAATCAGCCACCGTGCCCCACCCCATACGGCCTATAGCCGCTTTCATTAATACCTTTTCAGGAAAATTGTAGTCTAAAGCACGATTTATAAATTGATCGCCTGCTGGGGGCTGTCGATGGCAGGTCATGAGTTTGATCTAAGGCAGAATGGCAGACACACCTACGCGTATTATGTATGTAGGCCTATTATGTATTTTGCGCTATGTATTACTTCCACGGTGTTCCAGCATTATGGAAACTCCTGTGGTACTGTTGTTATACTTGCACTGGAAGGCACAGTGACCGAGAAAATTGATTCCAGTGACCGAGATGCACTTAGCAGTCATTGAAGGAGAAATTTAATTATCCATACACCAAATAAACTTCGCACTCAGCCTCTTTTTATTCGCCATGGCTGATTAACTGACCAATCAGCAATTGCGTTTCATACATCCGTCGCCTGCTGTAAGTTGTTCTGCTGATCATTTCGTCGTGCAGTGGGGTCGTAATTGGTCAAATTAGTGGTTCCTCAAGGGTCATAATAATTGTCTTCTATCTCGCGAATACCACGGAATAAACGATCAGTCTCAACCGTTATTTCCAATAAACTTGGCAATGAGCAAGACGCATGCAGTCAACAGACAGACAGACAGACAGAGAATTCCACTAGGACTACCAATTTACACAAGTCTTCGATATCTCTGAATTAAATGTCAATTGCTAAGAACCATTCAATCTAGAAATATGTGTTTGGTATCTAACCTAGGAATCTATATTGGTCCTTTATCCCAAACTGTAGGCTACATTGTATATTATTACCAAAGCAGCAATTTATCCTATTAGAACGACTGTAAATGGATCACTTTCGAAATGGCGTCCAACATGGCCGCCTAAAGTTAAAAATGTCATTATCTAGGCTTAAGATTGTCAATATTTAAAGAACCATTGAACCCAGAGGGTGTGTTTAGTTTCAAACTGTAGTTAATTAAATCATAATGCAGAGTTGTATGGTCTCGGGACAGTGTAACGGTCTCGAGACGTCTCGAGACAGTTCTTTAGTGTCTCGGTCTCGGAAGCCTGCTGTCTCGGTCTCGAAGTAGTGTCTCGAATTTTTAGAAACTGTCTTGAAGTGAAAGTCTTGTTCTGTCTCGAACAAGAGATCTCAATAAGTTTCGCGTTAACTGTCTTAAAATCTTGCGGCAATATAAAAACTATTCTCAGGAATTGGTACTATATACATTACAAGTTTCAAATTGAAATTACAAATGAATCTTATTCCCGAAAACTGATACATTAGTATTTTACATCATTTTATATATAGGATCACTTGTCTTTTACTGTCTCGTGCTGTCTTGAGCCTAGTGTCTTGGTCTCGATCTTGGTACCTCACTGTCTCGGTCTCGGCAACTCACTGTCGTGGTCTCGTCTTGGTCTTGAAGTTTAAAGTCTTGCATACAACACTGTCATAATGTTAAAATCGTGCATGCTGTGATCGAGTTGCTACAGTTCACGAACGCTCGCAGTCTCGCAACGTCATAGCCCACAACAGAACATTATATTGATAATAAGAGTAGGGTTATATGTGACGATGTTACATGTAGGCCTACTGTTGACAATCTTTGCCATGCAATTAACCAGCTGACTGGTTTAACTGCACGCCCAGAATCCACCACGAGGAGGTGTCGGCAAAGGTATCCACAGTCCGTTCACATCAGCTCCAAAGCAGAAGGCTTAGGTTTTTGTCTCCAATTTGGTTTTTACCACCAGGGCTTCCAATTATTATTATAAATTATAACTTTGAATAATTTGTTATTGGAAAAATCGTGTTATCCAATACTCTAGTAATAACGTGTGACACAGTTGCTATCGTTATTGAATTTTCTTTATGCTGTTTCGACGATGGAAACGCAAGATAAACATTCCAGTTGGTATAAAACATGAATAGTTGCAACTCAGAGGCTTAGGAATACGTAGAAAGAGCAGAAATGGAAGGTCCAGATGTGTACAGGTCAAAGACTAAACGAATAAAAAGAGACTGGGTGTAAGTAAAATTGAATTAGAGTCAACAGGAAGCGATGGAGAAGACAAGACAGCAACGATATAGAGTGACACAGGAAAATAGTTGGATGATTGTGAACAAGAGTGATAGATTAACAAGCAAGAGATGTCATATATATATATATATATATATATACATATATATATATATATATATATATATATACACACACATATATATATATATATGTATAGCCTATGCCAGAAACAGACGGACATAAAAAAGTAAAATGACAGAAAACGAATGATACAGGCAGAGAATATAAACATCGATGATAGACGGATAGATAGACACTTAGACATGTAGACAGATATGAATGAGCTCGAGACATAGACAGACACGTCGACACACCGGTAGATAGAGATACAGGCAGACATACAAACAGATAGATAGACAGAAATGCAGTCAGACACAGATAGTTAAATAAATCAACAGACATACATACAATTAGGCAGGCAGACAAATAGGCATATAGACAGAGAGAGATTCATACATACATGTATATATAGAGATACGTACAGGGTTACCGGCACAGACAGACATGCATACATACACACAAACAGATAGATACATGTATATAAAGGCATGTGCGGACATACATGTAGGTAATTAGGAAGACAGACAGATAAAAGAACTACTGGTGGGACAACGAAAGTGGTTATGTTTACAAAGTTTCAACAAGCATGAACCTGAAAGCAAGACTCTGAAAAAATCCAATAACAGGCCTCTGGGAGATGCAGAAATAGAAAGAGGAGTAGGCCAGTGATTGAATTGTCGGGGGGTTGGGAGGGTTCAACCCCAAGTTCGTTTTTCAACCCCCCTATTTAATTTTCAAAAATTACCTTGGTGGTCAGGGCAAACCCCCCGAGTAAACTTTCAGTAGCTTAGTGTATCATAATCGGGTCCGTAGCTAGTGCTCAAGTCTTTAATTATAATTTTTATTTAAAAAATCGTCATGTTACATTTTCAGTAACATAACAACAATATCTAGTAGGCAATTGCGTGTGCCTGCACTATTCTGAATATACAGAGTTGCCTGTAAGAATGAAGTGGCTCGGTGATGATGATAATATTATACTGAGTATTTCTTGAAACCTCATCAGTCGGCACGTCGAAGGGGTCGACATATAACTCTCGGGCAGTGTCAGAGAGAGGGCATGACCTCTGACCACTTTCTACGCTGTGTGCCCACTGGGCGCAGCAGCTGCCTGCACGTACTGGGATGACATTGAGATGAAGCCCATACAGCAGTAATATTGAATCTGCCACTGACCTATATTTGTAGTTCGTATGTACCACCAAACCTCATTAAGCACTGCATAAATGAGCTTACAGAAGTTTGGATTTTCCCGCCAAAGCGATTTCCAGTTACTGAAGAATGCGATGGAGAAACTGAACCAGCAATAACTAAATTAAGATGATGTGACAGTCTAACTGAGAGGGCTGATGAATCAAAAGCTGGAAGTGTGTATGAGAAATCTCGTTCTGACAGAAATTAAAATGGCCAAAGGACTGCAAAACTGGCCTCTAGGCAGTTACAGTTTGAGCAAGTCTGCGTGCTTCAACTTCTGACGCTCCACCACCTCACTTCTCTATTGCTGAATACAAGTTCGATGACTTTCACCCCATCACCGAGGATGAACTTCGTCGGGTTCTCAGTTCTTCAAACCAGAAGTCCTGTGAACTGGATCCGCTTCCTCCGTTTGTCCTTATTAACGTTTTAGATGTCATTGCCCCGTTTCTAGTGTACATGTACAATAGGTCTCTCACTGATGGACACCTCCCTACATCTCAAAAACGGGCACTTGTCTTTCCTTCCCTTAAGTAACCCAACCTTGATGCTAATCTCTGCCAAAACTATCGACCTATCTCTAACCTTTCCTTTCTCTCTCAAACTCTTGAAAGACTCGTCTCTATTCAGCTCCTACCTTATCTTGAACAGTCTGGGCTCCTGCCTCCCAGCCAATCTGGATTCAGAGGTCACCATTCTACCGAAACTGCCCTCTTGTCTCTCCTCTCTGACATCTACTCAGCCATCGATAAGTCGCACCTATCACTGCTGGCACTTTTCGATGCTTCTTCAGCCTTCGACATGGTTGATCACGCAATCCTGATGCAGCCTCTTGAACTATCTTGTGGCCTTTGTGGACCCCTCTTGCCTGGTTCAAATACTATCTCTCAGATCGTTCGCAGATGGTTGTCCTTGGTGATTCCAGAACGGCATGGAGTGGAGTCGAGTTCGGCGTCCCACAGAGCTCAGTCCTCGGCCCCATCCTGTACCTATTCTATACAGCTGACATTCCTTCCTTATTCACAAAACACCTAGCCACTGGCCACCTATGCTGACGACGTCCAAACCTTTGTACATGGTCCTCCTGCTGCTCAGCTCTCTCTGGCTGGATCAATCTACTCACTGTCACATGATCTCCACTCATGGATGTCGGCCAACCGACTTAACCTTAACTCCTCTAAGACCCAACTGATCTGGTCTGGAACAAAACAGCCGCTCCATAAACTCAACCTTCCACTACTCACGTCAATGTATCCAGATGTCACATTTGCAACTAGTGTCCGTGACTTAGGTGTCACCCTTGATAGCACCCTGTCTTTCTCAGAGCACCTCTTGCAGTTGACACGCTCATGTTACTATCACCTGAGGCGTCTGAGAGTCATCAGAAGATCTGTATCCTCTCCTGTATTCACAACAATAGTCCATGCCTTCATCTGCTGTCGCATTGACTACTGGCCCCCCAAGGCACGTTTATCCTCCCTGCAGCCTGTTATGAACTCGGCAGCCAGGCTCATTGCTCGTCTCCCTCGCTACTCCCACATTTCTACCTACATGACCGACGTCCTACACTGGCTTCCAATTCCCTCTCGCATCCAATACAAGGTACTCCTCCTTGAACTCAACAGGGTAAAGCTCCTCAATATCTCTGCGACTTAATGCGAAACCTCTGTCTGCTGTCTCCACCCGCCGTCTCCGGTCTGCGGATCGACTTGATCTTCTTGTTCCACGGGCAAGGACTGCTATGACTCAACATCGTGCCTTTTGCCATCGTGGGCCCTTCTATGTGGAATTATTCATTATCCGTAGCAAGCTTTTAATCGGGCTCCCACCCTCATCCCATCGTTGCCTGAAGACTTTCTTATTTCTTCGGGGTTGTCACGCTGAGAGCGCTTCTGAATAGCTAGTACTGTAAGAAGCGCTATATAAATAACCAAATACGATACGATCTCCACTTTTCTCAATTTTCACTTTTTTAAAAAGGCCATCTTCACTCTTCAATTATTTTGGCCCCAGAATGCTTTCAACAGAGCAATTTTGGCGAAAAACAAGTTGCAAAAGTAACCAAAGAATTTCCTGTTACTAAAATACAAGCAGCATAATATATTGCATAAGAGTATGGCATGTTCTACAACAGTGATGGTGCAATTTTAGGTAGGCCTAACAAGTTAACGACTTTGATAGTGCTGCCGGTATGCTTTAAGCTGATTGTGAGTGATGATTTAGTCAAATGAATCTCTATCATACCAGGGAAAGAAACAGACTGATTAACACATTCAGTTGATGACTTCTTTATGGTTTGTATTTGTATTAATGGCCCTCCCTCTCGTGCATTAGAATGTGGAAAAGTGTGTTATAAGCTGGTTGAAGCCAGGAAACCCTGGAGCCCTGGACAAAACTATAAGCTTGCCATCAGTTGAAATTGCAAGAGTTCAAAATTAACGAAAACTATTGCGATGTCCTGTTTTCATCAATATCACTTCATTATTGGTGAAGTCATAATACTGTTTGCTGTGTATTAGTATAGCCTACCTACTGTAGATCAGTCTAGATTTAAATTGCCAGCACTACTGATTCTTGTATACTTTGGTAGTAAATGAAACTGGGACTCAAATATGATAACTACCTGAACAGCTTAAATGTGCATGTTATTTGTAAAATACCAATGTAAGCCCCTATGGTGTTTATATTTGATGTCAGCAGCCAATGTTGCCCTGATAAATGTCATAAAACTGATGATTGAACAAAACACAGCTATAAGATCAGATTCGTGTACCCACACTGTCGCCCTTTACAATTTAGCCTCTGTATACTGGTTTAAGGTTCCTACAAATTATGGTTGAGACAACTTGACATGTGGATAATTTTCAACTCCCCCCAAGTTCAAAGTTGACAATTCAAACACTGGAGTAGGTTTATTGAGAACGAGACATGCAGTTAAGATGAGCCAGAGATTGGAACTATATGTGAGGCAGAAATTTAGAGTCTCTAGCTGCTTAGTCACCTTTCCCTTTGTTATTAAATTGCAAAACCGATTAGTAAAAGACGACTAGGCCACCTTTAATTAAGTCATTAAGTGGATATGGAAAATAAACCGGCTTGAGATACTTGCCGCGAATGGACTACCCAAATGCATGTATTTTGATTCTAAGACCCTACAGAGAAATGTGATGTATTTAGCTATCACATTTCTCAAGCATGGACTTTGAAGATAGTTGTGTGTTGATCGCAGACCTGAGGCCAACACCGAACTATCTTCGAACTCCATGATCTGTCTCTTCATTTCAGCGCACGATGTCAGTACGAACTGCCGTTGGTAATGACATCGTGCGCTGCACTTACCCCCTACCAGACTTGACAGCAGATTAGCATACGGTTGGTCATTCTCTTCCTCGATGTATCCAAAATGGTGTAATTAATTGATTTGTTGATGTGTGGAGACAATCAACAGAAACAAAGAAAGATGCAAGGATCTTAAACATAGGCCCACATTCACAGCAATCGCCAAAACGACCCAAAGCAAGGGAGCAATATGACAGAAAACTAAAAAAAAGAAGACAGAGTCAAAAAGAGATAAAAGAAAGGAGAAATTAAGAGATCTAGAGTAAAACAGGAAGTTCGACAGATTACAACGAAATACGACAAAGACAGTAGGTCGATAAAAATATAAAGGTCGTTAGGCCTAACAGAATCGAACCCATTCTCTAGTGCCGGTGTCACTCTTATTGTCCAAGACATATCAACATCAATCCGCGGTCACACCAAGTAACTCACCATAAAAATTCATTATCCAATTGAGGATCCAGCATAGCTAATTCAACAGACCAAAAATCTGAAAGGCAGAGTACAGTGGACACGCAGCTTGAAAGTGACAGTCTTATGTCGTTACAACAGTGTAGAATTAAGGACATTAGGATAAATAGAGAATACAAGACAGAGGCCTAGAAAAAAGATCTACATGTAGGATCGAGACAATTAAGGGCGGCGAAGCTTAAGGCACAGCGTGGCCTATTAACATTGTCTTTAGCATTTTATATATATATATAAATATATATTTACATATATAAATATATATTTATATATATAGGTATCTGTATATATATATGTATATATATAGCCTGAAAATTCATCGGCAACAAATCCATTGGTTTAGTCCCAAACCTTCATAAAACTCATTCTCACCCATAGCTGCATCCACACGTCAACGGGATCGTCTTTAATCGCTCCTCTGCGGAATTGTGATCCATCGAGTAGCGAGCGTCATTCTGCCAATGCTTCACTGTATCGCGTACAGGTCTCGAAAGAAGAATTGCAGCAGGAAGGAATTCGAGGTCAACCAATAGCCCGCCTTGTCAGTGACAGAGCAGCGGTGTCACTGGCGGCTGCGCCTTGTCTTACGGAGCTTTCAGTCCTGGCCCTCGAGAGAATTAAAAGATTCAAAAACAGATTAAAAGTCCCGACAGCTATAGATTTAGCGCCTATGAAAAGTATACTGACGGTCAGAAGAAATGACGCTGTCAGGGATTGACGGTGCCAGAGCTGACATACGGATAGAGTAGCTCTTGTCCTCGATTACAATTCGAGAGTAACAGCTAGAGCCGCATTCAGATAACAGATTTGCGGTGTCAGTGGCGACGGAGCTTCCAGTCCTGGGAGCCTCGCCAGAAATGAAAAATCCAAAAACAGATTAGAAGTTCGGATAGCCATAGATCTAGAGCCTATGAAAAAAGTACTGACGGTCAGAAGAAATGACGGTGCCAGAGCTGACATGCGGATAGACTAGCTGATGCTTTCGATTACAATTCGAGAGTAACAGCGAGAGCCGCATTCAGACAACAGATTTGCGGTGTCAGTGGCGAAGGTGCCATATCTTACGGCGCTTGAAGTCCCGCCAGCCTAGCCAGAAATGAAAGATCCGAAAACAGATTAAAAGTTCAGACAGCTATAGATCTAGAGTCTATGAAATGTATACTGACGGTCAGAAGAAATGACGCTGTCAGGGATTGACGGTGCCAGAGCTGACAGAGCTGACATGCGGACGGACTAGCTGCTGTCCCCGAATACAATTCGAGAGTAACAGCTAGAGCCGCATTCAGATCACAGATTTGCGGTGACAGTGGCGACGGTGTCATGTCTTACGGAGATTCTAGTCCTGGCAGCCTCAACAGAAATGAAAGATAAAAAAAACAGATAAACATTCCGGACAGTGATAGATCTAGAGCCTGTTACAGTATACTGACGGTTAGAAGAAATTACGCTGTCAGGAATTGACGGTGCCAGAGCTGACAGAGCTGACATGCGGACGGACCAGTTGTTGCCTTCGAATACAATTCGAGAGTAACAGCTAGAGCCGCATTCAGATAACAGATTTGCTGTGTCGGTGGCGACGGTGCCATGTCTTACGGAGATTCCAGTCTTGGCAGCCTCGCCAGAAATGAAAGATCCGAAAACAGATTAAAAGTCCAAACAGCTATATATCTAGAGTCTATAAAAAGTATACTGACGATCAGAAGAAATGACGCTGTTAGGGATTGACGGTGCCAGAGCAGACAGAACTGACATACGGATAGAGTAGCTGTTGTCCTCGATTACAATTCGAGAGTAACAGCTAGAGCCGCATTCAGATCACAGATTTGCGGTGTCAGTGGCGACGGTGACATGTCTTACGGAGCTTCCAGTCCTGGCAGCCTCGCCAGAAATGAAAAATCCAAAAACCGATTAAAAGTCCAAACAGCTACATATCTAGAGTCTAAAAAGTATACTGACGATAAGAAGAAATGACGCTGTCAGGGATTGACGGTGCCAGAGCTGATATGCGGACGGACTAGCTGCTGTCCCCGAATACAATTCGAGAGTAACAGCTAGAGCCGCATTCAGACAACAGATTTGCGGTGTCAGTGGCGACGGGGCCATGTCTTACGGAGCTTCCAGTCCTGGCAGCCTCACCAGAAATGCAAGATCCAAAAACAGATTAAAAGTCCAAACAGCTATATATCTAGAGTCTATAAAAAGTATACTGACGATCAGAAGAAATGACGCTGTTAGGGATTGACGGTGCCAGAGCAGACAGAACTGACATACGGATAGAGTAGCTGTTGTCCTCGATTACAATTCGAGAGTAACAGCTAGAGCCGCATTCAGATCACAGATTTGCGGTGTCAGTGGCGACGGTGACATGTCTTACGGAGCTTCCAGTCCTGGCAGCCTCGCCAGAAATGAAAAATCCAAAAACCGATTAAAAGTCCAAACAGCTACATATCTAGAGTCTAAAAAGTATACTGACGATAAGAAGAAATGACGCTGTCAGGGAAGTCCAAACAGCTATAGATCTAGAGTCTATGAAAAGTATACTAAAGGGTCAAAAGAAATGACGCTGTCAGGGATTGACGGTGCCAGAGCTGACATAGTTAACAGAGCTGACATGCGGACGGACTAGCTGTTGAATTCGAATACAATTCGAGAGTAACAGCTAGAGCCGTATTCAGATCACAGATTTGCGGTGTCAGTGGCGACGGTGCCGTGTCTTACGAAGCTACCAGTCTTGGCAGCCTCGTCAGAAATGAAAGATCCAAAAACAGATAAAAAGCCCGGACAGCTATAGATCTACAGAATATAAAAAGTATACTGACGGTCAGATGACATGACGCTGTCAGAAATTGACGGCGCCAGAGTTGACATGCGGACGGACTAGCTGTTGAATTCGAATACAATTCGAGAGTAACAGCTAGAGCCGTATTCAGATCACAGATTTGCGGTGTCAGTGGCGACGGTGCCGTGTCTTACGAAGCTACCAGTCCTGGCAGCCTCGTCAGAAATGAAAGATCCAAAAACAGATAAAAAGCCCGGACAGCTATAGATCTACAGAATATAAAAAGTATACTGACGGTCAGAAGACATGACGCTGTCAGAAATTGACGGCGCCAAAGTTGACATGCGGACGGACTAGCTGTTGAATTCGAATACAATTCGAGAGTAACAGCTAGAGCCGTATTCAGATCACAGATTTGCGGTGTCAGTGGCGACGGTGCCGTGTCTTACGAAGCTACCAGTCCTGGCAGCCTCGTCAGAAATGAAAGATCCAAAAACAGATAAAAAGCCCGGACAGCTATAGATCTACAGAATATAAAAAGTATACTGACGGTCAGAAGACATGACGCTGTCAGAAATTGACGGCGCCAGAGTTGACATGCGGACGGACTAGCTGTTGAATTCGAATACAATTCGAGAGTAACAGCTAGAGCCGCATTTAGATAACAGATTTGCGGTATCAGTGGCGACGGTGCCATGTTTTGCGGAGCATCCAATCGCGCCAGTTCAGCCAGAAATGAAAGATCCAAAAACAGATAAGAGTCCGGACAGCTATGGATCTAGAGAAGTTAAAAAGTATACTGACGGTTAGAAGAAACGATGATTCTGTCAGGGATTGGCGGTGTCAGAGCTGACATGCGGATAGACTAGCTGATGCCTTCGAATACAATTCAAGAGTAACAGCTAGAGCCGCACTCAGACAACCGATTTGCTGTGTCGGTGGCGACGGTGCCATGTCTTACGGAGATTCCAGTCCTGACAGCCTCGCCAGAAATGAAAGATCCAAAAACAGATTAAAAGTCCGGACAGCTGTAGATCTAGAGTCTATAAAAAGTATACTGACGCTGTCAGGGATTGACGGTGCCAGAGCTGACACAGATGATATGCGGCCTGGATGGACGGTGTCAAGACTGCCGGAGTTCTCTGACCTGTGTAATTTATCAATACGTTGATGTTGTATAATTAACAAAGGCTTTAACTGAGTTTCTTAAAGTCGATAAAACATTGTAACGAAAATAACGTACTCCTAGGCCTACACGACAAAACCTTTCAGACTCACATGTGTGGACCGTTTGCTAGTAGTCGTTTCAGTTTAACGACACTGTGTGATAACATAGACCAATAGCGTCTCCCCCTCCTTTATCCAGGCTACGGACGGGCACTGTTAGAGTGCAAACTAGTGAAGGAGTTTGGGGTGTTTCTAGCGTTGTCTGGGTTTAACCATCCGAATGCTATAGAAACTGGACACCAACATGTATGACATTCAGTCTAGAGCAAGTCAGAGTGTTACCTAGGCCTATGGATCATTAACCTATCCTGTGGATTTGATTGTATAGGCTTAGTATTATTAAAGTATTAAAGTAGACATGCAGTTATTCGTTAACTTATAGTATAGGCCAAAGTCTGCCGCTTTCAACCGGTGGAACGCGTACCCCAGGGGTAAGCCAGCTGTTGCCAAGGAGTAGGACACAAGAAAAAATTGATACTTGAAATATTTTTTGCAGAAACAGATAATAATTGCAGGTTTTGAAATGCCATATTTATGCATATTTTTGTTATACTATAACAGATGCAAAGATGGTATAGTTGTAGACTAAGATACGACACTTCCTATCTCGCTGTGTATTTGGTTAGCGTGGTGGTCAAAGCACAAAATCGACTATACCATTCGCTACGAGGCGCGGTTAACGCCACGCCAACCGCGCCACGTAGCGAATGGTATAGTGGTATATCTTAGCAGTATCTTAGCAACGACAATCGATTACAAGGTAGAAGACGTGAGCATTCAGATACACAGCGGAAATAAAAAGTGTCACATCTTAGTCTACGACTCTACCATCTTTGACAGAAGTATACTACATATTGTTTAATAATTTTCATGTTATTATTTGATTCTATCATCATCTAAAATTACTTCGTGTCACAAAAATGATATCACAGCTTTGTCAAATATTATATAGATTTTATAAAATAATTTAGCAAAATTCATAAAAAATATTATAATTTACAAACAATATTCTTATTCTATTAACCTACTCTAATTTTTTTTTAAATTACCAAAGAACGCTTCTGAAAAGTTTTTTCCCATTGGGATACGCAAAAATTTTTTATGGGGTACAACAAAAAAGAAGGTTGGTAACCGTTGATATAGCCTAAGTTATTGAGCCTAAAAGGACTGCAAACTATTTAAAGACCTTTCAGTAGGCTTCACCTAGGCCTGTGAGCCTAGCTAATAGGCCCCATCTGAATCATTAGCATAATTGAACATTCACCTCCTGCGGCCGAACTTCTTGCGTCCTCCTCGTGAGTCCAGTAAAAGTAAGTCAATTGTCTTCCGATTGAAGCGACGAACAATTATTTCTGCATTCAGTATAAAAAAACAAAATATTTTAATATAAGAGATAGGCCTATAATTGCTGCGCTTAGAAGTCACTGAATTTCGATAACTTAAATAACCTAGACCTACTCATATACTCAAATAAAGAATTTATTTGATATAAACAATAATTATAAGAAACAAAATTAATTAACTTACATTTTAAAATGTAGAAATACTTTTATCAACTCAGCTTATTCAAGTAAACTTAAATATTAAATTAAATTTTAAAGTCAGATAGATATATAAAAACCTTGTCTATAAAATGTATCTTGGCATAGGTCCTATGCAGAAGTCACTGAGTCTCAAAGCTTATTCGCATAAAACTCAAGTAGGTCCTTGGCCTATAGACTTAACTTGTGGCGCTACAGAGGTTATAATGAGTTTGATCGAAAAAGGCGTTACGTCGAAAATTTCCGCCTAGTCCTACAAACCGTTACATCGTAAATTTCGATAAAAAATCGTTATTTTATAATAATTTGGGTTTACCTGATGCCCTTCGACGAAGATTCGATCGAAACATCAGTTAGTGCAACAGAAAATAAAGGAAGAATTTCGATAAATATTTGCACATTTTCATAATTTAATGTCGCGCGGCTGTCAGAGGCGTCGACGCTAATATTTGTAATGACGTCAGTTGGTCTTTCTCTTTCAAGCAGTTGGGCTTGAGACAATACGTAGACGCAATCATTAGCTACGTCATTTAATTGACCTTTAGCAAAGTTCACGAGTTTCCCCGGATCTAAGTATGTAAGTAAGTAAGTATATTCTTTTTTGACCAACTGTATATCCGCACTGTGGTGCACGATACATTTAAATGTGCAGCATGCAATAATAATTGAAAAGCAACTTCACACTTTAGATATTTTATTATCTGCCTGTCGAGTAACACAATCCCATGTGGGCGTCTGTAGACTGTAGGCCTACAGTCTGTTTGCTTGAATGCTTTATTATTTATACACACACATCGGAACACACATACATACACACGCATCGGAACATACATACGCATATGTATGGGCTGCCTCGGGTACCCTGGTACTCGCAAGTACCCGACTCGTGTTGTACTCCAGTACCCGAATGCTTCCACTTCAGATCGAAAAATTTCAATTTCCGGTTACAGACTATCTTGCACAGTCTCCTCTTGCTTGGTGGAAGACAAACTCATCACGCTATAATTAACCTCCTCGTTCCACTTGCGCTTAAGCACCTCTGCATACCTGGCTCGTCAATTGATACCTTCTGAGCGCACGTTTTATTTTGCAGGCCTAACTCTAAAGTCTAAACCGCTTACGGTCATCATTGTCACCCGAGCACGTCTACATGTTGGTTGTGATGCACGCCGACAGCGATCTGTTGCATTAACATTTGTTCTCCGCCAGTAACTTGGCCTATAGGCCTAACACTAATTGTCTGTCATGCAGTGATTGAATTGTCGGGGGGTTGGGAGGGTTCAACCCCCAGTTCGTTTTCAACCCCCCTAGTTAATTCTCAAACATTATCTTGGGGGGAGGGTCAGGGCAAACCCCCCTCAGATAAAGTTTCAGTGGCTTAGTGTATCCTAACCGGGTCCCTAGCGCTTAAGCCTTTAATTATATTTTTTTATTTTAAAAAATCGTCATATTACATTTTCAGTAACATAGCAACAATATCTAGTAGGCAATTACTTGTGCCTGCACTGTTTTGAATATACAGAGTTGCCTGTAAGAATGAAGTGGATCGATGAAGATGATAATATTTAGTCTTTCTTGAAGACTCAGCATAAGACTGATGAAGAGTCTTTTATCAGTCAGTACGTCGAGGGGGTCGACATCTAAGTCTCGGGCAGTGTCAGAGAGAGGGCATGACCTCTGACCACTTTCTACGCTGTGTGCCCACTGGGCGCAGCAGCTGCGTGCACGTACTGGGATGATATTGAGATGAAGCCCATACCACAGTGATATGGAATCTGCCACTGACCTAAATTTGTAGTTGATATGTAGGCCTACCATCAAACCACTTTCAGCATTGCATAAATGAGCTTACAGAAGTTTGGACTTTCTTGCCAAAGCGATTTCCAGTTACTGAAGAATGCGATGGAGAAACTAAACCAGCGATAACTAAATTAAGATGATGTGACAGTCTAGCTGAGAGGGCTGATGAATCAAAAGCTGGAAGTGTGTATGAGAAATCTCGTTCCGACAGAAATTACAATGGCCAAAGGACTGCAAAACTAGCCTCTAGGCAGTTACAGTTTGAGTATATCCACTTTTCTCAATTTTCACTCCGTTATAATGTCTATCTTTTCACTCTTCAATCATCATGGCCCCAAAATTCGTTCAATAGAACAATTTTGGCGAAAAACAAGTTGCAAAAGTAACCAAAGAATTTCCTGTTACTAAAATACAAGCAGCATAATATATTGCATAAGAGTATGGCTTGTTCTACAACAGTGATGGTGCAATTTTAGGTAGGCCTAACAAGTTAACGACTTTGATAGTGCTGCCGGTATACTTTAAGCTGATTGTGAGTGATGATTTAGTCAAATGAATCTCTATCATACCAGGGAAAGAAACAGACTGATTAACACATTCAGTTGATGACTTCTTTATGGTTTGTATTTGTATTAATGGCCCTCCCTCTCGCGCATTAGAATGTCGAAAAGTGTGTTATAAGCTGGTTGAAGCCAGGAAACCCTGGAGCCCTGGACAAAACTATAAGCTTGCCATCAGTTGAAATTGCAAGAGTTCAAAATTAACGAAAACTATTGCGATGTCCTGTTTTCATCAATATCACTTCATTATTGGTGAAGTCATAATACTGTTTGCTGTGTATTAGTATAGCCTACCTACTGTAGATCAGTCTAGGTTAAAATCCCCAGCACTACTGATTCTTGTATACTTTGGTAGTAAATGAAACTGGGACTCAAATATGATAACTACCTGAACAGCTTAAATGTGCATGTTATTTGTAAAGTTACCAATGTAAGCCCCTAGAGTGTTTATATATGACGTCAGCAGCCAATGTTACCCTGATATGCATGTTGTTTGTAAAATTATCAATGTAAGCCCCTATGGTGTCTATATTTGAAGTCAGCTGCCAATGTCACCCAGATAAATGTCATTAAACTGATGATTGAACAAAACACAGCTGTGTTTTGTTCAATCATCAGTTTAAAGACAATTGTCAGGGTAACATTGGCTGCTGACTTCAAATATAAACACCGTAAGATCAAATTCGTGTCCCCACACCCACCCACTGTCACCCTTTAAAAATGTACCCTCTGTATAATGGTTTAAGGTTCCTACAAATTATGGTTGAGACAACTTAACATGTGGATAATTTTCAACCCCCCCTCAGTTCAAATTTGACAATTCAAACACTGCTGTCATGTAGTGATTACTGACATCATGACATCTCATATTGATGACACTCAACTTTACATAAAGATCCTGGGGAAAAACATCGGCAATGTTAAAGCTAAAATCGCATTGTCTGTCCATGCAGTAGGCCTATATCCAACGTGGTGTGCATCTATGCGCCTGAATTAAATGCTACCAAAACCAAACTCATCTGGTTTGATCGGCGAAAGACTTCGGATGCTGACGACACAATCAAAATCCTCCATATGCCTATCGACTGAAACTGTGCCATCACACCCTCTGACGCAGTGGCGTCGCTAGGATTAGGGGCATTGGCTCGTTGGATATAAAATTATATGATTGTGAGGTATTATAAAACCTTCAGACTATCGAACCCTCGGACAATCGATACAGAACTGTTCCAACAGTGTTTGTCACTTGTACTGTGTTAGTCTATGTACAATCGGTTTGGGACTGGAATAAAAGCTTAAATGAAACATTACATTAACCCTTACCCCTCGAATTATTATATCAAATGCATTAAAATTGTCATAGACAGAAGTGAATAAGAAGTAGAAGTATATTTTTTTGAGAACTAGAAATTGAAGTAAAATCAATTAGAGTGAAGTGAATAAGAACTAGAAGTAAAATTAACCAGAGAAGCAAAATAACACTGCTGTCTTCCTCATACATGCAATAAATGACTCTCCTCTCTTTCTCTCGATTACAGATCATCGAAGTTGCTAACAAACATCAGAGCAGCCAAGTTAAACAAGAGTAAATCACAAAACTATACGCATAACGTTCAACTTTGCTCTAAAATAGAAATATCTCCGATAAAAAAGTGGACAGAATTCAGATACCATTTTCCACAGGTGGTATAAAGCATAAGTTGCTTTAAGTTTTGGACTAGAATCAAAGCCAGATTCAACTGGACGATTCTACTAAAATTTCAGGTACATCGATAAAGCAGCATTCACGTTTCAAAATCTGATGCGCTGTTTGTGAATGTGGACAAACACCGCTGAATTGGAATAAGCACGTAGCAAATGCTGTGAATGCCTATTGTAGCGTGTGAAAGGCTTCAGCTGAGGAAATAATCACTTGGCAAAAATAATTGTCATGGTATCCTGTAGCCAAAGAGTGAAGCAACTTCCTGAAGTATTCTGACAACTAGCATGTATTGTATTTAGTCTGGCACTCCTCATGTACAGAGCACACACAGATCATGCATCTGCTGTTTTATCTGTCCTCCATGGTCACACTTTGCAGCTCTGTTAAAGGCCGTTCCTCTCTTGGATCAGGGTCATTCCAGCTCAACTCAACCAATTTTGAGGACGGTTCCCACCCGACCATCTCCGAATTGGTTGAAATGTTTACCACATGTTACTAGATATATTGGATGGAGAAATCTAAAATGTTTGTGCATAATTACAAATACTTGTCAAGATATTGCGTTTTCCGTGACCCCACCCTCCGAAGACATTTCGCGAAACTTCGCGAGGTCCACTTTTTGAGATTTGATATCTCTAGAATGGTTGGACCAAATCAGATTAAATTATTTTTATCTGTACAGTTTCTTGCATAGATTACATAAATATAATTATTTTTATTGTGTGTCTTACAATTTCAGCTGAAAAAAGTGTCAAAGTTGCCTTCATATTCACTTTTTATCTACATTTTTCAATAATCAGTGATCAGCATCTCCCTATATACCAGGCATAATGCATTCATATTTTATTTGTATAATGTCTATGTGGCTGGCAAGTACTTTGAAAAGTTTAAGCTTGCTCAGTGGTTCACATCTGCTTTATATTTGCTGTCAGAGTCGATCAAACCTGACACGGGGGGGGGGGGGTGAAAGAGAAAAAATATTCCCAAAAAGGCCCACTAAAATATATCTTTTTTATTGCATTTTCTGATAGAGCAGAGATCACTTGATATGTGTTCAAAAATCTCAATGATGTTTTTTGTTTTAAGGATTTTACAGTGTGCCAAAAATGGTCGTTTTTTGGCATCGCGAGTCGCAATCAGGAATGGTATTTGACAGATATGTTACCCTAATATATCAATATCAAAACTGTGAAACCCATGTGATAATGTTTTTAACATAAATGAAACATAACTAGGTTAATCTTATTAAAGCTACTGTAAACATAAATTTCTTTTTATCATAACTAAAGTGAATTAATCAATTAAATATAGTGTTCTTTGGTGGTCTATCAAACTACATACTCTGTTGACGTGCTAACAATGTGCAAATATTAAGAAGCTGATATATTTAGAAAAATTTTCTGTGCATAGAAAGAATGAAATTTTCTTTTTTCACAAATAAAATATGAATGCATTATGCCTGGTATATAGGGAGATATTGATCACTGATTATTGAAAATGTAGATAAAAAGTGAATATGAAGACAACTTTGACATTTTTTTCAGCTAAAATTATAAGACACACAATAAAAATAAATATATTTATGTACTATGCAAGAAACTGTACAGATAAAAATAATTTCATCTGATTTGGTCCAACCATTCTAGAGATATCAAATCTCAAAAAGTGGACCTCGCGAAGTTTCGTGAAACGTCTTTGGAGGGTGGGGTAACGGAAAACACAATATCTTGACAAGTATTTGAAATCATGCACAAACATTTTAGATTTCTCCATCCAATATATCTAGCAACATGTGGTAAAAATTTCAGCCAATTCGGAGATGGTCGGCTTTGGTTGAGTTGAGCTGGAATGACCCATCAGTCTTTGCTGGAAAGTACGTTGTCCCTAGTACAGGTCTTGTCTGCGGCCAGCGGTCATTCACTGTTGTCGGTCCCTCCAACTGGAACTCTCTCAAACCTGAAAACCTATCTCTTCCAGTCTGCCTATGGCTCTTAATGGTTGCCCGGCTTCCCGGTGCACTTCTGAACTTTCCATAAGGAGGGCATTATCAAATTACAATTGTATTGAATTGTATTGTCAGAAGAAAGTTGATATCCAGTGGCATTCTACCCAGGTCAGTTGACAAACGTTGCCATTGAAAGGGCATAGACACAAACCCACAGCATATTACAACAGCAAACACAGAAGGCTGAAACTTTAAGCACAAAGTATTAGGCCTCAACAAACAAATAAAAAAACAACTTAACACCCAAAGTCATTATGAGTTCACAAGTCGTCTAGAAAAATAGCACATGATACAACCAACACCACGTAAACCCACTCAACACCACGTAAACCCACTCAACACCAAGTAAAGCCACTCAACACCACGTAAACCCACTCAACGCCACGTAAACTCACTCAACGCCACGTAAACCCACTCAACGCCAGCGCAAAATTTGCAAAAAATATGGAAACACATGTATAACAAGTGAATCCTAATCTGACAGAGTCTTTTAAAACTTGTAAAAATCATTAAAAAACTGACCTGGACAGTAAATCTACACACACTTCCAACTTTTAAAATACAAAAGATAAAACTAACAAATGACTAACGAAATACCGACATGCATATATTGACTTCCCAAATCCATTTATCCAACAGCAATACATGAATTTCAGATAAGAAAAAAGATGCATATAAGTAACAACTGCACAAAATAATCTAATATCATGACTCGTAATGGAATGGCTCTCTAAAAACGAACACTGGTTAATGCAGATTTAAAGTCTATCAGCAAGATGACAGAGTTTGAGATGCTAGCAGCTTACGTAACTATCACGGCCTCAGGCTATGCATTAGTGCAGCGTTTCCCAATCTTGTTTGGCACTGGAACACTTTTTATCTTAAAAGTTTTGGTGGAACCTCTGTCTAAAACTAAACATATTCTTTTGTACATTACAGCAGGTACAGACAAAACACTTGAGTATGCAGACAATTACAGGTTCAGGTCTAGATTAGATTAATAACAAAACAAATTTCGATAACAATGAATTCTCTTTCATATAAAGTTGTGTAGCCTACTTGTAGGGTCTACACAGATGTTTAGCAAAGAGCCTCCTATGAAAATTTGCATTATCTATTTAAAATTGTTTGAAGCTTATTATTCACACTGAAATTTTCCGTGGAACCCTTGTCATCACCTGAGGGAACTCAATCCAAGGGTTCTGTGGAACACAATTTAGGAAATACTGCATTAGTGGATACCCAATCAAGCCAATCTCCCAATTATACACTTAATGCCCACTCTATTCATTTAATAGCCAAAAAACGTTACAGAAATCATGAATTGGTTTTCAGTTCCAGCAGTAATTAAAATCTCAACTCATCATTAGTAGCCCAGCTGGTAAACCAGTTAATAAGTAATTACTACTAAATATTACTTAATGTCCTCCTTTATTACACCGACAAGGAAGCTGATATCACTGCAACAACGAAATGAACTCAGTGTAGGGCATAACCGAGTAGACAATTTCCACCGAGTACCGAATCCGAGTATTTGGATGCACTATTTGCGGGATCCAGGTACGAACCAAACAGTAGCGACAACTCTGGCCTGGTGAGTAGCAACCACAGGTGAATCCTAAAATTTGAGACTTTCATCACTTTGGCCGTTTCGTATGATGAATAAACAGCAGAATAAATGTTTGTGCCTTTAACAACTATTAATATGGCACAAAATGTTTAATTTTTGTATTTAGATTGTTAAATGTTTATAAAGAAATTATTGAATACATTTTTTTAATTTTTAACTATTTGTGTGTGTGATATTTGCCAAGGCGAATACTTCTGAATGGTCCTGAAAAACGTGATATTCAGCCAAGGCGAATGTCCGAGGCGATTTCCGGTTATGCCCTAACACAGTGTCTGCCTTATCACCAAACAGAAACGTTTAACACTATAACGAAGAGCGTAAACTGTATACTGATAGCGACTAGGAAAGCAATGCAATTCGTCGTTAGAGTGTTAAACTTCTAAGCAACAAGTCTCTCTTTATCTCCACCTTTAACACAGATAAATGAATTACACAGATGGTTGCTTTCTACTGCAAGACCCAACATTATAGACACAAAACAACTATCTCCATAACATTGTTTTGCAAAATTAAACTTCTTACTTCAATCGATTCAGAAGTTACAATGATCAGGTTTACAGTAAGCAACTTCAGTAAAACTCCACAACAAACTTGAGATCTGTAAAAAGCAATTTTATAGAAACCTACCTGGCTACCACAACTGTATTTGAACGAGAACCAGAAAAATGCTATGAGTATGATAAAAGCGATGAGGAAAAAGCAGTGGCAAGTCCATAAAGAAACTAATAATTTAGATGCATTGAAAACAGAAGTTCGTAAATAAACTGCACTTTCGTAAATAAACAGCACTTCACAAGTCTTTAAATGACTTGACCCTTGGAAAATGTCAGAAAAACTTTAAATAGGAGTGTACATTGATAAGACAATATGACTACAATGGTGTCAATGGCAAGCAGAGAACCGGCGGAGAAGGAGGAGTGTCAGGCGGGAAACCATGGTGACCTGTAAAGTTAACAGAAACCAGATTAGCATTGCAAAGTTACTTCAATTGTCTAGATCATAGAATGTTACCTACAATCCCGGAACATGGTGGTAACTTGACAAAACTAACATTTTGCAGCTTAGTAAGCAGTGGCAGTGGTACTATATAAATGACAGTTGAGAAATGGAACGACCTGTAGGGAATGGATTTGTTAACATTTTATACTAGCTAACACTGCAAGTAATTTAGACTACTTATTCAAAATTTAAGTGCTTCTTACAAGATAAGATAAAAATTGTAGCCAATATTTAAAGAAAGTGGCCTTTATCACAGGTAAGATTGTCTAAAAGTAAAACTGCTGTACAAGGCGACAGATAAATGGCCATCGGTAAGATTGTCTAAAACGTATTTTAAATAAAACTGGCAATGTGAGATATAGAAATCTGAATTGAAACTACTTGCCCAAGTAGAGTTCAGTTGAAGATATGGGTCGTATTCCACAGCCTGCCACTGACATGAAGAAGTCCATCACTTCGGAGAGACTGTGCATGGCATTGTGCTAATGAAGAACATCAAACAATATATTTATACAATGCATTCTAACAACATTGAAGAAACAAAAATGGATCAGTAGAATATAAATGTACAATTTACACAGCACAGGACAATTATTATCTCCTATTGTTTTGCATATTTACTTGCTTTTGATCGTCGTGTTTATGTTTTACGTTTATTGTATATGACTGTCAATTCACTAATTAACTAATTAAGCATTTGGCTACTTTGTTCTCCTGTATCACTATGTATGTCATCATAACCTGCTGTAAACTTAAAATATGAAAGGGTTACCCTGCCAGCGGGACCTACGATCCCTTAGGGGTATTATCTTTTCCCTATTATTCCCTATCATTCTATTTTTCATAATTGAACTCTGTAATAGTCTGTTGCTTGTCTAAAAGGATTCATAAAAAATGATGGTTATGTTATGGTTAACCTAACTACACAACATCAGTTGCTCTGTAAGGGGTCATTGCACAATTACATAATGCTGAAAATGGCCATTTTTGACCCCCAGCCCTTCTGTAATGCATTGCAACGTTTCCATAGACCCATCCACCCACCCACCCCTCTGAGCGTTACGTATTTATTTTGAGCAAAACTCAGTGTAGTTTTACTTGGGCCTAAATAGTCCCAGGTCTCCCAATTTAAACTCCATCAATGGTAGATAATATTCAATATTATGTATTAACTTCGATTTCACTGCCATGTGTAGGCTACGAGGCTAACCACTAGTTTAGTGTAAATTTGTATGCCAGGCCTACTAGTCTTACAACCTAGCTTCGCTTGGAACTGAATTTTGAACTCGGCGGGTGTACCCCGAGTGTGTCTTTCTTAACTAACGTAGGTATCACCACATTCACCAGACCTCTTTAGGAAGCAGGTTTGCCATTTCGCGCGGCAGCTCCGATCGTTTTTGATGCTCCTAACTACTTACCGCATTTGCATCCTAGTCGTCACGAGGTATTTAACTAATACGCCTTCAGATGACGTGATTGAAAATGGCGGTTGTTTTAATATCGAATCGAAAAATCTTCAAATTTCGGAAGTTAAATGTAGACGATTTGTCCTGTCATTTGCTCTGATAATCTGACTTGATTTAGCTTGACTTTGAATTGCTTTGACTCTGATTTGCTTTGACTCTGATTTGCTTTGACTTTGATTTGCTTTGACTTGAAGCCATCAGCAATCGTAATATTGATGCATAAACGGACTTGATTTGCATATTGAATTTCGCCCACGTTTTAAATTAACCCCGTCTTTCTGAAAATATTCAAGTGAGCTGAGAAATTGGGATAAGAACGTTTTGTATATGTGAGTGTTCTGTTCATGAGCTTTCATGACTAAAGGAAAAACTTAATCTTTGCTTTTTAGCTTAGATTGAGTATTTTTAATTAATTACTAATTAGTTTAAAAATGAAAGGTGTTACGTAACGTTCAGCTAACCCCACCTACTCACCCCGTAACGTTTTGTAACGTTTTGTAGCACCCAACCCACCCACCCTCGAGCATTACGTAATTATGCAATGACCCCTAATACAAATTGCAATTTGTAATTGAAAACTTATATAGCGCCACTCATAATCAGAGGCGCTCATGACTCAACACAAAGCTACGCAGAGAACAGGAAAGTCTCAGGGCGCTAGCAGAAGGCAGCAGAGGTAAGAGAGACCAGCTCTCCCCTGAAGAGAAAGGGGAGGCTGTTCCAGCTGGTAGGACCCACATAGGCTCCTGGATTGGGCTGTGGCAGATCACATGCGGGGAACCACCAGAAGTCCGCATGCAGAGAAACAAAGGGAAACATGCGGAATAGAGGAGACCCTAGTGAAGAGGGCCAAAAGGCATCAATCACTGATAACAAATCACTCATCAACCATCATCATGGAAACCAATCAGGCATTAGAAAAGAAGCATACCACCTGAGTGTGTTTCACCTTATAAATTACAAATTTCAAAATGGCAGAAATAAATCAAAACAAAAAGCTAAGCAGCCAAATGTTTAAAGTCAAATTTTGAAGCTGCTCAAATACTCCATACCTGATTCCTCACTTCAATTTTGAAGCCATCCTTACACCGTACAACTGAGTAATGAGAGATTGAAGTCATCCTAAAAATATAAAAGATATTTAGCCAATATTTAACAAGACACAACTATCAAAGTATAAGCAGAAATGAAATTATCCAAAGCAATATATCAGCAGTCTCAGCCTGAGATCTGTTCAATTATCCCAAATATATATTTATTTGAAAACAATTAGTTAAAGCAGTTGAGTAGCAAAGGCGTTAATTAAGATGGATAGTCGCAGAAACCAGTAAGTTTTCATTCCTTAATGCTACAGTTCCAGTTTAACAGAAGAATACAGCAACACCAATCTTACACATGTAAGACCACATTCTGCAGCAGAGAATAAATTAGATGGACTTGTGCAATAACAGCTCTCATCAATTTGCTTAAACAAAATGTTTCACCCGTTTCGATCTCCTCTTCGTAAACTGATGACATATTTTCCATTTGCTTGAAAAGAAGAACTTTTCCTCATCAGAACATTTCCAAACTTGTGAGCTCTCAGCAGATGATCCTCGGCCTCTTCCCTCGAGCAGTCCACAAACCACCTGCAAAAGAAGCCATTTGGTGGAACTCAAACCCTTTGATAAACAAATTGCTAGACAATATAAAAAACTACACCTACCAGCACATTTGCAGCAATTCTTTTTATGTAGATGACGCTTGTAACATGCATGTGTTATTAAAAGTTATGGCACCATATAAATTGTCTTTATTATTATTATTAACCATCTATTATTCGATGAAAGAGGTTTATACTTTATAGCAAGTTGAAGGCGAGAGTCATGTCACATATGGCAACATTTGACATACAAATCTGTCTAGGAATGTACAGAACCAAAATAAGAAGTTCTATCAGTGCACGAAAGCGTCACACTTATTATAAATGCCACTTAATACTTTTCATCAGCTCTACAATTCACTCCGACATAAGTTTTGCTATAGGAGTCACATTTTTCTATTTTGTACTTCTATTATTATCGTCATTATCATTATTATTACAGCTGACAATATATTCAGTTATTCCCATTACTCATGCATTTATATAGAACCACTACAAAAGATTGCTTTCAATGTTTTCAATCTTTAATCTTTAATCAATGCATTAAGCTGTTGTGTGAATCTAAATATTCGTGCAGTGCATTTCAGAGAGCTTTAGCATGGAAAGCATGGATGCCAGAGATCAGTTGTGCAGATATGACCCTGGCCAGCAGAGAAATAGAAAGCAATGCCAAACCTAGCAACTACTTGAACACATGACCAATGACCATCCATGGAAAACCATCTCAGACTACCATCCTATCGTGGTCACTGCAAGAATAGCACTACAGGTTGGGAGGCCACAAGAGTTTCTGTTGCTGGACTATAGTGGTCTTATTGGAGCATTACTTCTCACTATTTTGACCTGCATGAAAAAGTTTTTAACACTTTAATGATGAGAGTTTACTAAAAGCGACTGATGAACCAATGCAGCTCATTGATAAAATTTTAAGAACCAATTACATCATATTTGTCTTAGCAAAGCTAAAATCCATACACTAGTCACCCACCATAAGTAAGCTTTCTCATTCAAAGCGAAACCACTCATTCTCCTAGTTCGTAAAAAAGCAACCACTTACTCAGGCTGATGACGGTTCAAGTCTGGATCAGCGAAGAACAGATGAAACTAAACAACATATAAAATAATTCCCTCAAAATAATTCTTCAGCATAGCAAACAAACACCACAAGAGGACTTGTAGCCATATTTTAGCTTAGAGCCAATGTCTACTTACTTGGCCAGAGACTGCACAGAAGATATGCAATTAGATAAATTCAGTCAAACCAGACAAATTATAAACTGACCAAAGGGCTAAACAGTAGAAGTTTAAAAATCTCAGAGTTTTTAAAAATAAAATATAATTCATTTGCCTTCTATGCAGGATGGAGGAAACAGAAATCTGATTTTGAACCCGATCGTTCAAGGTATGACAAAGTCACATTAAATATTATTTTCATATAAATTCATAAGTAAAACAGTTTTGTAACAGGTGAATAGAGGTTCGGGACAAGATTTAACACTTAGTAATCGTCCAGTGATTCACAATAACCGACAATCAGCACTTGTCAGACGTTTTACACGAGGCCCATATCTTCAGAGTTTCAGCTGCATTTAATGATACCTCAGGGATTGGAAAACGACACATTGCTACTTAAAATGCAAGTTTATTCAATCATTCATGCAGAAATTAATATAGAACTCTTTCAATGGATATATAATCAGCATGTAGCTGAACATCTGTACACTTTGAAAATCTCTCACAGATGCAAAACATCTACCCTGTACAGTGGACACAGGTATTTCGACTCAAATAAAAAGCAACAGGGCACATTTCCCAAAATGCTCCAAACATTTTTTTTATGTTTTATTTTATTTCTAAATTTCTCTGGACCTACAGCTGCATAAAAAGGACCTAATATAACTTTGTCAAAACAGAATTCCAGAGTTACTCAATAGTGCATTCATAACAGAAATTAATAAACCCTTACCTCTGAATTATTGTTGTCACACCTGCGAGCATCAACGATGATTCCTTGAGGACACATGCTGGATGAATCCAAGTCCTGCCTCCCACTTTCCATCAGATGCCTTTTCCTTTCAAGTCCATCAATGCCACTGCTAGCACTTCTGCTGGTGCTTCCACTTCTGCCGATGGCCAGGAGACCAGTGTCATCCAGTGACTCTGGTTCCTCGCTTGAAAGTTCTTTTCTTGACAGCTCAATTTGTCGGTTCTTGAGCTGCTCAAGTGTACTGTGCACCTGAAGACTTTTAACGACACCTTCCACCTTGCACTCGTCACGAAGGGTTCTGGGGCCGGGTAATACTTCATCCTCAGGAGAAACTGATCTCAAATGCCGTGAAGAACCACTGCGAAAACTCGCTCTAGGTGAGTTGTGATCACTGGATGGAGTTGAGTTTGTCGGGGAATTCCAAGGCAGAAAGTGAGACGACGTGTTCCAGATTTCCCTGATCGCGTCATGGACCGTATCTCTTTGCTTTGGCAGAAGTTCAACATCGTTCGGCACAAAACCCTGCAGCCGAGGAAGAGGTAATTGAAGCACTGTCATCAAAATATGTGTGATAAAAGCATGAAAACTATTGTCCAGAGTGCTATTGTTGGCCCTTCGATCATACACCTCTTAGTCTGAACTGCACATTCTAAGTCATTGGCCTCTTTCTGGAACAGCTTCCTCTAGTACCGCATCTGCGTCACACGCTGTTCAATTCTAACCACAAAACTGCCATTTTTAGGCGTGCTGGGATCGGGGGAGCACTTATGAGTAGCAGTCTAGAAGGGGTGCTATATAAATCTGCAATTAATTAATGAATAAATGCACAAATAACTGTTAACAAAATCACATTAACAAAGTTTCTGGAGGTCTATATCGAGAAATGTACCACTGACTTAAGGTACTGTCACAACTGAACTTAATTTTTTTAGCATAGCACTTAGAATATACATTGAAAACAACTACAATAAAAGCAATTGAAAACAATTAAAGAAGAGAAGAGTGAAAACAGAAGAGGAATGGTTCCTTAAGCTAACCCTGAGGCAGGCATGGGTGTGAAATGCTAATGATTTCATTTTCTAAGCTTCGGCAAAATGGCGGGTGGAAGTCCTCCTTGTCATCTCATCTTCCCTTTTAACAAAGTTTCTGCTGTGGAGGGTATCTGAACCCTACATCTCTTTCTAAAAGTTCAGCTTGCTAACCACAATACACTGTCAGTCTGTTAAGTATCCACACCTTTTCTTTAAATAAAGCTACTTTACAACATTGCTGTTTGCTTACCCTGGAAATTCCCAAAATAAACGACTTCCAGAGGTCGCGCTCATTCTCACCATAAAACTGAAGAGTACACAAACTCTCTAAGTTGCATAGCATTATAAACAGAAATTCTAACAACAGTGACGAATTCTTATTATATTCTACTAGATGTTTGCCCATTCTAAGATGGCAAAATGTATTCGAGTCTTGAGAATAATGTTACCATGCACCAAATCGACGAATTAATCGGGGTGGGTTCAAACCTGCAATCCTCCGAACGCAAGGCACTGACCACCCACTACGCGACCGAGCCCCATTTGTAAAGTGATATTGTCCTAAAATTCTCTTGCAGAGGCCCTATACAAATTTCAGAGTAAAATAACCATAATTTTTTATTTCTCAATAACATGAAAGAAGCTGACCAATCAGCAATGCAAACCAGAATGAGAATAACACATGAAAAACACAACTCAAATCACAGGCAATGATGGTAAAAATTTTCCGATACAGGATGGTCTTCATTGCGGATAATAATTTTAACACCAGACGCAGTGGGGCAAAAGAAATACAGCATGTGCTGGTGTTGCAAGTGGTAGAATTCTAATTTACAACAAAAGATACTAACAGAAAACCTTGACACTGCAACTCACTTTGAAGATGTTTGTTTTAGGTAGACCAGTCGTTTGACCAACTGACACTCGTAGCTTGAAGCATGTTGTAGATGGTTCATTTTCAGCCGACGTATCCGAACTAATGGACATAGTTCCAATCACCTGTAGTTGAAAAAGGCACCAGTGCTAACTCATTCATATCAGAATGATATCGTCATTGACGATACGACAGCTGCAGATGATGAAATGAAGAATTATGATGATACTAAAGAAATACTTTAACAAACCAAATTATATTTGACTACTCTAATGCACCAATAACTAAAAGATCTTGTCCTAGTCATAGCAGGGTTTTTCATTAACACCATCTTATTAAAGATAATATATTTAATTTGTTTCTTAAACAAATAATAGTAAAATTAAATCTTAACATTTTTGGTTGTTGGTCAAGAATTGAGTGACCTCTGCACACGTTCAACTTGAATGGAATTGCTGTTTCATAAAACGGTGTGAATCAGTAATTGAGTAAGGTTTAGTTTTTTATTAATAAGAAGTTTCAATAAGATCACAGCATATCAAATAGCAAACATGATAAAAAAAATGCTTTACTCTCTCATATCATAGACTTACATTTTCAGAAGATGTGTCACAAGATGCAAAGAGGAAGAGCACTGTTCCCTGTAACACCATCCAACACTGTCTCCATGCCTGTAAAAAATGTACTGAAACATTCCAGTTCCCAAGGAAGACCTTCTGAGATACAAAATACTTTGGACTGCTACTATCTTCTGTACACACACACACACACACACACACCTAGAGGATGAAACGTTAATCTAAAGAAGCACAAGGCTCTCAAATAAGAAAAAACTTGGGACACCAAACACAATTTATCTATGCAGTCAACTGGCTGGCCACAGGAACATTGCTAGAATTAATGACTTAAAACTGGCATCACAACATCCAGCTTCTTCGGTATAAACATAAACTCCTGTAAACAGTAACTGTTAAAGATTCGAAAGGAAGTTCGTTTGAGTAGAAGGTAGAAACTGCTATCCGTTCAAAAATGCTGTAAAATGTGGCTCACTTTGGGTAAAAAAATATTCCACCATCTATGCCGAACATGGCTGATGCAAGATGTTGTAGCAGTATTTTTGCATATATAATCCTGCTTTCTAGGATACTTTGTTTCATATTACACAAGCCAATAACAAACTTAGTTACACGTGCCTTGTTTGAGTAATCGAGGTGAAGCAGGAATCCTTCGAGATATGTCTTAGTCCTGTGCATCACACAGCAATCATCAAAGGCATCAAAGCCAACGGACTCGTCCATCAGTCGTACTTCATTCAGCACGTCAAGTGAACAGCTCTCGTGTCTTTCAATTTCCTCTTCAATTGTCTGAAAATGCTTCACATTGTCTCACCAAAAGGACCTGTTAAAGCACAATGTTAACAGTTTTGATCATAAGCAGCAGTTGCCACACATGTCACTTAATCTCCACGGTTAGCAATCATTTTGGTGTTTTATCAATACAACTTACTCAAGATTTGAGAAAAGCATCAAAACTCTGTCACTGTGACATTCCTCCAGTTTATGGCTGGATTTGCCATCGTTACTTGCAGTCAATTGCAGATGTAAATCACAAGTTCAATTTGATAGATTTAAGTTAATTTAATGAAAGATCCACTGTTAATCAATGTCAGACATGCATTCAAATATTATCAGAGCCAATATAGCAATAATCACTAATCCAGAAAACTAGTTCTAACTACCTTGGTCAGCTTCTTCATTACAATATGAAATCTCAGGTATTATTACAGCCTACTCTACCTCCCCTTTGGTATGGATATTTTTTTGAAGATTGATAGTCACCCACTTCTGCTGCAACAACATCTCAGCAGTTCTCTTCAGCCCATATCTTGCAAAATTTTGCATATTAGTGTAGCAGTTTTATATAGTGCCCCATCAAGGTCATCTACTCAGAAGCACTCCCAGCCCAACCATGGTCAAACAAGACAGTCTTAAGGCCAGAGAAGAACAGAGCAGATTGACTTATAAGTGTGAGATGCAATGCTACTGGAAGGGCATTCCAGGTCACTGGACCAGCCAGTGAAAAAGCATGGTGCTGTCGGATAGCAGTCCTTGCACGGGGGACAAGCAACTCCATTTGTGCACAAGAACGCAACAAACCACGGCATCCAAAAGTTACAATGTGGCAGCAAAGTTCAATCAGATAGAGGGGTGTTAGGCCCTCAATCCAGCCCCGTACCAGCGCAGAGACACAGTAGCTGTTATTGCATTCATCGTTTGGTCAATTTTTCAGTTCACTTACAAACATCCACAATTCATGATGAAACAAAGTTCTGCTCAAACTATTCTGTGCAGCCAATGTTCGACAAATCCCCTCTTCAGAGAGTCTCTAAGATCACTTTGTGCAGAGTTCTCAAAAACAGTGAATAACCTCGATTCTCCAAAGTCAAGTCCTTCAAAAACAAGTCAACGTGCTTTAGGTCAAACGAGGTCCGAGGTATGGGTCTTTTCATCTTTTTCATCTATCTCAATTGCAGCCGAGTCTTTACTTCATTACAATCATCACGACGTTCTTGTTCGATATGGGTTTGATGATTGTCGTCACTACTGTATATGCTTTGAAGAACCGAGGCTATTTGCTTCCTTGAGTTCACGACAACGCTTGTCGTTCCCATTGGAAAAGCTTAAACTTGGCTCATCAATCAGAAGAATGCATTCTGATTGATTGTAAATCAATCATCAATCAGAATGCATTCTGATTGATTTTAAATCACAGAACGTTCTCAATGTTGTTACACTTCAGCATCTCTGTGCTCGTAGATTTTAGTCCATTGGGATTTTGATTGATTCAGTTAAGTACCTTCCATATAATTTCATTTGATTCAGAAACAGTGAAATATCTATCTACGTCTTATCTATATATTACCTCCCTATGATATTGACCACAAATGCTGGCCTAGTCGCCATTACAAGATATCATGTCATAACATGATAGAAATAGACTAATATTTCTATCATGTCATAACACAATATTACGACATAAAATCACCTATAACATAATAGTGTGTAGCTACAAGTCTATAGGGACACTGCTACAGCCATAGTCTTCGGTGACACTGGAGCTAAGATTGGAATAATGTTTGAATAATGTGGTCTTGAGACCGCGGTCTTGGTTTCGAGACGGTCTCAAGACTGGAAACTACGGTCTTGGTCTTGAATGCATCAGTCTTGGACCATCGGTCTTGGTCAAGAATGCATCGGTTTTGGTTTAAAGGAACGGTCTTGGGATTGGTCTCCAACTCTCCGTCTTAGGTCCGAATTAGCGTTCTTGGTCATTTGCCATATCAGAGCAATTTCTTTGATATTAATTGGTTATTTTTTATTAGAGACACCAGTGTTTAGGCCCTACGTGATTGCTATCATTTTATGACGTGTTGACCATCTATATTTACACGTTACTGTGGTAAAAAAAAAATGCATTTGCAACGGAACCAGCCATTTCAAAATTTGCTTTCACAAATTTCAAGGTTATGGAACAATCTAATTAATTATATGGTCGGTCACGTGTAGTCACTATTAACCTACAATTCCGAGTACAAGTTGGCCAACGTCATTCAAACGGAACATTAATCTACTTGTCTTAAAGTATTTACCTATCGCATACATGTAGGTAAATTATTATAGTGTGATATTCTCCGGCCAAAGCCAAGGGCTGAACCCGCAAAAGTTCGGACTGGCCGGTAAAACTGTTTCTGGACCACTATTAAGATTTGTATTCTTCAGCAATAAAATTAATCCTTTAAGTGTGGTATTCCGTTTAAGCGTCTTAATAAATTGAATTGTTTATAAAAGAGCATCGGTCTTTGTCTTGGTCTCGGACCACCCGGTCTTGGTCTCGGACGACTCGGTCTTGGACCTCTCGGTCTTGGTCTCATGACCAACACTGGTTTGAACAAACGCTGTCTTCTATTATTCTTCAATTTGTACTTTGAGAGACGCTGTAAAAGTTGTTAAATGCGATACGATAGTTCAACAAAACATATTTTAGAATCAAATTTTGAACTATAGTAACAATGCCAGTGCATGATAAGACATGATATTCATTGTTTTTTGCAAATCATGAGCTGTATTCACAGAATCGCTATAATCAAACTATATTCTAAAATCCCTCTCAAAATTTCAGACATAGCAAATGAGGTCAGGTTGCATAAACTGATACGTGTCGTAGTTAATAGGATAAGATTAATTGGAATATTACGTGCGCATATATTACAGTCTACAAGTATTATCTCAGCAGAATCTACACAGCAGTTTCACCAAGGCGCTACGGTCAAATTTCAATGACCTGGGACATGGTTTGACCCAAAGCGTGTTGACCTGTTTTCACTACTCAAAAAGGCGTATATCAAGACGAATCCATCTGCAATGTGTAGACGTAGGCCTGTGATTTGAAAATGCTGATACATCCAGAGTAAGGTAGGCCAATCAAACGGGATTCTTGGCGGCAGATCACAGTCTGTTACTTGCTATCAGAATAATGACTAAGATTTAAGCATATTTGTTTTCGACTTGTGGGTTTGCCGCTAAAACGCAAAATGTCATGCACCATCTAGAGATCAAATAAGATGACAACAATATAGTATTTACCAACTCTTAAGTACTATCCCACTTATTCTGTTCAACGATGCGTAACGCACGCAACGAACTTTCCTTTCCGCTGCGCCTTTGTAAGCATGGCAGCTATATATGCACTTTTATAGCGCAAAATTATATAAATTCGCTATTATGTATTGCACAGTCTGCATGTTAACAATCCTGTGCGTAATAACATACTGTTAATTATGGTACCTACTTCGCAAAGTGCAAATCGATAAATTACTAGCAGCAGCAATAGTCCGAAAACGGTTTGACTTCGAAGGCGCAACTCGAAAGCCGTACCAGGGCACCATCTTATTTGTGAAGCATCAAAGCAGCGTCAATACAAATAGGTTGTCCAAAAGGTAGTCCAGAGGTCAAGGTTCATTTTTCGAAGGGCTGGAGTAGCTGTTAAGGCGGGTGTCGTTCACAACGAGATTTGGGAGATGGATGATCGCATCAATCAGGGTAGGCCCTATGAGCCCCACGTACTGCAAAACAAACCTTTGCAGTTGTTCTGTCTCTTCTCACTTTCTCTCTCGTCTCTGGCAAATGTAGACCAGCATCCAAGGGCGGCGATCCCGTGGGGTATGCGGGGACAAGTCCAACCACCTTTAACAGAGAGGAGACACAATATACGTTTTACCCATATTTCTTACCACTCCCATTGGGTGTCCCCCACCTCTCAAACGAGATCGCCGCCTCTGCCAGCATCATTCTCTGAATAATTCCTTTGATATGACGCAAATTAACGCTCGTGAATAAGTTGGTACCCTTCGCTTAGCTTTAGAATAGCGCCTTAGATTTTTAGAATTTACTACTACTAGGCTATGGTAGTTTACTGACATACATGCGCCATCAATCAATGACAATCATAGCTCTGAAAATTGTAGTAATTGCTATCGTGATGGCGTAGGCCAACAGCAATTTTGTCGAAAGCATTCGAAGAGCTTGCAGGTGCAGTTCTAGAATCTAGAGTTAATGTGGGCTATATTCCTTGAAAACCATCAGCTTGCATATACATAAAAATTGAAATTCAGACTTCATATGTCCTACACATGGGTCCAATGGTAGGACACACACATTAATCCCATATAACATGACTAGTTGGCAGAGTGGCCGGTCAAAGTGCTTTGCTTTCAATGCGAGATGTACGGTTCGAATTCCTGTGTGGTAACCTGAGTAAATCTTTACTGAAAAATAATTCTGCCACCTAAAAAATTAGACCCATTATCTAAATTTATTTCTGTAACAAAACACATTTTATTCTTATCTCACTAGCAAATGACAAATATGTCGATTATAGATTTGCCAATTAGGCTTCAGTTTTAGATTTGGGGATAATCCCCCACTAGAGAAGCAATTTAACAACAGGCAACATCACCCAACCACATCACCAGAATTTATTACAGTACCACCATTTTTAAATATAAAGGCCTATGCTTAATTGTCTAATAAATATTCTTCATTGTTTTCAGTCATTCAGTAGCAACATGCAAACTAAATGCTAGTTTCCAATACCATTGATAGGTAACCTTTGGCAATAAACACAAGAAATATGCCAAATTCTAATTTAAAACACCTAGTTGCTGAAAAACTATTTACAGTTTTTAAGAAAAATACGCTCATCTTGAATGGGTTTTCAAACTGTCTTTCAGTCTATATGAACTTCATATGCATTTGAATAACATTGGGATTCTGTTTTCCACAGACAACTTGAACATAATTACATCAAAATTCCGGTTTGAACCAGAATCAAATGGCAGTTGCCATAAAACCTGCCCATTTGGTAAAGATCTTTACCAAGATGTTGCTTATAAAATCGCCAGACAGACATAGCATCCTTTCTGCAGGAACCTTTGTAACAGAATCCAGGACTGTACTCGTTTCTGACAGAGACAGGTAAGTAATTGAATCACAGTCTGCCTACAGACCAGTCTAGTTCACTTTACTACAGATCAGAAAGTCCTGCAACTGCTTGAGGAAAGACAAGTATGTCTGATGTTCATATGAACTAGTAAAATCCAGTAGTTGCTGAACAAAAACACGATCGATTGATCGATCCGACAGAAGAAATAGAAGACGATCGTGAAATTCCTACAAAAATATTAATAGAACAAATAAATTTTCTGCATCAGGTTATTTTATCAAAGACCTAAATAAAATCATCTGTGTGATGACATCAAAGGCTTCCCGAGTTTGACCCTGAAACAACGAGCGTGTACTATGCACTAAAAGTGTCTGGGAACAGAACAACTCAAGAAGCATGTGTATTGCAGACTTGATTTGGCATAGCATCGATGAATAAGCTGATATCTCTGACGTGGCATTCGTAGGCACTTAGAATATTATTAAGATTTACATAACATAGCACTGACTCACAGTTATCCACCCAAGTGTGACATGCTAAACTGGATCTTCAAAAACATTTAATTTCAAAACTGAATAGTTTATCAATTCCAAATAGTTAAAACAGACAACTTTAACATTAAAAGTATAATTGAACTCACCTCGTCTATTAGGTTGTTGGACAGAGAGTAGACATTGTCATTCCATTCGTCTGTCTTTTCATACAATGCCAAATGATAGATTTCTAAGGGTGCTGTTACAAAATTAAATTGGTTTCTGTTGCATCTTCATATTTTTATAATGTTTACACTTACAGAACTGATATTCACAAACCCAAAATTCCAATGGTTTGATGTGGGTAACTGTTAAATGGTCTTCTATTCAAAACATTTTAAAGCAAACAAATAGTTTCAAAATGTCTTAAATTTATTGAAATAACTAGTACTTGAAATTGGTTAGAAATTGAGATCAAGCAGTTCGTTAAATATTTGGCTAAAACCCTTTCAAAGAAGTTAAGTTATCCCATTAAATTTATGATCACTTTCAATATCCATCCATTTTAATTTAAACTCTGCTACAGGAATGTCAGATCAATAACAACAAGTGAGTTCTATATAGGATTATAGGTAATAAAAGGTAATAATAATATAGGTAATTCTTAGCTCACTAAGAATTCATGTATCAGAAATCAACTTCACGTCATTTTGGTAAACATGCAGAAAAGACAAGCAAAGAACTGAAAGAAGTGGCTAGAAAAATCAATGGTAACAGATGAAACCATGAATTTCCTGTTCTCAACATGGCTATAGTGATTCCAACCATCATGAAGTCATAATAATTTTAGTACAACTGGAAAGATTTTATGGGATATAAAATTGTTCACTAGTCCCTGATATAGTAAAAATTATAGAAAATAATTTTAAAAAGCATAATTAAGATAGCCATAGGTAAAAAAGAGTACCAGTAGTTAAATTCATTAATTTATATAACATGAATCATGTAGTACTAACCAAAATCTTCACAAGTGACAAAATCCGATAATGTTGGCATGTCGTATAAGTCACGTATGCTGCACTTCAAACCCAAGACTTTCTGACCTGGTTTAGAAATTTCTATCACAAGAGAGGGTTTCGATACCATCTACAAATAAAAGGCAGAATGTACTGAAACAAAATAAGTGTGGAAGATTACAAGGAGTACCTCGCAGGTAAAGAGGAAACCAGAGTAGAGCTGTACCGATTAATTGGCCAGCAGATTAATTGGGCCGATTATAGAGATATCGGCAATATCGGCAAGATAATCAGCGCTGATATTAAAAATTATTTTTTTATTTTATACTAATATTTTCAGTCTATAAAAGCAAAATGACGACAGCAACATCACTGGGTCTGTGAAGGACGGCATTTCGTTCCGTTCCCATATCATGTCGTCAAGCCAATGGCATCTCCAAACCAGTGGTGAGACCACTCAGTGTGCTAGTATAGACCATGAGAACGTATCAACATAGGTGTTGTGCAGAGTGAGTCATACTGCCTGCTTATGGGCCAAGGAATGGCTGGCCAATTCAACACAGAAACTGATGAATGTACATTGTGGAGGCATGCCTAGTGAATACAGGCCAACAGTCAATCAGATCTCCCCAACACATGTCAGTGCCCTGAGAGGCTGAGACTAGATGGGTGGCTGTGAATAGGACAGTCGTGCCTTGGCCATTAATTACCTCGGGCACAGTTCAACGGCATGCGGTGTGTCTGATCTGTATTGCCTACCTAGCATTAGTCCCCAACTACATGCATACGTCTCCTACATAGCAAGTGTTTGCTTGTATCACAACAAAAGGCAGTAGCAGTAGGTCTATCTTTTGGAACCGGACATCTTGGGAAACACAATGAAATAATCGGCAAAATAATCTGGTATCGGCAAATGAATAATCGGCAATAATTGGTATCGGTAAAAAGTGATATCGATACAGCTCTAAACCAGAGTACAGAAAACCTGAGACAGTTTGGGTCATCTCAGCAAGAAAAGTAAATGGAAAGCTATTTGAACAGTACACACTGTTACATATTGAGCCAGTGAAGTGAATGCTCTTTGCTTATTGTTTGACTTTCATTCTTAATGACTAGACTCAAACATTGTTCAGGAATGTGCAGGCAGTGTTTTTGCAAGGTACTTAACAGGTACAAACAATTGACAAAACTTATGACCACTTGTAAGATTTACATAATATACCACTGCATTAACCGAATTGTACAAAATTAAAATTGAAACTCTTTCGAACTGGCAAGAGTTTGACAAGAAAAAAAGGCTGCCACTCTAATATGAAACTAAACTGCAGAAATAGCCATATTGCAATTTAGATGGATTACTCTATCAAAGTTAAAAACTAACTAACGGGAATGGAATCGCTGCGAGTGGTACTACGGCTAAGAGCTTCAAAGTCGACATCCGCTATGTCCTCTTCCACTAATGAGTCTTTGATGTTGAACTTTACTAAAACACTTTAAATAAAATCATAGTTAAACAATAAACAAACGGTCAGTTTAACACTCATATTGTTATACACATTACAGTAAAACACAACATTTATGCTCTTTTATCATATTCTGGTTCACTGCCTCGTAGGCAGGTTCAAGTGTCTGGCACTCCTCTCACTTTTTAGCATTACTCAGATTAAGTACTAGAAACACTTGAAAGAAATGGAGCTGCAATAAAAGTAAATAAGTACATGGCAGTGATATTTTTGTAAATGAAACTTAAATTAGAAATAAGTATAAACAATTCTGTTAATAAAAGCTAAAAATTAAAGAATGAATTATTTTAACTTCATAAATGAAATTAGAAACTAAATAATGAATTGCTTTCCAAACTCAAATTCCAAACGATATTAGGAATTACTTTCAGAATGAAAATCATTTTAATTCTTGTGATCCTTAAGTTGTGATGAAGGCAAATAAAATCGCAAGCAATCCAAATCATCGGAAATCTTCGGTTGAGATGAAGCTATGCGCATGTGATTCTCGACATAATAATCACGCCATCTTTGGTCTTTATTGTCTATTAATTGCAACGTACAATTTGAATGAATGTGGAGCAGCACATGTTGCCATATCAGGCGTATTGGTACAATCATTTCCAGAAAGTAAAGAGAGGTACTGAACCAATAGTACCAGTACTGACCAGTGACTTAATCTACAAGTAATGATCCTGCTGCTAAACCTCTTGCTTGGTAAAAGTTCATTATGATTGGCAGGCAGGTCTCCTAATTTCAGAGGGAGGCGTCTCGCCCCTCTGAAATCCTCTCTAGAGAATCCAAATCCAGAATCCATTGTCCTTTAAGAAATGGTGAGCAATAAATCATCACGCTCAGAAAATGGTCTCTTGTTGCAATCTACGATCTATGGTGTGAATGGAAGGAATCTATAAATAGGGAAACGAACGGATATAATTATAATGTTTTCCCCTCTATTGTCCTTGAGTAGTGGAGTGAGTCTACATTCCATATGGAACATTGGAGAGGTGCTCCTCTCTTTTTCCTAGGCCTTTGAGCCGGCAATGGATGAATTCCAAGGTACTGTACACGGGGCCAGTGAAATCGCAGGACTTGCCGTTTACTTCCCAGCTTACTGTCTGGCGACAGAGGCACATGTGCGCAAACAATTGACTTGCCCAGGGTCGTTACACGGAGTCAACTGCATGCTACGCGAGCAAGCGCATTACCGATAGGCCATCGTGTAGCACACATTTTGAAAATAATAATTTTCATAATAATTGTAGTTATTCTGATTTTTTTTAAAAATTATAATTGTAATTATACTGATCTTTGATATGTGAAAATAATAATTGTAATTATGCTGCTTTATTGTATGTAAAATTAACATTGCAGTTATACTCCTTTTTCTTTAGCACATGTTTTGTGTGAATAAACAGGAAATTTGTTCGTCAAAAAGTATTGGTGAAAGTATTGGTATTGGCATTGCAATACTTTTAAGAAAAAGTATTGGTATTGGAATACTTTTTTTGATGAAGTATTAATATTGGTATCGCAATAGTTTTTTCCAGTATTGTTGACAGCCCTGATCATGACTAATAGGTATTGTTTACATATTTAGTGAGAGACATGGCAGAAATGAAAAAATTTAATAATTTAATACTTTTGTAAGTTTCATTTTAGAACCCTGTAACATAAACCTGGAAAAAGATAGAATGCGATTTAATAATTGGCAGAAATGAAAGCAATGCCTAAATTACACTCATGAAGCATCTGCCAGCTAAACAATTGAGTCACGAGACAGCGATTCACTATAAGTGCAAGATGAGATCAACATCATTTTAATTTTAAAGCAACCTGACAAATGTCAACAGCCTTATTATAGTCTAAATGACATTTGAGATTAGAGATAGGGATCTCTTACACTTCATCTCCTGTCTTTCGCTCCAAAACCACTGTAGGGCCATCCGTTCTTGAAACTGTAAAGCCCTGAATTGTTGGCAGGTTATGGTAGGGATGAAAGCTTTCGTTTGCAACAATTAACTCCTCTTTTAAAAAATCAGCAAACTCCTTATCACCTAAAGAAAACACATTTGCATCACTGTTACTTAAAATATTCAACATATTATTAACATGACAGATTGAATACAACAAATTAAACATTAATGACATTCACATATAACACAGATTAAATTAAAATACATCTTAGAAGTTTGTGCAAAGTGTAGAATTTGTAGATTAGCAATAAGTCCATACAAAAAAGGACCATCTGAAGACAATGGGTGTCAAAATGTTCTAATATTGATTAAGTCTATTACAAATTCATATTAGTGGATTCTTATTAAAGCATCACAAGTTCTATCTTGGATGATATGGTGAAAGAATGAATTCAATTCTTTTAAATGAACCAACCGTATTTAGTGTGCTGGATTTTTTTTACTGAGGTGGTAAAATATACCAAGAGTTTTAATTATAATGTGAAATAGTGATTGACCACCAATAATCAAATAAAACGATTTCAAATGGCTCATTTGTATTGCAAAAGCATCAGCAACTTCGTCGAAAGACGAAATGCAAATAGTGCATCCAAGGCGATCTGCAAATGTAACGGAAATCTAGCAGAATAACAGAAGTTCTGTCCATGCCTTTAGTATTCAGACCACAACATCCACAAGTTTTTGACCACTGTCGATCAGGTCGTTTAACTCCAGAGCCATCCAATGAGCTTGCGTCTGTAGCTATGCACTGCGAGGGCGTGATTTGCTTCAAACTTGCAAGTGACCGGCCGGTGTGCTGAATGGATTTCCTACGGCATCTGTCGAGGGACCTTACACCATTAAATAGCGTATAACTGCGGCAACATTCGAACTTCAGCTTTTTCACTTGAGGCACAACATGCCTGATTAACCCCTTTAAAAATACTGACATGCTTGGTATAACAATGTTTAAACAGGCCTCCAACTCCTGCAAGGAGCGATAATGCAAGAATGTACAGAAATAGCACAAGGTCCAATACACTGATCTATGATCCAATATAATATACATAGATACAATAACACTTATATAATAATATTATTATTACTTGGGCGTATTAGAAAGTAGCACATTTCCATAATATCATTGAATAAAAATTGATGCACCTAAATTGTGAATGATAGAGCCTAGTCAACGACCCAGGGCCTAGGGCCTATAAAAAGTTCTAGAATGGCAGTAATCATAATCGCAGCGATAACATTAGTGTTCGACCAATAATAGAAGAAAAACAAAAAATCTTATAGCATGTGCCATAAAAGAAAAGTATAACTTTATACTTTCGTAAGTTTCATTTTAAAACCCTGTAGCATAAACCGGCAAATGCAGCAATAAAATGCGATTTAATAATTTTTATTTTGTTTTTAAAGAACCACAACAAATCCTCAAAAGTAAAAAATTGATTTTTACTTTTCAATTAGATTAGTTGTGATTTTAGATACTTAGAAACATGTTCATAGGCCTGTTGCATTACATGTTGTCTGCACTCTGCGTGAAACGCAACGCTGCAGAGAGACCAAATTAAGGAGAGTGTATGTGTGTCGTGTTAATTCCTCATGTATTTCTTGATCATACTTTGTGCCTGGTCCTGGTGTGAGACTATGCTTAGGCCTACGTTAACAACTCAAAACTCTGACAAAACTTAAGCCTTTTTAATCCTTGGTTTTTCCATCACATGCTGTTGGGTATTGTATGAATTGTTTATATTTAGCGCCATAATCATATTGTGTCATAACAAAGATGATTAGCGTCATCCTCCTCCACCATTCATACTTGAGACTGGCATCATCCGAGGGCGTCAGTGGCTGAGTTTACAAAATAATGTATTAATGTTATGCCTAGACCTATATCCAAAGAAAATCTGTAAAATTAACATTACGTTTTTCTTTGCGACTAACGCTAATTTTCCACTAATTTCGCCAGATAGCGCATTTAAATAATATGAAGTGCTTTCGTTACTGCGCTGTTATTTACAAATGGCGACTGTTGCTAACTTGTAACCTGCATAATATTTATTAAACAAATACGTTCTTGTTCTTGACGGTTACTTATAACGGTAGGCTCAATCACAGTAGAGACTTTTAGGCTAACTGAATGGCTTAAACGGTAGTGGCGCATTGTACATCAAATACGTGTCAAGATAGTGAGGCTGTCGAAGGCTTACAGTCATCAGTCTGGTTACGTCGTTTCATTCTTGCCGCCGCACATTAATGGTAATTGCGGAGGGTATATCAGAACCAGAAATTATCGACCATCAAGTGTCTTCAATGATGTTTTCAGAACCAGTTTCCCTTCCCACCTGTGAATCGTATGTTGATGAGCGATTTGTTGAAGTTGCTCTACATTATTAAATATGCTCGATACTTTATTATTATTTATTAAATTTGTAACGCGCACAAGGTCACATTATAATTATTATTATTATTGCGTTATTTTAAGCTCAATTATTTGTATGACTCTGTTTCCATGCTCACAGTTAAATATTTCCTGCCTGTCTGCTCACCCGCCTGCATTTGGATATTGAATCCGGCCGCTAAACTTATACCTGCCAGATTCACTCGCGTGTCTAGTTACATGGCCAACTTATCTGACTGGCTGCCGGATTACATATGAGATTTGACAGTGGTTTATCACAATCAACCATATGATTATTGATATTCAAGAGTTTTGGAGCTTTGAGTCCTATCTGTTGCCATGGAACTGTTAAGTCACTGCAGGGGAATTGGTTTTCTTTGACAGATGCTACATAAATTCTCCAATACTATAACAAGAGAATGCACACAACCATTCATCTGTGAACCAGCATCCATCCAATTCATATATACCCAATCAATCAGTCAATTAATAGATTTAGTTTATTCATGATTTCAATCGATAGATCACAACTTGTGACAAGTATCAGGCTGTTAACATGGTTAAGAAACTCAAACAGAACTTCTCTCAACCATGACACTTCATTGTTGTTAAATGGGTTGAAACACTTGGGTTAATAGCAAAGTAGGTGGAGGTAGTGGATGGGGTTTAAGTTGAAGCTAATGCATTGAGTAGATGTTTTGAATAAACCCACCTAACTCTCCATCTATAAATATATTTATCCGTCCGTCCACCCGCCCGCCGCCCGCCCGCCTGCCCGCCCGCCCAAAGACAGTATATTTACCAACTGAAGTTTGATATAAAATATATTCAGATTCCACTGGTGCACTACTTATGTAATAGAAGATGCTGACATCAAGGCAGGGCAGAAGTACAGGTGGCCAGCTGCCTGCCCTGGCCTACCACCCAGAGGATAATGGGGGCATGGAAGATGACGATGCCATTGTTCTGAGTCAGTCATCCCGTCGATTCAACCCTGGACCAACTGCAACACGGCTCAGTCTTCTTGAGAGCCGCCTTGCCCAGCAAGAGCACACAACCAGCACCCTTCTGGATCGAGCCCTGAGGGCCAAGAAGGATGTGATCGACAGCCTTGAAATGACCCATGGTACATGGTATGAGGAGAAGCAGGCACGGCAGCTGCTCCAGGATCACATCCGAACCATAACAGACGTCGTTAAGAAACTCAACCATGACATACAGGTATGTAATAAAAACAGTCAGGTTCTCAGGAAATGTTTAAAATCCCTAGCCATACTTATTATGCACATGCATAATTAATATTAATTATATTACTGAATTAGTGTGGAATGCACAATTTTAATTGAAATTTCTTATATAGAGAATAATGAATTTTTTATGACATTGTATGCCAGTGTCTGAATACTTGTAAAGTACCCGAGTGAGAATCTCACAAAGGTGCACAATGGTGAATTGAATACTACTGATCATTCTGTATTGTAGTTTCCAACCAGAATCCTGGTGAAATAGTAATAAATAGGTAAAAAGATAGGCTCTTAACTTGATTTCCAGCAATGATAAAGAATTAATTGCAGACTTTATCCTGCTTAACTATAATATGAATTTGTTAAGAATTTGGGATAGTATTAATTGCAAATTCTTGACTTTGATGATACTTAGGCACTTTTGTACATACTGTATATTTGTCCCAAATTTGACGGTTTCCAATCCGTTACCCAGTGATTATTTCTGATGACTAAATTCTGCTTTCAGTATTTGGAGGTGCAGATAAGAGAGAAGGAGGGTGCAACTGTTGGAACACACACAGTCGTCAAGAACCTTGAGCTGAATCAGGTGGCTGGGGTGACTGACCTCAGAGGCAGGGTCGTTCGCTGTGACACGTCTATTGCTCGCCTGGCAGCCGATCTTAAGAATGCCTTCGACACCATCAGAAGTCTAAGTCAGCAACAGCAGGACCACAGCGCCCGGGTCGTTGAAAATGTACATGCGCTGGACACACGTGTAAGTTATTGACATCTGTGAATTAGATTAATGCCTATCTGTAGAATCAAGAGAGGGATTATCATAGCATAACAAATTCTGCTATTTATATTCAATGTTAAATGTATGTTTGTATAGAGATTATAATTATCACCTTAGGGACATGTTTGTGTGTATCATGCATGGTGTTGTTATATGGTTTTACCATAAAGTGTGCAATTCTTAAGAAAGCACACTCTGAAAGGTTGGAGATGAAAATTTACAGCATAAACAGACAAGATATTTTTAAAGTGCCACTTAGTGGTTTCTCAGAAGCGCTCAAATTGAAGACAGTTTCTGTTACACCAAGACGTATAATTCTTGATACTGGATCTCAAACATTATTATACACATGACCCGATTGTTCGATGCTATGTGGAGAGCAACATCAATTACAAAATTTACAGATTCACAGATGATCATGTAGACATTGTTTTAACACCATCAATGTGCCTTGGCCAAAATATCCAGCTATGCTACTGCAGTTGTGTTATTCTGCATTAGACGTCTGACAATATGCAGAAGCCTTCTTGCCAGTCTTCATCTTTTTGGAATATACTTGTTGTATAGCAGACCACTGAATCTCTCATCTAGCTGAACACAGGACCATGGTGAGCCAAAAGGGCCAAGGTAGGTACCCATATCCAGTACAGGATCGCCTCATCTTCTTTCTACTCTTCTCTTAAAGCTGTCCTCTCTGACCATGATTGGACTGGGAGCGCCTCTGAGTAGATTTCTTGAAGAGACACTACATCAAATTTGATTGATTGATTGAGGGTCATTTGTAGGTTCTGAACAGCCTCAGGTGAGTGTGTGTCATTCATTTTCCTATCAAGGTTTTTTTGGGGAGGGGATTGATCAATGGATCCTCCGATTGACTGCATTTCAGATCCGAGAAGTGAGAGCGATTCTGGACAAGACAAATACAGAGCAGACGATGCAGCTGCAGCATGTCCAGACTGGAACGAGTCATCAAGTGACGGATCTTGATGCCAGAAACCGATTGACGACGGACGAACTGCGTCACGAGATGGAGGTCGGTCGCACGCGCGATCAGGCCGAACGAGAAAAGATGGAGGCACGCATCATTATGCATGTCGAAAAGGCCCTGACGCTTCGAGATTCAAGACTGGTGAGTCTTATATATGACTACAATGGTTGACAGCTCTAGGAAGAAATTCAGAATTAGAAAGAGCTAAAAAAATATGACTAGGGTCTGCCATACTCTGTCGTGAAGAAGGTGACAATCTATTTATTTATTGTATTATGAAAGTAAATTAAGCTGTTTTGATGAATAATTAAAAAATTTGATGAAGTACTTTGGTGGGCAAACCAAGGTGCTTCCATTTCCTGTCAATAAAGCCACAAAGTCCATTAAGGGTCAGCTGCATTATCATGGATAGAATCTCATTTGATACAATAGTTTAAGGTCACACATCAGCTGAAGGTCACACGTCAGTTGAAGGTCACACATCAGTTGAAGGTCACACGTCAGTTGAAGGTTACCTGTCAGCTGATTTCATTCTGCTGTATAGATTCACTTACACTCTCCAATTTATATAACATTCTGCTTGATGTTTCAAAGCTGTCTTGGTCAATGTACCATACAAGAACTGCAGAGTGGCATTAACTAGATATTGGCTTGTCAGCAAAATTCTAGGATAGATACATTGTATCCTAAGGCATGTCTCTAAGAGACTTGAGATTTGTATGCTGATCTATTTTGGTCCAAGGGATTTGTCATCACAACTTAGAATCTTTTTCATTGTAGATGAGACTTCTTAAAAATTTACCTTAATTCCAGGTTAAGTCCAGTTAATGAATTAGACTAAAGGAAAACTTTAAAGAGAGGCATAGGAGTATTTTTTCTGTAGAGATATATTTGGTTAGTACAAAGTAACTGGCAATTTGTTGAACAGGAAAAGTTTGATCAGAAGCTAGAAGAGAGCGTGACATCAGTTCATATGAGGCAGATGAGGATGGAGGAATCAATTGCTAAAGAGATTGAACGTGCAGCAGCAGTTCATGAGGTACAGCAGTTTATAACATCTCTGGTAATTGCAGGTATACCCCTATCTTATCATAATTTTTTATGGACTTTTGGATTAAGACATAATAGATTCTGCAAGAAATTTCGGTTGAAGGTTAAGCTTGATGAGGTCAGCCAATGAGGCTGCACTTTAATTTTTTTTACATAAAATTATCTGTAGGGTTGCTGTGATATTCTTAGAAAAATATGGAATGACTTTTATTTTTCACTCTGAGGTTAGCCAAAGACTCTTTCTTAATTAGCCTTATGGAATAATTTATTAATTGCTTAACGGAAAAGCTTGCCAATAGTTCAATTTGATTTTGAAAAAATTTGGTTTAGGCATTTGAGGCTCGAATTCATGGAATCCTAGACAGTGGTCTGAATCGACAGAACGATGAAATTGCCAAAATCAGACGGGAATCCCGTGCAGGATTCTCGACAGTACATGACACGATCGTTGATATGAAGAAGGTCCTCGAAGGGAAGCTCGGAATACTGGAGGAACGAATCCGCAAAGAAATTAGCCAACTGCGGAAAATGGTTGTGCTTGTCTAGTTTTGACCATTTCTTGACTTATTAGGTTACTATTTATTATTTATATGCTTTGGCAACCATCAAGAATATGCATAAGAAGAATGAATGAAAAATTTAATACAAAAACCTGCAAGACTTGGATTGAACATTGTTGATGGAATGTCAAAATTATTGTCTGCCAGCAGGAAACACTTCAATCATGGAGACTATGTGACTAGAACATGCAGTTTTTCTGCAGCAGCAGCTAGATATTAACGTTACTTTTCATTGTATGTGATTGCTGGATGTCCCTTGATAGAGGATTTTGTCTATGAGCAATTTGTCCATGCTAATTTTATGAGGGAAACTATGGCTAAAATATAGGAGCGAATTATCGAGGATATTAATGGATAGGCTTACACACTATATACACAGCGCGTCAGAAGTTATTCGGCCTTTATTACCCCTTATTATAAGTTAAATGTTTGTATGTACCTAATATTGTATCATTTGTGTGAATAGTTTTATTTCAATCTTTTAAGACCTGCCTCAAGGCATTCATTGCTGGCCAATATGAATTTTAAATTGTTTAATGAAATTTGGTGTTGGCAATTTACTGTGGGAAATAATTATGGCATTTGCATATAATTATAATTTGTGTTTGCATATAATTATGATTTCTGTATAATTTTAAAGTTTTTATCATGTTTATTGTCATAGTTGATTGGAGCATAATTAGAATGATGGTGCTTCATATTTTAGATTTTGTAGTCATGTTGTGTTTCTTTGTTTCTTATTTTCCTTTTGTGCTTCCTATAAGCCTCTGCTTCCTTGACCATGTGCTGTTCAGTTGACCAATTGCCTTTTGTGTTTGTTCTCCCAAGTGCAATAACTTTTAGGTTACTATAAACGATCTTTATTTGTGTCTGTTTACATTTGTTAGCACAGCATAACCATGAGACAGATTACTTTGATGAATGGGCAATGAGATAGTGTGCCTTGTATTGACCTCTGGTTTATGCAGTGGAATTATTTGAATGCTTCTGTTGCTGTTGTCTTCCAGATTTAGCTTTACAATGGGTTGCTTAACAGGAACCAAGTCCTACATAGAAGAAATTGCAATTGAATAACGCTGAGCTTTGAATACTTCAATTGGTTGGTGAGGGGAGGTCCACCTCTCAGATGACCCATGATCCCATGAGGCAGCCTTGAATGACAACCCCAAATTCCACCACTTCTCATCTTGTTTCAGATGACTGGGCATTTGAAACTTGTTCTGCAACTGGCCTAATTAATTACCCCTTTTTGGTTGACTACATTGCCTATGCTGCTCTGGATGCTGTGTTGGATTTAATTGTAAATTAGCATGAAATTGCCCCACCTTATCTGCGTGGTGTCCTATTTTGGCAATTATTTAGGGTAAGATTTTCAGCGTTATGAGATTATACCCACTGGCACTTGCACTTTGCCAACTACTGTTACCTATGCTGCCAGTTGTTAACAATGAGCTGGGAATAATTGTTTTGGCAACCCACCTATTGTATGCCATCTGCATTGTATAGAGAACCATGGCAATATTCTTGGCAATAAATATTCTTCTGTGTTAATTCAGGTGTTGTTAATTTGTTAGCACATTGATTTGTTAATTAATGTGTTAATTTGTGTTGTTATAAACATTAATGTTACGATAGTATATACAGAGTAATTTTTTAATACGTATAATTTATATTGTCTTATATTATTGTTTTATATTGTCTTCCTGATTTATCAATTATCAATGATTATTCCAAAGGTCAGAACTTGACCTTGCTTAGTATTGCTTGAGACTTGTTTGACTTCTATTTAAGTAATCTATTGTCTGATTAATGTTAAACTGTGAATCAAGGAAATTGTTCGTGCCATTTTGTTATGCATAATTTTTTTAATCGGATAAGTCATAATAAATGTCATATTGATGTCATTTCAATAGTGCTTTCGTCTTATACATTCATTTAAATATGCATGGATACATAAATACAGATATACAGCAACATGATGAAAGCTAGTTGCAGGCCACCAGCTTATTCTTGAGCGCTGCATCGAGTCAGAGTGGTTTTCCAAAGGGTAGTCATCGGAGATTTGAGTCCAGTTTCCAGTGATCCAGGTCAGGACAGGAGGCAGAGCAGTTGCTAAGGTGGGAACAGGATCAGATGATTCCAGCGTGGAAGAATTTAAAAGGTGTTGCTTCAGTGTTGAGTGGAAAGCCCAAGGGTGATAGAGGGCCTATAAAGGACGATGAAGGGCGAGTGGAAATGACGATGGAAGAACCTCCAATTTGTTGATTTTTGGAGGGAGTTCGTTCCAGAGTCATCATGCAGTGCGGGATATGGCTCGGCTGGAGAACTTGAGATGAATAACGACCAGAGGATTTGATAGGGACTTAGATGGGAGAAGGATCGGATAGAGCGGGTAAACGAGATGGTGAAGATCACTGAAGAAGAAAGAATTCACGAGATAATTTGGCTGGGTGTATTGCAGGGATTTGTAGGAATGAGATTGGTAATTTTTTATTACATGAAACGCTGACCGAGACACGGTCTATTAGAAGAAACGTAATATATCGATGATCAAGTCTACATCCACTACCACATTCGCTCAATCAATTGTTGGCTCGCTAATACATTTAATCAGCATGAACTAGCCTCTAATGTGGAACCCTATCAGCATTAACTAGCTTATAATTATAAGACCTTATCTTTTAAAATCGAAATGTTTAGTTACAGTACATCAATCAATCAATCAATGTGAATTTCGTGATGTCGCTTACCTTCAAGGTATCTCCTCAGAGACGCTCAAGTACATGTGGTTGGTTCGCCTGCAACGGTAGAGTAGAATGCTTGGTGGACTTCAGAATGATTTTGGTTCCGTTGTCTTCCTACAGTCGAGTTCACCAGAGGGAAGAACTGAACCGGAAGGTCTCGTGCGCATATATCTCACACAAATATGATGTCCGAAGTAGAACTGTATGAAATGGCGGCAACACCACGGATGTATCATCGGTCGGTAGGTCTTTTAAGAGAGATATCTGGATGTCATATAGAGAGAACTGGGTTTCATTAAATCTTCTGCTTCTCTTTGGTATCAAATTCCCAACCTTCCTTTAGCGCATCGACAGAAGTTCAGCATTGACTGCAGAATGCAGATGCGCAGGCTGACTGACTCACTTGCTGGCTGGCTGGTTGGCTGGATGACTGACTTGTTGACTGGGTGACTGGCTGCGTGAATCACTTCTGTATGCATACAAGGCAACAAGCATTAATCGAATTAGCTATATAAAGGCAATTAATCAAACAGGAAAAAATAAAAAGTGTTGACTTTTGATGGTTTAAAAATCAAAATCTGCAGCCTGCCTCCCGGTCGAAGGAACACAAGCATAGTGTCGGTAATCTGTGTGATCTGCAGTGAATGGTTAAGGACATTAGATATGTACACTGGTTAATAGCATTTGCGACAAGGTCAAATGCACTCAACAAACAAACGGATCACTATTGTCGGACCAGTAGACATTATCAGTTACAACTGAACATTTTCTGCTCTAGTTGAGTCGAGAGTGTTGACGTCGGGATAATTAGTCTAACTGAAGTTCGCTGTCGAGCACAGACGTACAACCTCGGGCAGACATTTGTTTCCAAACGTTTGTCCCGTAGGGTCCGCGATAGCCTAGTGATCGGAGTGCTTGACTGTCAATCGAAATGACGTCGGTTCAAATACCCGCCAGACATAGGCCCAACTTTCTACTCTGACAGTTGTGTCCACAAACCACACATTTTTGGCCCACTACGTCTTTGTAATTAATCTCGGGCGAATTCTTTCAAGCACGCGAATAAGCACGAAACAAGTGCAAGATAACAGAGTTACGTATTATTCAGCAATTATCCGCGAAAGATAATTCAAAGATAACGGGATGGAATAGAACACGATCCAGGTGAGGAGAGTAGTTTTGGAATGAATAGGTACGAGTCAAAGTCATCAGTTGAGGGATTGTTTTTCTGCAGGTCTAATCGTTTTGCAACGAAATGACGTAATAGGTTTACTATCGCGTCACGTCATATGTCCATTTATACGCATATCAAAGACCCACTGTTACTTTACTGTACAGGTCATTTGCTATGGTACGTCATGGTTCATTTCTACGTTATATTGGGGCCCATTATTACGCCTCGTATTGGTTCCTTGTGACGTCATGCCCTAGGTTAACTGTTACGTCATGACATAGGTTTATTGTTAAGTCATGCCATTTGGTTCATTGGGACGTCATACCATATAGGTTCATTGCTACGTCATGTCATATGTTCATTGTAACATCATGCTATAGGCTCATTGTTACGTAATGTCATAATATTATGTTCATTTTAACGCCATGCTATAGACTCATTGTAGGGTCATGACATATATAAGTTAATTGCTGCGTCACATGCTCTGTCACGTCATAAATAGTTGAAGGTGAATGTTACTTCGCAGGTTTAGTAGTTACGTTAAACATGTTTCCTAAATAGATGATTAGACGGAATGTAGATCATAATACTCTCAATTGCTATTGTTTCAACCTGCGCTCGTGGATAATCTGAGCCCTGCGCTTGGCTTTCCAGTGGCGCATTAGAAGTTTAGAGATTACGATTGAGGTCTAAGTGTGATTAACACTCTTTATTATGTGCAGTGGATTACGCCGACATTCTACGAAAGACGCTAATGTTTTGTCACACAAGAAACGGAATTAATTACTGATCGTCTGTATGGAAACATCTGATCTCAGAGACACATAAGGAGTAGACAGACACAAAGAACACGAAGAGAAAGAATAGAGAGGCTTAAGACGGCTACACACAGACAGACAGTCTGAGACAGACATACAAAACATGCGCATTAAAAGAGACAAACACAGAGACAGTCATGCACAGACACAGACAGACACACACACACACACACACAACTACACATGCAACTATACATACGCACACATACACACACACACAAGTCGACTGCTGTTGGCTGGAAGAGGCTAAGAAGCGAGCGCGGACGGTCCATCGGGTGGGTCTAAGGGAGAGACGGTGGCGTGGCTGTTGCCGTGTCTTTCTCAGCTCCTCTTAACAGACGGAATGCTGCAGGAGAGATTTACAACCTCCCTTCCCTTCGCTCTCTCCCCACCCGGACTCAGAGGTAATATTAACCTTTTCAGCTGAATACCTCGCGGTTTTTTGGTCTTTCCCACGCCACCGGTGACCCCCGGAGGCAGCTTCTATTATGTGCAGCGTGTGTGCGAGGGACAGCCAGCCAGAGAGAGACGGACAGACAGACAGACAGACAGACAGACTAAGGCGGCGGCGAGTCATTCGGCCGGTTGAAGGCTGCGTGGTCGTAGGAGCGAGCATGGGCGTTTTGCGGCTCTTTTAGAGCTGAAAGAAGACAATTTAGACGCAGGAGAAAACAGAAACAGAGACAGACAGACAGACAGACAGACAGACAGACAGACAGACAGACAGATGTTCAAGTCGGTTGCATTTGAAGATTGACTATACGTATTGACCATACGTTTAGAAATATGCAGTCTGCTCTTAGTATTCGTCTCTTTCTTCTTTTTTATCCTCCTCCTCTCCTCCTTCTCTCCTCTTTCTCTTCTTCTTCTTTTTATTCTTCTCCTATTCTCCTAATCCTCAACCACCACTTCTTCTTTTTCTTCTTCTTCTCCATCATCTTCTTCCTCTTCTTTTCCTCCTGCTCTCCTCCTCCCGTTCTTTGGCTCCTCTTCTTCCTTTCTTCCTTCTCCTCTTCTTTTCTCCTCCTCCTTCACTTCTCCTCCTCCTCCTCTCCATCTTTATCATCTTCTTCTTCTTCATTTCCTACTTCTCTCCTCCCCCTCCTCTTCTTTTTCTTCGTTTCCTCTCTTTCTCCTCCTTTTTTCTTCTTCTTCATTTCCACCTCCTCTTCTTCTTCTTCATCTTCTTCATTTTTTCCTCCACTCCTCCTCCTCTTTTTCTTCTTCATCATTTCATCCTTCTCTCCTCCTCCTCCTCTTTTTCTTCTTCATCATTTCATCCTTCTCTCCTCCTCCTCCTCTTCTTCTTCTTCTTTCTCCTCTTCTTCTTTATTCGTCTTCGATGATCGTCATCGTCGTTGCCGTTAGGTTCCGACGAATGTCTTCTATACGCAGATCCATGAATAGAAACGAGAGATCGACGATACGTCCATTTATCAATATATATATATATATATACAGACACGCAATTTTTATGCGTACCCATCTGCGCCATTTCAGACTGATGATATAGTGGTACATATATACAAATGATTTAGGTCCACGTGGCTATGTTTTGGGCCTTTCTGAAATCAGAAAATGTTTAACATTATGATATCAGAAGAGGTCGTTAAAAGTCTTGCGAACTAGGCCTTCTTAAAAGATCATGACGGCCGCCACAGTCACACTGCATTTACGGTATACGCCGGTTTAAAAAAATAGAGCACCACATCTAAAATTATATCCGCTTTAAAAAAGGACACGCTCTAGGAGTAGGATGAAGTGCAGAGCAATGCAGAGAAGAAGGTAATCTTCAGCCAGGTGTTCACCTTTGTGGAAAAAAGAATACCCGACGGAAGAGTCGAACAAAGAAACGGGTTTTGTTGCAGCGTGCGATACCCTTTCGAGTTGAGACTGCGATGTTGTTTGACATCAGCCAGACTTAGGCCTACTAACCCAGCTTTGAGCTATTTCTAGTCTTGGATTTTGATTACAGCGTAGATTTATCGTAATCGTGCCGTAATCATAATATCCAAATTTCTAAAGCGCCACTCGAAAGCCCTTCTTCCAACATTTTTTGCTTAGAAGTTAGATAACCCGTCTTTCGTCAGACGGCGGCATTGGTCAAATTATCTGTATAACATAATGGAGCCTTGTATGGCTTCAGACAGTTAAATTCGACTCCTGTATTAACTTGTTATCGATCGTTCATAATATGTTTGTCATCATAATGCGGCTTGTTAGTTTGAAATAAAACGAAAGTTATTCTTGTTATTTTAATAATACTAATAAATAATAATAATAATTAATATTATTATTTATTTATTTATTGCCCGAGGTGGATTTGATCAACAGGGCTATTTATAATGTATATATAATATACATGTCAGTAAGAGAAGACGTAAATGATTCTTAGTAAGGTTAGAATCATAATAAACAGCGGAAAGTCCCTTCCACGGGCTCTTTGATCTTAGACTGAAGTCCAAACACAAATACAGGAATCGTACGAGATAAAGTCTTCGCGTTGGCCGCGATAGCAAACGAAGAGGAAGTTACTATACTTACTAAACAGCGGTCATCTTCCGCTTTGAGTAAGCAGTCTACATTTCATAATCAGACGAAGGTTGGTTGCTGGTTATTGCTTTGTGTAGCTCCTTTGTTTGCTTGTAGCTGCCGTTTGATCTTTAAAAATAGGATAACAACAATGTGCTGCATATAAACGGACAAGGTGGTCGACTGGCCTTTCATCTCTACCAAACTGTTTTGACTCCAGCAGTGTATAAACGACAGCATACATCGTAATCGTGTTCCCAAACTTCTGTAGCGCTACTCGTTAGCTAAACGTAGGTCACCAGCTTATTCAAACGTGCGCAACTTTCACCTCGAAACGAGAAGAACGTTTAATTAGATCCCTACCGTCGGATGACTGCGATCTGAATCGCCCACTGACCTTCACATTATAAAGTGTGAGATTCATGTGAGCCTTTTTGTGAGGCAATGCAGCAGCAGAAGAAAAGTATTGTCACTAGAGTCAGTGGACACAGTGACACCACTCCAGCTAACTGAAAAAAGTAAAGCCTACAAACATCCACACACTGCAGTTGTTGAAACAGTTTTACTTGTAAAGTCTGCAAGGGATGAGTTCAGAGATGGAATTTTTCATCCGATTTTTGATTCCGTAGTAACTGGACTTTAAAAACGTTTTGTTTCAGCGTAAAGTCTTTGCAATATATTTAAATATTTTTGGAAGTTTCTCGAAGAAGATTATGACTGCAGGGTCATTTGTGAAAACTTTTGTAAAAGTTATTCTGACGACATTTGCAAGGATTTAATAGACAATTAAGGTTGACTCATTAAAACGAATTTATCAAGAAAATATTGTCTGAAAAATTTTCAACCTTTTCAGTTGCTGAATAAATTGCATGAAATTTTCTATACAGAATCTCTTTCCCAATTCAATTGTTGCCGTCTGGTTTTTTTGTTGTCTTCCAGCTTCCGTTGCAAGTGCAGAGAGAACATTCAGTGTATTAAAACGAGTCAAAAACCATCAGCGGGCAACAATGTGTCAAAACAGAGTCAATGAATTAGCAACGTTGGCCACAGAATGGTCATTTAAATATCGATTCAGTCATTGACTCTTTTGCAAGCAAAAAGGCCAGAAGGGCTTTAATAAATTAATTGAGAATATTAAAGTAGAAATCTGGTTAATAAAACCAAATGTGATGTGTTAATAAATTTTCTAATAATTACATAAAAGGTTACAAATAATCAAAAGTTGGGCTCTCCTTATATTTATTTAGTTCGGGGTGGTGGCGCCTCTGAGTAGATATCTTGAAGAGGCGCTATATCAAGTATTTTTGATTGATTTTGATTGATTTAGTTCAGGGTGGGAACCTGGGTCATTTGTCCCCCCCCCGTTTCCCCTCTCAATGGGCCTATATATAATATATAATGGTCTATATCATAGATATAAAAACCATAGATTGCGCTTACGGTTTTAAACTCGAGGTTAAGGAGCTGCCATCTTGACGCTCGATGTGTTTTCGATATCGATTTTTATGCAAAAATTTCTTCTTGCGCGGCAATTAACTGCTGTAATCAGCAAATTAAAGGAACGCCACAGTCGTTTCATTTCTGAGTAAATTTATTTTTATACTGACTTTTATTCTGCCGATTGAGCGAGATTCTGATTAAATTGCAAGTAAATACAAGTGAAGATGGACTGTATCAAGCGAAATACCCATATCGTTAACCATAAGCTCACCCAAACTATATATGCGTACATTCATACATACACACATACATACATACATACATACATACATACATACATACATACATACATACATACATGCATACATACATACATATATACATACATACATACATACATACATACATACATACATACATACATACGTATGTGCGTACGTACGTGCGTGCATGCATTCATGTATGTATGTATGTATGTATTCATGTATGTATGCATATATACATACATTGCATATACCTACATACATGAACGCATACAAACTATATATGCGTACATACATACATACATCAGTCAGTCAGTCAGTGTTTTATTCAGTAAAACAGCATAGATCATAATACAAATGTTTTGAGTAATAACCTACAGTACTGTTGCTGATCACCAAGGGAGACCCAAATAGGGACTGTATAGCCCCCCTAGTTAGGGCCACCCCCCACATTAAGTAGAATTCTAGTAAGTCAGATGACCGTACATCGGTAGATCGGTAGTTTTAGCTATTTAAGCATTTCAGAACTATAACGAACTTAACTACCCTTAACTATATTCAAACAATCGCAGGTTACAGGCTAGAATATCTACGGTTCATGTACAATAGCAGTTTAAACACTGTTACAACAATGTTACAACAATCGTAATAAGCATATTTAGTATTAAAGGAATATTAATGGAACCAAGCAATCCTATTTCAACCAAGGTAGACTCGTGACCAATCGTATTATATCCTACTCTAAGCTTCTGGTCATTTAAGATCAGATCTGTAGAATGAATTACCTAAATTTATATATAAATTGCTGAATATTTGTCACAATGCGTATCTCAAGCGGTATATTGTTCCAAATTTTTGGGCCCATGCATTTTATGGATGCGAGTCTGAAGTTAGTTCTCGCGAGTGGGGTAAAGAGAGTATTTGGGTGTCTCAATATGTGCAGATTTTCATTTGGTTTGGGTGGGAAATAATGACGGAAAGATCGAGGTAGTAATTTGTTTGAGAATTGATACATAAGTAGTCCAACTTGCAATATTCTTATTTTTCTATTCTTAGTATTTCCTTCTCTTGAAATTCACTTTCTAGATGTGCATTATACGGCAAGTTAGCTAAAAATCTTATCGCTCTTTTTTTAAGATATGCAGGTTGTTTAAGTTAGATTTATATGCAGTGACCCATATGATGTTACCATATGTAAAGTAAGGATATATGAGGGTATAATAGAGAGTGGCTCGCGTCTTTGCCGGTAGAATTTTTAAAATTTTAGTCAGTATGCCAAGAGTTTTAGCAATTTTTGATGATATTGCCGTTATGTGGTCAGTCCATGATAGATGTTGGTCTACATAGACACCTAGAAATTTGGTTGAAATGACCTGTGTGATGAAAGTATTCATGATAGTAAGCGTAGGTAAATGCTGCGGTGGGGTTTTTCTATGAGATCTAAAAAGTATGAAGTTAGTTTTATCTAAATTGAGAGTGAGTTTGTTTGTTGTAAACCATTCGGCTATATTATTGAGCTCGTCATTAGTTTGACTAATCAAAGTTTCTAAACATGGATGCGAATTAAATAAATTAGTGTCATCTGCGAAGAGTATAATGAACAGACTAAGAGCAACAGAAGGCAGGTCATTCATGTAAATGATAAATAATAGTGGTCCCAAGATGGAGCCTTGCGGGACTCCATGTTTTATTGTTAATAGAGTAGAAGAGGCATTTCCAGATTTCACCAATTGCTGTCTGTCTTGGAGATAGCTTTTAAACCAGCGATTGAGCTATATTCACAAAATATGTATTTAATTCGGTAGCGATCGCTATCGGATCAGTTGTAGGCACTCCATCAACCAATAATGATTTAATATGCTCATGTTTCGCATCACTACCATTGTCTAACAGGGATCTAAGGATCTGCCATGTTTTTTTCAAGTCTTGGCTATATTTTGAGAATTCAGCGTCTAAGTAATTTTTTTCTGCTTGTATTTTTACTTTTTTGAAATAATTTCTATACCTGGTGTATTTAGTTTTGTTGGCTACGGACGGGTCCTTTATAAACTTAAGGTGGAGTTTCGATTTTTTAGTACATGATTTGATAAGTCCTTGTGTCATCCAAGCCTTTTTTGGCAACATCCTTTTATTCTTTTTGCGTATAATTAACGGGAAGGCTCTATTATATTCTTTTTGGTAGTTAGATATGAATATCTGATATGCCTTGTCAATATCTAAGTTGCCGCATGCATCAATGGTTTGTGTCCAGTCGGTACAGCCAAGAGAATCTAGGAAGGAATTTGTTGCATCTGGCGAAAAGATCCGTTTGGTCATAGAGGTTAGACAGTGTTGGACTGTCAAATCGTAATCAAATATAGCCAGAATTGGTAAATGATCAGATATATCCGATATCAAGATAGACGATAACTTTACCTTTTTCCAAATATTAGTAAAGATATTATCAATTAAAGTCGTAGTAAATTCAGTAATGCGCGTCGGATGTGTAATAATGGGAAGGAGATGGTGCGATAACAGGCAATTTAGAAATTCTTCTGTTGGTCTGTGTGTAATGTTTTTTAAGAGGTCTATATTAAAATCATCGACCAGTAAATGCTCCTTCGATTTCTGCTTGATGTTACTTATGAAAGATTCCATTTCGGTAACAAAGTCATTGACGTTCTGATCGGGAGGGCGATATATAACTCCTAGAACTGTGGTACCTTTATTATGCAATATTCGAAGAGTAAGATACTCAAAAGAATTATATGGGTTTGCTTTGGAATCGTTAGACATAGTTTCAAATGTCAGATCTTGTCTAATCAGAAGGCCAGCACCTCCTCCCCTGCCCTCGGATCGTGCCTTATGTATCAAGTTGTACCCTGGTATGCTCAAACAGCTGGCTTGTTCTTCGTCTAACCAAGTCTCTGTGAACGCTATTATAGAGGCCGGAACAACCTGTAGGAGGTCAGTAATTTCAGTCACTTTGTGCAGCATGCTGCGACAATTTCTATGTAGGATTGATAGTTGTACAGTGGATTGTTCAAGTTCCGAAGTTAAGGATTGGGGTATTGCGTAAGTAGGAGAATATGGAAGGTCGTTAAAGAAGTTTAGGTCAGGGTCCAAATCCAAGTTATTGATAAGAGCTTGGTTCTCTGTCTCTGGCGAGAAGATAATTAAGTCGGGCTGTTTTCCTGTGGCTATGCTAATATGATTATCGTTCACTGTACCGTCATCGAGTGCGTTACCTGTGCTAATATCTATGCGGTTATTCATTGCCTGTAAAGCGTACAAAAAAATCAAAAAGTTTCTTAACTACTACGCTAAACTAGACTAAATCTATTAGGCTTAGTAAAGGATGATAGCTTCGCTATTGAGCCTTTTTCACATCCCAGAGGCTGCGCGCAAACTGATAACTTAGAAGTATTTTATAATTGCCTTAATGGAAGCTTCTCATCGGCGAATTTAGTTTATATTGAAACAATTTGGTGTGCAGAAGTTTGATATGCTTGTTAATTTACTAAGAATCATGACACTGGTCGAATCATGACAATACTAACGGTTATTGTCTCCAGCGCATAAGGTATAATAAGAACACAATTCGACACTATAATCAACTAAGAAACATTTGAAAATAACGAGACCTAACAGCTTACAAGAACATATATAAGCAAACGTAACATAGGTTAATCTGTATAGTATCACATCATAGTCATCTAACACAAAGTAGTCATCTTTCAGTGCACATCATTTGAGATATACGTAAGGAAGATTCGTGTAAATGAATGGCCATGGTCACTGCAACCATACTCTGGATAGCAGAACAAGAAGGAGAGGAAATAAAGATAAACGAAGAAAGTATTCACCATCTGGCAGGAAGATCTTGATGGTGGCTGGGAGGAATAGAGAAAACATGTGTCCTCATGCTGTTCTTGTTCTTGGAAACCTAGGTGAATCCGTGAAGATAGCGACTAGGTGTTTACATTGGCAGATCGCAATTCCATTCGGGCTGGGAGTGTATTTGGAGGGTCCAGCTGGTGAATCAAGGACTTTGAAAGTTCCACCAGTTGTTTCAAGGAGAGGATTTTCGTAGGTTTCTCTTCTTGGGAGCTGGTTTTCTTCACTGATACACATCCGCCCGAAGTCCATGTGGCATGGAGCTTGTCTACCCTTACCAGCCTTCTTGTTTCCGCGTAGATTTGGGCATTCATGTGAGTCAAATGTTCTGCAATGTAAATCCTTGCGGCTCCTAGTAACGGTTTTTCTTTAAGGACTTTCTTTGCAGATAGTATTTTGTCGCGGAGCATCTTAGTTGTAAGCCCCACAATCAGAGGGCGATGGAGGGCCTTTCTACGAACCGGTATGCGGTAGGCGAGGGAGATGTCTTCTGAGGTGACATTCAGACCTAGAGATGTGTTGCATAAGTCCAAGAATTCTTGGTGGAATGGTTCGTGTAGCTGGCGAGACCACGCGGGTTTTGGATGCTGCGTCGAGGATATTGCAGAGGAAGGTTTTTCATGAAGCTCGTGAATGACCAGGTTCATCTGCCTTGAATAATTTTCAATGTTGTCAATTTTTAACTGCAGATCATTGTTATCATGTTCAAGAGATGAAATCCTTTTCTCCTGTTCCCGAAATTTCCGTTCAGTATCTTTAGTGGACTCGCCAGTAACACGCTTAACAATTTCCTCGACGGTCGCATTTAGATTTGATGTTATTTTCTGAACAATGATGTCGATAAGTGGGGTAACCTTTGTCATTAGTCCATCCCACATCGCTGTTGCAACTTTATCGTCTTGTAGGAGCTCGACTAGCTCATTCGCCCTAAGTCCTCTCTTTGCCATCGTTCGTGTGTTGTAGCGGAACTATTCGCAAAATAATATGTTCTTACCAAAATTTTTAAATTTTATTGAGAAGCTGACTTTTAAAATTTTTTGTCATCATCGTTAACGCCCCTCAACCGAGATGCGACTCTACTCACGAACGGCCATCTAGCGAGTCTGTATGTGTGTATGTATGTATGTATGTATACATACATACGTATGTAAGTACTTACATACATACATACATACATACATAACTACATACATAGATGCATGCATGCATACACATGTGCGTGCGTGCATGCATGCATGCAGACATACAAACATGCGTGCATGTATACATGCGCACGTACATAGTGATGGGCAATTGTCCGGGGGGCAAATGTCCTAGTCAAAATCGGGGTACTATTGTCCGGGGGCAATTGTTCTACACTCGATAAATAACATCTCTTATTTAACGTGTTCACTAGGACAGTACCAGCGCATAGTGCGCCTCTGAGTGGATATCTACAAGGGGCTCTATATAAATGCTCGATTACATCATATATTAATTCGTAGTAATGTGACTGAGCATCAACAAGCGGTTCGTAAGCTTGCAATTAATGTGGAAATGCTCTTTAATTAAGGGTTTTAATCATTACATTACCATATATATGAAGATATGAATATATGTTATTTATAGTAGCATACGAGTGGTAAGATGGAGGACCGTCGAATGCGCCGCTTTATGCCGAGCGTATAGGCTAAGCGCAATCCAGTGTATATTAAGATCAGTGGTCTGTATATGTATATATATATATATATATATATATATATATTAATATATATAAAAAATATATATACTGACCAGACGCCGGTGGTTGTACGTGAGAGATTTCATTTAAAAGTTGCTTAGATTCAGAACGGTAGACCACCCAGTTCTCCCTTCCTGATTTCAAATCACGACGAACAGACTGTGAGTCTTCGAACGCGTGACGCAATCAATGTTCATCATGTCTTTCACGAAACTCAGAAGACAATTGCTATTGTCCAGTCATATGAACAATAGAAAAGTTGCAGCTAATCACGTGTCGTCGTTCACTAATCCGACAACGGTGCCATTCTTTTGTTTTGAATATATATCAAAAATATCATGTCTTATTTGGGAGTAATCCGGGATGGAGGGATGTAGAGTCGATGTTCGTCCTATCACAATCTCTGTCCTATATCCATAGGGTTCTAAATGAGCATAAATCTCTGCTCTCTCTCTCTCTCTCTCTCTCTTTCTCTCTCTCTCTCTCTCTCTCTCTCTCTCTCTCTCTCTCTCTCTTTCTCTCTCTCTCTATGTCTTTCTTGTTTGCTTCTTTCCTATTTTCTACCTCCCTTCTTTCTTACTAACTCACTTGCATCCATTTAATCCAATGCTCTTTCATGCACTCTCACTGTCTATCTCAGTGTCTGTGTGTCTGTCTCTGTCTGTCTGTCGTCTTTCTGTCTCTCTGTCTCTCTGTCTCTCTCGCGGCTGTATAGTCATTTATAGGGAGCCATTGTTGTATATGTAATGTATCATGTGTGCATTGTGTAACAACCTTACAGCAGGACAAACCCCCTCCCCAGGATCAACAGCAAAGTTCACAGTAGCAAAAGCTGTTGGACAACGAGGGCTATTTTGCCAAGGTATTAAGAGTCAGTTCACCTCGACCCACACTTCTTTAGAAAGACAACATCGATCATTAACATCATTTCGTTAGTCTCAGGATCTGCTTTAAGGTATAATGTACGCATATAGACATAGGTGTATCGAGCTAGTTGCGTGTGCGTTTCTGTGTGTGTGTGCGTGTAGGTCCGTAGGTATGTCTAGGTGCGTGTGTGTGAGTGCGTGTAGGTGTGTGTGCCTGCGTGTGCGTGCGTGCGCTTGTGTGTGTGTCCTGGTGATTACTGTGATGATTATAGCGCCATGTGTTTCGTATCAAGTGGACGGACGTTTAGGAGACTCAATAAATTCACTTGAAATATTTCGCATTACGGGCTGTGGCACACAGCTGCTGCTGCTGCTGCTGCTGCTGCTGCTGCTGTATCCCACGTATCATTCACTTCCCGCTCACCGCCACAACTACGCGGTATAACCCAACCATGCGTTCACGCTTTGAATTACCACGTTAGACTGCAATATAATTTCCCACGCTGAAAGTGCGTTGGATGTTAGGGTTGTCCTACTCGCTTTAGCGTCAGGGATGCAACGTAATGAAGTGCAAAACATCGAAATTTGTTTTTTTATCGTCAAAAGAGTTAATTATTAAGGCATTTTCTTACTAACAGAAGCATGCGTACGCTTTAGCGAAAATTCTAAAAAATGTGCTAATGGCAAGTCAAGATAGTGTATTGTAAAGCTCATCAAACGTTTTATTGTACTTTTTGTGTCGGACAAATGATTATGATTAAGTAGTTTAATCATTGCAACTTTGAAAATAAAGTCAACGATACGGTTTAATTAAGACTAAAGAAAACACATTCACGGCGGATCAAGACCTCTCTTTCTCATTTTATCCAATTGTCAATCAAGTGTTTCGACTAAGTTGGTCTAAATCAACCTTTTTGTCTTGCGATCCTCTGATAATAGTTACAAGGTTCTGGCGACCCCAGCTATAAAATTCATTTGGTTACTGTGTTCCCCGCATTTTTACTACCATGCATTTTCATTCTGACCCTTTCATCATAAATACACCTCACACATGACAGCATAATCAATCATCAATGAACAGAACAGTCTATAATTCGTTATTGGTAAAATTTTTATTAAATAAATCATAGTGCAAGAAATAAGCATTCGTTTTAGTCTCTATAGTGGAGCAGTTAGTGCTGTGATAATAATTACATAATATTAAACATGAGAAAGTATACGCAGACAAATGTTTACACATTCCTGAAGGTTCCAGTCGAACCCTGGAAAATCGCAAGACGACCCCCATGGGAGTCGCGACCCACAGGTTGAGAACCGCTGGTCTAAAGATTCTAAACCCAGTCAAGAGCCATAGGGCCTATAGGGTTTTTGAAAATCATCGGCCGGGTTAACTTACAAGTTGAGTCGATCGATGCTTTCGCAGTCCAGTTAAGTTGAGAAAACAGCCAATGAAGGCAGATTGATTTATCTGAATCTGCCGATTGAATGATTTTATAGAAGAGGAGCCTTTTTTTAAAAGGGCTGGGAAGCACTTAACAGTGAGCACTTCTCAACTCATGGGTTCCGGGCTCAGCCGGTGCCGTGAGTAAAAAATAAAGAGATAAGACGAAATTAAGTTCTGCTGGACGTGTGGTATATATTATAGGCCTATAGGCCTATCGTGAACCTGCAATTGCGTTAGTATAAGGGTGTCGTGCTCTGAAAACGGGTGAGGATTTCTGATCTAGTAAACCGTTAACCAAGAGCGTCAATGGAAAGACGTATTACATCTGCTCCAGGATGCGCTATAGCTATGTCAGAGAGTTCATCATCGGCAACGTTAACGTCATATATACTAGTAGATTCGGTTCAAATGTTAAGAACTACGTTCTGTAGAGTTAACGTATAGTAATTCCCATAGCATATATATAGGCCTATATATAATATATATATAAATATTCACACCAATGCATATATATGTATATGTATATATATATATTATATATATGCATGCGCAGAGGATTCATGTGTTTGCTGTCTAGTTCTACTCCTCGTCAGATGTTTCCATCAACAATAACCTTGGAAACTTCACAGCACCCGCTAATAAACCTATGCCATATATACATTTATATATATGGACATTTATATAATATGTGCATATATATATATATATATAAAGCACGCGTAGATGTGATATATGATGGCTTAGGGCTAAAACATATTATACTATTAAGAGTGGGCTGAGGCGCTATCAGGGCACCGGCGTAGATAACCTTTGACCTGGCCTATAGGTCTCTCTCTCTTCCAACCGAATTTATCCTCACAACAGGCCTTAGAATAGAAGAGCGAGAAGGTGGAAGAGGAGGAGGAGGAGGAGGAGTAGGAGGAGGAGTAGGTGGAGTAAAAAGAAGGAAGAGGCGGCAAAGGCGCGTTGTTTTTTTAAACGAGGGGCATAATGCGGCTCGTCCGGAGTTTGGGCTATAGGATTACGCCGGTGGAGTAGGGGAGGCGTAGCTGATTGACATCGCACATGTGTGAAGCCCTGTACCCTCTCCAGCCCCCTCCACAAACGCCATAGAGCGCTACCTCGAATATGACCCCGTGACCAATCCAGGCAAACTGCATAACCTTATCCTTGCCTCACTCCTTCCTTCCTGTGAAAGGCTCCCGCAGGGATCAGGTCCGTATCACCCAGCTGCGAAGGATGTTTTTCCACGTTCGACAGCTTTAGTCATAATGCCGTCTGTTTCAAAGGATGCAGCTGAGGCTTGTGGGATTTCTTGACGTACGACTCGTCTATTAGTAGTATTTTCTATTTAACAACGCTGTGTCATAAAACGATTTATTAACGTCGCCCCCCTCCTCTTCCTTTAGCCAGACTTCTGACTGGCACCATCTGACTATGACGTAATCGCCAAACTAGACTCTTAGGCAAGTGGTTCGTGCATTATTATAGTAAAACTGTCGTCTTTTGTCATGGTGGTTTCAATCCACTTCATTATAAGACACAAAAATAATAATCCCGGGTCTCGGCTTTCTACGCGCAAGACTTAAGTTACAAGCAAAAACAATTCGGATCGTGGTCTAGAGATTATTCAATTTTAAACAAGGGCGTCAGTATAGCTAAGCTTTCAGAGTCCCATGCATGCATGCATCATTACAAGATATTCAGCAACTGTGTAAAAATTGAAAATGGGAGAACAATTAGGGTGCTTTATAATCATAAACCCTATAGACGACTAACCCAAGGACGCATCATTTCAGCTTTTTCAAGCGGGTGAAACATTTCAAGGGGACGGACACTTGGCCAGCATGTTGAACTTTGCATCTAATCTACATGTGAGAAACTGTAGGACAAGACGTGTGCATCTTGACACAAAAACATTAGTTAAGTCTTAATGGATTTATTTATACTTGCAAGAAAAAAAACATAAAAGTATCTTAAACAAACGCAATTTCTTCAAAGTGTAGGCCTATAATAGATGATATATAATCTATGGGTGAGTGAAATGACCCCTCTTCCCCAAATAACGTCCCTGGACTATATAGCCTGCGTCAGCACGGAGACTACGCTTACAGATTACAATGACAGTTTTACCCGAAACTAGCGTCCGAAATGTTGGATGAACTGCTCTTGATAATATTGCTTGCAAGGTTTCGTGAGTATATCTGTATATTGAGTAATTCCATCGACACCTCTCACAATTTTATTCATTAGCCTGCTTACTTTAGTGAATGTCTAACCATTCTTTCCTAGCAGAGCTTTTATATTTTTTTCTCCATCCGGGAAAGATGCTTACAGTAAATAGGCCTAAATACTCGAAATACCTAAGAGCGCTACTCGAAGGTTAAGCGTAGGGAATCCGCTTACTCACGAGCGCTGCGTCGTGTCAGTAGGCTAGACAGGCAGACAAAGAGTGACAGACACTCAATCAGCCAGACAAAATGAGCTTGTATACGACAAAAGTAGTGCCAAAAAGAGATTGCATCTATCCTCGTGTGTGCATAGTTGATCTGTGTTGTTGACATTTAACGCTGAGTTTTAATTCCAAAGGCGGTCGTTAATACCTGGAGGTGGCCGAGACTAGAAGGACTTACACAGAGGCATTACATAGATCTATGACGGAGAGGCATCTGTCTCACAGATCGACCAGTCTGTCCTCACATACTATCGCTCAGTGTCTAAGTAGACGTCTATAATTGCTAACCAACATATAGAAGGCAGGTCCATCCACTCAGCTGTGTCGAAGAGTTTATGTCCCGTGTGTGCAGGTGTGCATGTGTAGTTTAACAATCACCAGAGTACCTGCTGTGAACCAAATTGGCATCTAATTTATCAATAATGAGAGAAGAGTGAAAGTATTATTCTATGATTTTTTTAATTGGAAAGTTATTTTCTATAAATGTCGCTAAGCAACAGCAGCATCATTATTGGTGTTGTCTTTGTTATTATCATCATTACGTTGTTGTGGTTGTTGCCGTGATAATAATAATAATAATAATAATAATTATTATTATTATTATTATTATTATTAATAACATTAACAATAATAATAATTAATAAAATAATTATAAAGATATTGAAACTAATCATATTAATTATTATTATTAGACCCATAATTATCTTTATTATTAACATCGTTGTCGTCATTATCATTAGGCCTACTAGACCTATGAATACTATCTCCAGTGGTCTCCACCATGATCATCGCTGGAATAACATGAAGAGAACGAGAGGAGGAAGTCGAGCGAAAGTAGAATAACTATTAGCAGCCTATAATGAAGAATGCACAGGATGCAAAAACCAATAATTATGACGAATACAAAGAAGAGTAACAGGACTGTGAAAAGGAAAGGAATATGCATGAAAATAACATAAAACATTATGTGAAATGACTTCGCAGAGAAAGAAGAATGCGACGTAAAATTTGAAGGTTGGTAAGGATAATGTGGCACGAAGAATATGAATACGGAGAAGATAAGGAACAATAGGAACAAAAGCAATGACAGGGACAGGAAAGAAAGGCACACACAAGGAATAAGACAGTTAATACCACGGAACATTCCAAATACATGCACTGCAAACATGATAGGAACTGTGGAAATATGGATAAAAAGACAGAAATTCTGGGATCCTGTACACATCGAAATTCCTGGCCCATAGGCCCCTAGGCAGACAGAGCAGTTGCGGGCCTCTTAGACGGAAGTAGGCCATAATGGTAAATATATGACAAGCACGGTAATATGAGATACATGATTTTTAAACTGATTTGAGTCATAGCCAGCAATATTAAATAAGTGATAAACTTTGAATAATTGATAATAATATTTTTTGTAAGTTGATTACTGGCCCGGATCGCATGGTCGTTGCTACCCATCCCTCTCGGCGGGCCTGCCAATAAACTATTATTTCCTAGTGTTGCACGGTGGTCGATTGTTTAGAGCGGTGCGCACTGCGTGAGCGGGTTCGACCCTCGTCATTCTGTAGGTACCTTGAGCAAGTTCTTCGTGCACAATTGCCCTGCAGTAGCCTACAACTGAAATTGCGCCGTCGAGACGTGTGCACTTCTGAGCAAGAAATGCTTGAAGAAGGGCGATATCAAAACTCAGAATAAATAAATAAATATTTAATCTAGCAAACATGAATTCCTTATATAGGCCTACTGCTATGACCGTCCTCAGGTGTTAAACCTTTGAAACTGGGCAACGCATATGGCTATTAAATTAAAGCTGCCACACTGGTGTGTTTTTGGTTCTTAAAGGCGCACGTATCTTATCGACTATGACAATGGCTTTGTAAGTCATCATAAGTAATAGTCAACGGTAAAAAAGCTTAGAAATCACGAAGGCATTTAGTAAAATTGGGCAAAAGCACGGCTAATTAACGGCATGAAATCAGGCTTTTAATTGCTAAGGTCCGACAATAATGCAAATAAGTAAGGCGTCAGTGTAAAAACACATGTCCAGGCATCTAATTAAGTTTGTAGTTAGGCCTACTACAATTTTGTCAATGCAATCATCAATTAATCATTGTGATCCTAATAAAGCGCCCCCTCAGATGCGTTGCCGACTACTTCGACTATTTGGACCGACTACGGTTGAAAAAAAGGAATTCAAAGAAGACTACAGAATACAGGCGATGAATTTCTAGGCAGTTGGCGAAGGAGTTCTTGGAAGCCCATTCTAGATGTTCATATCAATAACAAAGATCAAAGCAGCGATGCTCTGTCTCTGTGTAATGTCACTCTAAGGTGTCAGTCTGTTAGATTCAACTTTCGACACTTAGTAAGTTTCTGCAATTGTAGATCCTCATTGCATTTAGCACCAAAATTAATATAGATCTGGTCTGTAAAACTTCGAAGCCGGGACGAAACAGGTCAGTTCCAAACGTCGTGTTGCATTAATTAAAATAAATTTGCCCAAAATCACGGAATTCACGGTTTCGTTAGTTTCTACCATCCACATAGTCATCATTAGATGCATATTTCGAGACATACACAGAATAAGGCATTATGTGTTCATTTCTTCAAGGGCAGGATATCTCTGACAAATTTCTGGCAAATCCCTTTGATTGCTGCAACGCACTTTTGGTCAGTAGGCCTATCGCCGCCTATTGCAAGGTTAAACACGTTAATACTCCGGAGTTCAGAGGAACTCTTTGGCCAAAGCTGCAGCTAGTTCGTCCATATATGTAAATGGCTATGTGAATGTTCACGGTTTTTATGTAGCGATGTATGGCCTTGACCCTGCCTATATTTCAATTAATTAATGGATAAAATCCTTCACCACCACCCCCCGTTTGAATAGACGTAGTACGTGCTAGTCTGAGATTGAAATCTATGATTATGAGCAGATGTCGGAGGGGCAGTGGGGTGACGAACCGAATCATCGATCTCTTAACACACATAACTATATATATATATATATATATATATATATATAGGCTTACGTTCTAACGAATGTAGCCACACATTAGGTTTACTCATCTCTTTATTTGCATCGAATATCGCAACAATCACCTTAAAACAATTCAAAAGTTCGGCAAAATTCGATTCAATGGCTGAAAAAATTAATTCATGCTGCAAAAACAGTCGACAGATTCAAAAACTCTAGAAGTTTGGCAACAACAAAATATTACGCTAAACGTAAATAAACCACAAACAATCAGAGACGACTAAATGCATGTCTAGATGCAATTGCATGTGAGTTGTTGTACAACCGATTCTGTGTAAAAACTGTTGAGAAATAAAGCTACACAATCCACTCAAACGTTGTTTGGCATATTGCACTGGATCCAAGTAGCGTAGAACTACAGCAGTAGGCCTAACTATGACGAACAATGTTATTCTTCACAGGCAAATGAATTTAAAGCGATTTAATCGCAAACTTGGTTGAAAAGCTTAACTAATGTCACAGGGGCGTCAACCTCCCCCCGCCTGAGTGATGGAGGCAAACTCACGGTCCAAAGTGCCAGGAAGACGAGATATTCCCCTAAAACGCAAAAAATGTCCCACTACCTGAAATTTGAGGCATTTGCCCCCGGACCCCCTATCTGGACGTCCCTGTAATGTCACACGTAGGCTGCCTAGAATTCAGCTAAATACATAAAGTGAAATGTAGTTTTCTCAAGTTACAACAAATCGACAGATAAGTGATAAAGAATTTCGTCCTTTGTAGACTTAAGATGCAAGTGTTTAACATTTCAGATTGTCTTACATCGGCGATATATCTCACATTCGACATAATGCAGACATAGTTCTGGATAATTTTGAAACGAAAGCCATTAATTAATTGCAGAACATACAAATCATTCTTTTGGAAATTATTTCATTACACCACAAGTCAAACCAGTCGATTGTTAAAGTGTTGATGGCGCAACTTTGGCCTCGTGAAAAGTACATAATGTAGATGTATTAAACAAAGAAGTCGTACGATCTCAATTATAGTTAAAAGCAATTCATAATGGTTTTCATAAACTCTGCCTTTTGATTGCATCCCCTCAATCAATCCAAATTTCACTAAGGCAATTTAATTTGTAATGCAGGGTGGGTCAATGGCCTTATTGAACTACTGTATAGGGATAATAGGGCTACTTGTAAGTTCTAGATGCACAGTTTTACGCTGGTAAAACAAAAACACCCAGTTTAAGTAACTTAAATAACAGTTGTCTGCATACAATCGTCTAGGCCTGAAGTGGAGATATTCTAGGTCTTTGTAAGACAGTACAGCCAAACTATATCATCAAAACCATGTTCATATGCGTAGGCCTACATGCCTACAGAATAGTTAATTGGATAATGCGAATGGCACACAATGGACACAATTAGGCCTAAATGTAATACAGAGGCCAGACCATAACGTGCACTATGCGCAACGGATGCTGTTCCGAAATAGAGAAACACGGATCAACTACTATTTTCGTTTAGGATCTTCTTGTTGCTTGCTATTGTTGTTTACGAAGGCCACGATTAGCAAGGCGTTTATCAAGGGTCAGACATTCACAGCTCCGTCAATTTCACATGACCTTTAGCTGAGGGGTTCAGGTCACATAGGTGAAAGGCCCCCACGCTGGTAAAACAAAAACACCCACATCTAAAGACACAGACTAACGATCTGTAATATATAAGTTACTTAAATAGTTGGTTTGTGTGTAAGCTATGCTAGAGCATTATTTTGGTCATCGTTGCTGTTGAGAGACAGATAGCCGGGAGATGAGGAGTGCAAGGCACTCGTCCGTCGACCATCGTCGTCCTCAGCTGTTTCTCATTGCAGATCCGAGGGGTTAACCGTAGCGGACATGAGGTCAGACGGAGTTCAAGAGGTCGTCGCCAGATAAAAATGGCCTCCTTCGACGGAACACTTCGTTTAACTATGAATTATCATCCCTTAGGTCCAGACGTGTCCAGCACCGGGCCCCTTCTGGTATAGGGCCGGTTTCCCTCTCGTCAGCAGTCGCCGAACGCGGCAATAAAATTTAAGTCCCGAGCGCACAGGACGAAGACCGAGAACTAGATCGACCTCTCGACCGCTGGATGACCGACGACCTCCGACGCTAGATGGCCGGCGACCTTTCGACCGGGAGATGGAGTCAAGTAACGTCCTACGCAGACTGACATGCAGCCTGACGTTGTAACAACACACCCACCAATAAAGATGTAATTCCAAGGGTTATCAGACGGTTACCGGGCGCCCCAGAGGTTGCGACCGCTTTGACCCGAACCATTCATCTTGGTAGATGCCTACCAGTGAACGACTAGCGCACTCTAGCGGATATACTTTCCCGTTGGTAATGTCCGATTTGTATGACGATACTCTTCTCTAATGTTCCACTTGTAGATCTGGTTATTGCTGCTCTTGCAGTGTCAGTGTTGTTAGCCCCACGGACTTCATAACTTAGCCTATCATACGTATCATGTCAAGCATGGTAGAACTTCAGCAGAACCTTTCAAGTGACCCACATTGAAGAACCTCTTCATTGTATGTGTATACATGTAGCTACTTGATAAGCGTGTGCAACAAGCCTATAAAATTTAATACTCTGAGAATTCATTGGTCACATCAGCATCAGGAAGCGCTTTATTATTGCTTGGAGATATTTTCGCACTCTGCAGACCTTGTATACAAACTTAACAAATGCACATGAACGCCAAGTAGGTCACAGCCCCCACAAAGAATAAATTCCATTAAGAAATGTACACTTTCAGCACAATTAAACTAACTGCTTCAAAATTGTCAGGGTGGTGTGGTGTACTTATTAAAAGTTTAAATGTGCCAAACTAATGTAAACTCAATGTATACAAAATGTTATTGCTATAAAATGTCCGTAACAATTGCAAACCTCATGTTGAACATGAACTCAGTTTAAAGCAGTTATGCCCATATGTGCTCACTGGATTTATTTCAAAAAGTGCAATCCACTTAAAAGAAATGCAAACAAATATGTGGACTATTTACAAAATACAAATTTAGAAAAAATTGCAATGTACACGTGGTTCAATTAAAACTAGAACAGAAACTAAATTAAAAAACACGCTAAGCGTCATTATTGTAATTGAACTGCAATTGTCTACAGAAAACAGTGTTTCACACTCGTAAAAATATAAAGGTTGTAAAAAAGAAACACAAAATATTAAATCTACTAAAAAATCTTACAGGATCACAAAATTCATTACAATTCAGCTTGCACAAAGTTTCAAATTTCTATAGATGAGGCAGAACGCATTCGGCGCAAACATACTGAGCGGCACTTTCGGTAGAGTAGAGTTACTCAGACTTTCACAGTTACAGTTTACTGGGGAAGTCAGCCGAAAAATTAACACAGGTATTAAACAAATACCGCAATCTTTGAATAAGAATCAGTGACTTTATATAGGAACTTCAGCTGTAAAAAACTAATTTTGCGACAGCCCTTTCAAATATTTATTCTTAGCATGTGAATAAACTTCCCACCACAGGTTCTTGCGACATGTTGACATCTGTCGGATATATACATATATATATATATATATTATTGCGCCGTTCTCTTTCATGGCTTTAGTACTGATGAACCGGCTGGCTTATACTTCACAACACAGGGTCACAGACTCTGGTTTCTACCCCTCCAACTTCTGAACGCTAGGCCAAGCGATGGGTTACAAAAGTTCAACGGGTCATACTGAGTCAACAGCCTGCCTGACCGACAGAAGATCTTTACAATTTTCAATCCTCTGCAGATGGTGCATACACTTACACAAAGGCGGCACATTCTGACTCTCCATGTGAGGACCAATGCCATGACAGCGTGCATAACTGCATATTATACTATATCTGCAAATATGTATACACACAGTATATATATATATATATATATATATATATATATATATATATATATATATATATCGCGTGAGCAAGACTGCTCAAGCGATAAAAAGACATAATGCTGAGGTCAGTATTTACTGCAAGCTTGCAGTTCTTGTATGATGTTGATAAAAGCTTGCAGTTCTTGGATGCTGTGATAAAAGCTTGCAGTTCTTGTATGATGTTGATAAAAGCTTGCAGTTCTTGGATGCTGTGATAAAAGCTTGCAGTTCTTGTATGATGTTGATAAAAGCTTGCAGTTCTTGGATGCTGTGATAAAAGCTTGCAGTTCTTGGATGCTGTGATAAAAGCTTGCAGTTCTTATATGGTGTTACAAATAATGTGGGTGTTAAGTTTAGAGCATTGTGGGACAAAACATTACTACACGCTAAGCAGAATGGCATGTACTTGGGAGCATGCAAATGAGTCCACACTATATATATATATTTTGGTAAATGGTAAAATATATATATAATATATATATATATATTATATATATACATATCTTCATTATTTAAGAAATTGAAATAAATTGCATTCTTTCAAGGTAACCATTCAAAAGCACCACTCCCAACTCCAGCCTAGACAAAAAAGTAAGTTTTCACGTTGACATTAAATGTACTATTACACAATTTATTGAACAGAGCTAACTCCATAGAAAGGTCATTGCAAACCCTATAAAGCCTTTCACAATAGTATACATATATTAACACAATATATAATCTATATTTATATTCATAGTTATATATATATATGTATGTATGCATTTCTGAACAAGTGATAATTATGGTCTATATCTCAATGATGTCATGTATTCAGCAGAATAAGCACCATGCAATAACACCTCAAGCACCACAGACTACAAAATTATCCAAAACACATCTAGATGATTTTCAGCCTTTGATTCGTGTGCAAATACATTTGGGGTACAGTAACTAAAAAGCACATTCATACACATTGCACATATGGAGATTAATTTACTTGTGCAAATGGCGATATATAATCGTTTTAGTTGGACTGCAAATAGTCAGACCTATGCGTTCATCCTTACATCTTTTTATGTAGAACATCGTTGGAAGTGTAGGATTTTTGATGATTCAGAAAATGCAAGCGGAAGTAACGTGGGGAATAAACAAGAATCCGGTGCTCAACTATAAAATTATTCTAACATGCTTTCTCTTTCTTTGATAATCGTTTGTCATTCTCTGCACATTTTGGTCGGTACTTGTCACCATTTAGTCAAAAATTTCGGGAAACAACAGATTTTAGAAGTTATCAGAGCTGTTCAGAATTATATATTCCGAAATGGTGTACTTGAGTGAACCAGACCCCACAACATTGACAACTTCGGAATATCATCACCAATTGACACAATAAAAATATTGTCTGAGCAATGAAAACCAAAACTGAAACGTAAGAAAATATGCTGACGTACAACCAGTTAATAAGAAGTTGATAATTTTGCAAATTTTTTAGACCTTTGCTTCTTGTTTTACGACAAATCAAAGAGGCAAATTATACAGCTTAACAACAAAGACAGAAAGGCTATGTGCTCTACTACAAAATCTATATTAAGTGCTGCACAAGTAAAAACTGTTCTGGTACTTTATTGCATTCTAATAATTGCATAGCAGATTCCTGGTTCATGAGAAAAGCCCTCAACAACCCACGTCTGTTAGGGCCCATCCATATATTATGAAAAAAATTATATTTTCATTCCCCTCCCACTTGTTGCACCACACATATTCTGTGGACCCTCCCCATGGCTACCTACAACTAAGCTCCTTTGCCCCTTATTACAAAAGCTAATTAGCTAAAGCCGTTTATGAGACATTTATATTTTATAGTGTACTATTTATATTTTGAAACATCATATTTGCTAGCTAAAATTTTGTAACTGAGATAAAATAATACCAAATATTAGCACATTAAAAAAGTTTTAACACTGTAGAATTTTGCAGAGTTATAAATAAGTTAGTGTGGACGTTATAATTGAAATTTATTTTGCCTATGCGGTGTTTGCGCACAGATTACGTTTAGATCTCTTCACCATAATCGCCCCTTACCCTCATTGCTTACATGCATGTATAATAAATGGATGGGACCTTAGATAACAAAATATTTGTTGTCTTTAACAAATCTCACTGCAATCATGCAGTGACCTCTCGTTCCTACATCTTGATATAATACTCACTCTGCTTTGTGCCATCTTGGTCCTAGCTGTAACAAGATAGAATCATATTGTTGATGATACAATCCTCTTCCAAGATAAGCAGCTTCATTAGAGCTAGCTGTGCTAGGTTCATTTGGATGATGCTATCCACATCTGAATGAGAGTATATCCATTTCAGGCAATAGTGCTCTTCTTCTAAAGATATATGGCCTCGGTTTTTCTCTCTCGCTCTTGAGCAACATAATCCACATGTCAGCGATATTTTCTGGTGTGCGAGCACTACTTCTCAGTGGCCAAAAGACAAGATTTGCCAACTCTTTCCGAGAGGAAATGTGGTTCCACGCGACACTTCACTGCTCCATTTTTAGTGACGAACTGGATCCCTTGAGAGGACATTCTCTTCAGGCTGCCTTTGACTCAAACTCTCTCTGGTCGTCGAATGGTGGCCGTTACTGAATCTGCATGTAGGGCCAACTGAAGGAACTGCCACTGAGCAACATGTCCCTGATCAACGTCTCGATGGGGGTCTTGCCCACGAGACGGACAAAGAAGAGCTGTTCGATGACCTGTGCCGAAACCGTTCGAAGAGACGGCAATCGAAGCAGCAGTTTGCCAAAGCGGGTCGGCTGATTGGGGTACTGGCTGCGGTCGTACTCTTCCAGGGCACATTGCGACTTCTCCTGGAGGCTTTCAATGTGAGCAGCGTCCGATAAACCACAGGCATCTGAATAAACATTGAAAGCAATTACAACGCATTAGAAAGTTATTACATACAATATGTTTTATGTGTGTACTAATGTGCCTTTAATATGTCCCCACAATTGTCAATTGCTCACACGCCACAATATCAGATACAACTGATATTCCAATGACTCACGACAACGCTGGTGAAAATATACCACTGAGGAAAGGAGGCTAAACATAGTTTCTTGGTCTCCACAATCGCCATAATTTAATTATATGACTTGTATTAAAGACCATCACATCTGTAGTGACAAGTTCTACTGCAAACCGTAATGAAGTGAGAAACAGCACAACTCCTTCAAGTACCCTCAAAAAGCAATGAAGGAGTGGTGTATTCATCATTGCATATTAGAAATGAAAATATGACAGCTCATGACAACTAAGCTTCAGACCCAAGGTATGGAAAATGAAACGAAGGATGGTCGTGCTGCCAGCTTTAAGCCCCTCAGTCTGCTACTCAAAGAGGATTCTGTAGTGATCCCATGATTCGATTAATTTTGTTCGGAATTCATAACTTAAAAGTTTAGCCAAAATCTTAATGACTTTAGACTCTGAATCTCAATAATGACCTAAATCATGAATGTCGACCAGGCCTAGTTATCTTGAAGAGGCGCTATATAAACTGCTTAGATAGATTGATTGATAGGTTGATTGATTGATTTATTTAATTTGATTGACTGATAGGCCTGCCATATTTTGGCCATTTATATAGCAACTTCAAGAAGCAGTAGATATCAATAGCCAATCATAGAAAACACAAACACACGACAATGTGAACAAGTAGGTAGGATCAAATAAAAATTGGATTGTTTGCCTCCAGAACCTTTTAGCTGCACAAGTAGGCTACGTATATCTTATATTAGGGATCATATTCTTTTCCTAAAAAGTTTCTCTGATTAACAATGGCTGTTGGCTGCTGAGGTCGTGGGTTCAAATTCCTGCCGTAGCAGAAATTTGTCTTGAGATTTCTGCCCCACTTGCACCCTCTTGCCAACTAAACAGTCATGGGAACATCGACTGTACACTGTTGATGAGAAAGTTTCACGTGGAGGGAGGTAGCTGACTGTACACCCACCCTCATGTGCCATAGCTAAGACAATAATGACGTCACGGGGCCGTCCATAATGACGTCATGCGCCTAGGGATGGGGTCACACATTTGTGAGGATGTGTGACGAGGGGAGGGTCGACGAAATTTGACGTCACATCATCACATGAAAGACCAAAATGCGTAATTTTATTAAAAACTTACACTCAATTAGACAAGTTCCACTTAATTAGCAGTAATTATTACCACAATTCAACAAACTAATATTGATTAGCCTATTGTATTCTTAATTTTTGGACTGTCTACTTCTACGCTCGCTGTCCATTGTGGGGTTTTGGAAGTGAGGCAGCCATTCTGTAGCACACAAGCAGGAATCAATTATCCCGCCAAGACGCATCAGGCCACAAAGCTGAAATGGAAAAATGGAGTGTGTCGATTGGATATGATTTATTCCATGAAGGAGCAACGTTTCAGCGTGGGAGAATGGAGAGGCATAAAGTTTGGATTGTTTCGAGTTATTCTTATCAAATTTTTAAAAATAATTGCAATGATTCTGCCTGTGCCTTTCATCTTGAGGAATGCATAAGATTGTAATAATTATTCTTCTCCATTTTGCTTCGTTCTACTGTTATAATTTAAAGTATTTTTTATAGTTATAAGTACTTTATAGGATGATTATAACAAAATATGCATTAATTATATTCTGGACATCTGGGTTTTTTCGGGGAGGAGTCAGGGCTCTGTGACGTCATATTTGAGGGGTCATGGCATTTTTGACAACGTGTGACGAATGGAGAGGGGGTCAAAAAAAACCCACTCCTTCCGCCAAAGGCCAACCGCTGCCATTCATTCATTCATTCACTCCCCACTCCCTCCGCCAAAAGCCTACCCCTGCCATTCATTCATTCATTCATTCATTCATTCATTCATTCACTCCCCACTCCCTCCGCCAAAGGCCAACCGCTGCCATTCATTCATTCATTCATTCACTCCCCACTCCCTCCGCCAAAGGCCAACCGCTGCCATTCATTCATTCATTCATTCACTCCCCACTCCCTCCGCCAGAAGGTCAGCTGCGATCGTTTCTGGCACTGCTGCATGCATACTTTTGCATGGGCGTCGTCTGCATGTATATTCGTATATACGTATGTAGTATTGTAGTTGAATTCTTTTTAACTAGAGCATAAGGTCGTCCTTTCTGTTTACAACCTCTATCCGTCAGTCTACAAGTTCAAGTGCTTCTTCTTCTTCTTCTTCTTCTTCGGTCTATAGATGTCTCTTCCGGTTCAACCTCCACTTATCTGAATTTCAATCCCATGGCCCACAGATAACCCTGCTGCTCCTCCTCTGCCCCTCTGCAGGTACACAGGTAGACAAGTGGATATATACATCCATTCATGTCTCTACTCCACCTCCACCCCCTCTTCTCTCTCTCTCTCTCTCTCTCTCTCTCTCTCTCTTCTCTCTCTCTCTCTATGTCCACAGTTGTGTTACACTCACGTTCTTCCGTCTGTTTGTTCGTCGTCCTCTCATCAATATGTCCGTCTGTCTGTCTGTTCGTCCGTCCGTCCGTCCGTCTGTCTGTGTGCTTCAATTTTAAGGGGATTCCCACAGACAATACAATTCAAACTGAAGATTTCGTAAACTACACTATATAGGCAAATGATCTGGAATGCCAACCAGTCTTCTGCTATTCTTCCTGCCCTCCTTCCTTCCTCCCTCCCTCCCTCCCTCCCTGCCTTCTTCCTTCCTTCCTTCCTTCCGTCTTTCCTTCCCATCAAATGCAGCTCTTTGTCTAGCGAGATTTTGTACCTGAAGTGGAAGCACGGGTCCACCGTGTAGTGTTTTACAAACTCCAGAACATCTCTACAGTGAACCGAATGATGTCTTAAGTCTTACGATTTTCAGCCTCACTGAATACTCCATGATGTTTTATTACCAAACCAATCAACCGGAATATTTAAAACACGGCTACACAGACATTTAATTAAGAAGACCATTCTAGATGGCTACACGTATGATAGGCATGCGTGCAGATGTGTTAGTAGGTGTGGTGTATGCGTGCGTGTGTGTGTGCGTTTGTTAATGTGTGTGCGAGATCTCTTGGTTTCATGGAGCAGTGATTGCTAGAGTGAAGTCTATAGATCCGGTTTGTCCTCCTTAGCTACAAATTATTCCCAAATTACCAATCTCAACCTGTATGTATACAATCACATTTCTATTATAAACATGGAGATATACATATATTTATTTATATGTAAACATCTAGAAACTTATACATAAATATATATACATATATACGGCTCTATAATTAATAATCTAACACCCTTTTTTAGGCCTAAAGGTCACTCTTCAAACCAATACCCCACAAGCATTATAAAACACATTGACTTTCAAGCACACATAAACACATACAACCAGACGCACACATACGTGCACACGTACACACACACGTACACATGCAGGTATTGGCCAGGACTACATAGGATCTATATGATCTATTATGCCGTCATAGGAATAACCGTGCTAGCACATCAATTATAGCTTAGAACCCATTTGCCCTTCTGGAACAGTCTCACAGTTAAACCGTCCCTCTGTAGGCCTACCTCACCTCTGTCATTAATTAAATGGCCTCCGTAGACGTAGACGTCTTGTGTGGATCAATAAATCAGGACATTCCTTTAAACGGATCTACTTCTGTTATACCAGAATCAGAACAGAATGAGATATCTCTGCTGAATTGTCTCTGATGAATTGTCTCTGCTGAATTGTCTCTGATGAATCTCATGCATGTCAATTCAAAACCACCTTCTACATTTAATGCTTTGCCATGTACAGACCAACAGACGGCGAACCATATGTCAGCAGTATATCCAAGCTCATGACTAATACATCCAAGTTCCAACGCTCTCTCTCCTCTCTCTCTCTATATATATACACACATATATATATTATATATATATTATACATACATACACATATATAAATATATTTATAGAGAGACGAATTTTATATAAAAACACTCAATACCGCTTCTAAACATATACATTGAGCGCTTGCAGCATATATGTATGTGAAGATAATACATATGTGTGAGCCAATGTGAATGCTTTTACACGTTCAGCTGGTAGGTAGATATATATATATACAGACATTTATATATTGTATGGTTATATATTAACATTGTACCAACTGAAGCTAAATGTGACCATGCAGGCTGAAAGCAAAAGGTTGGTTGACACAGATTTGCATTGTAATGAGCACCAACTGCAGAGAATGCTGGGTGGTCTGTCTGCGTGTGTCTGCTTCCAGCCAGGGCCATGCTCCAGCTTGCCTGCATGGTCGTCTGCATATCCGTCCTCTGTGCAGCCAGTTTGTCCGTCTGTCTGTAGTGTACTGTAATATAATACAAGGCAGTTATATAGCACCAGTTGTTCGTCCTATCTAGGTCCTTTCTTATTTGTCTATCCAGTGTCTGATTTACATACTGATTGACTTCGTTCATCAAAGCGTTTCTTGGTCTTGTTTTGAGTCTTTTGACCTCTGTCGACGGTAGACTTTGGCTGAACATATAGCACTTGCAAACACTCGGCTTGGCGTTGACCAGCCATATTGATCCTACGCTATTATTTGGCTGGCCTCTTATAACACTGATCTGCCATCAGTCACTTCGACAAGCATTGCAGTTGTAGTATATAGTTTTAAGTTTAACCCACACTGTGTGATAACAAAGATCATTGGATTAGCATTGCCCTCCTCCTTAATCCAGGCCTTGGACTGAAGCCGTCAGAGTGCGAACAATGGCTGAGTCTCACAAGCGCTGCGTCATCGGAGCCTATCATTTTAATATTTATATCAACTTATACTATGATACTTATACGGTGTTTAAGGTCCAGCAGATGTGGTGTCCAGCTGACCTACACCTTAATCGCTCTTCATTTGAGTCTACCACAAACTCTGTCACTGATGTCTATCTATACAAGGTTAACTCCATGCATCAACTCCCATCAACTTCTCCCCTTAGCAGTCTATCCATCCCTCAGATCTGCAGGTGACTGAGTTTAATGCCCACTCACTCACTGATCCACGTTCCTTCAGTCATCAAAATCTCATTGGGAACAAACTACGCATTCTTACGGAGAGTTGGCACCAATTCTCGGTATCTGTAAGTTAATAATATGCCAAAGTAAGTTAGAAAAGATAGTAATCATGTGCTGGACAAAAGAAACATGAAAATCTCCACAGACAGCATAATTGTTTCATATATATATATATATATATATATATATATATATATATATATATATATATATATATATACATATATGTATATGTGGACGATTGTACTATAAGTCATGCAGTTAGCGTTTCTCTCTGCCCACTGGATCCTTGGACAAACGTTCTGGAATATTTTCAGATATGGATGATATATGAGAGCATTTTGACTGTTTTGAAAAACATTCTCACATCACAGTTGAAGATCTATTGCAGCCGATGTATTCCGAACGGTGACCTGATCTATAGGATAAGACTATGAAAGGCAATCTGACGGAATCAGAGCGAATGAATCACATACGTAGGGCCTATAGGACTCGCAGGTCAGCACTGAACATTACGACACGTAAATCGGATCTGAGTAACTAACAAAAACAGGTTCTGCAATTGGCAATTAATTCGTCATAATTTTGCATATGATCGACGGCAGGTCGTTGAATATAACTGAACATCACTCCGCACTGATAACAAGGCATTCCGAAGGCAGTGAAGAGCCAACTCAGATGAACCGTGTAGAGTATAATGATTAATAATTAATGGAATTGGTGACGCGTGCATGGTCACACCCAAATGTGAATCTGAGGTAAGGATAGCTAATCAGTCAGCCGTCATGACAAAAAACAGTTTGAAAGGTTTTAAACCAAAGAGAAATAACGATCTATGTGAGCTGTTTTATGAAGGCAGCCGAATCCATTTCTTGGGGCAGGGGAGTAGAATGTAAAAAAGCCAATAACTGTACACAAAACACACAGAGGAGCAGTCCAAGAACTGGTCAAGAAGTTCAAATTTGTAGGGAAAGAGATCTACATCAATACAATACAACACAATTGTGACTCGATCTTGCACTTCTTACAATTAGTTCAGAAGTGCCCAAACACCTTGATGGTGCAATTGCGGTTATATTGCAGTGTAATCACACGTGAAGGACTTGCTCAAGGTCCCTACATAGTAATTCCTCTTATGAGGATCGAACCAGTATTGTCCGCGTCACAGGCCACCACTTTAATTAACCAAACGGCCACAATGCCACACTCAATGTAATGTTTTGCCTACATGTGAGTAGCAATGATGTCTACATAGATGTAGTGCTTATATCTAGATTAATTTCATGTATCATTATTGTCAATGCCTGATGCCAGACATTTGGTGGCAATGGAAATTAGGAAATAAATGACCACCATTGTCACCTGTCACTTGTCAATTCCATTATCAGTCAATCATGTGCTGTTATATAAGAATGATAAGCCTTTGTTTATTTTTCTTTCCAGTCGTCCATGTAATGCCTTGTATAGTATTCGGTCAACTGGGTTTCATTGCATGTTCAAGATGTATACCACACACTAAACTGGGTTCCAAAAGTTAAGTTATTTTTGCCTCAGCAGCAACATTTTTAAGTTGTCTGTCTTTACTCAAAATGCAGATATACAAAATATACATCTTATACAGATCTACAATGCACAGTGTCGAAAGAGTTACTGCAGGCAATGCAATCGTTGCTTTAGAGCTGTATGCAAGTCCGGGATATGAAAGCTGAATTGACAAGTGGAAAATCGCACTTTGTATGATGCTATATGATTAGGAAGCAATTGCAATTTGTTGTCAGGCATATTAATTTGGTATCTGAAGTGAACTTATAAGTTGTTTTTGAAGGATCTTGCACCAACGAGTCTACTAAGATCAATCCCTCATGCCAACAACCCATGATCCTCCCTCTGTTCTTATCCTTCTTCTGCTCAATCTCTTCCCAATGTTCCCATTTCAGAGTCTTTCATCCACCTCGTCCATCAGTCCATCCAACCATGCGATGTGCTAACTTTAAAGAATCGCTTGATAATCGACCCTCTCAACGCCCCTAATGACCTCATGGCCTGCATCCTTGCCCTCATGTAGAATCCTCTCCTTGACCCTCAGACCCTGTTATTATCCTGTAATTGACCCCACAGAGTTGTTTTATTAGTTACAGAATTAACAGCAGCCCTTGTGGTCCGAAAGTCCATTCTAGCCATTCAAGATGGACGATTTAAGGAAGGCATGATTGACAGACCAGGTGTACTGAAGTGTCCAATGATTGACAGGGTCAAAGATCAGGATATTCTTCCCATGCATTCATACACAGAATAGGGTCCATTATTAAGCAGATAATTGACACTTTGAGGTAATACCATAGCCTACCAAACCTTGTACATACTGCATACCTTACTATAGACCTAACGGAATTTTCTGCATATGCACACAAATATGCAAGAAAGATTCAAGCAGTTAATGTTGTGTAAATGTATTTCAAACAGACCATCTTCACTTGAGTGTGATGTTGATCAGTGCATGCCGTGGTGGCGGAAACGTCTTCTTCTTAGATTCTGTCCGGGATTTAAGGGTGACACTGGATCAAGAACTTAGGTTTTGCCCGCACAATATCATCTAATATATACATGTGGCTCCTATTGTCAGCGGCGTCAATAACGGGTTAATTCTTGCTCCGTGTCCTACGACTTTGCTGTGATCCTAAATCCTCATCCTGCCTCTGTTACTAGCAGATTGGATCAGGGCAAATCGCTCCTGTTGTGTCTTTGACCGGGTCCTGAACACTTTTAGAAAAGTTCAGGTACCATTCAGGTAAACTTTTGTTGCCTGAACTTTCAGGCATACAGTAGGCCTACCTGAAGAATTCAGGTAGGCCTTAAGAGTGAATGTATAAGGATGCGTTGAGCTGGTCTCCTGTTTTTGATGATGGTAAACCCTTCTTGAACAGTCCAGGGAATTTGCCTGAAATTCAGGTAACTTACCCGAACGTTCGACTGGCCCCATTTGGCCTGAATTAGTTCAGGTGGAACACCTGAATTTTCAAGCATTTCATCTGAACCTTTTTAAGAGTGAATGTACGAGGATGCATTGAGCTGGTCCTCTGTCCCGCCTCCCTTATACGGTTGCTGTTTGGTCTGGCGTTGCATCCTTGGCCGTGTGACCTGACCCATCTGCGTATCTTTGACGTCTGGTCTGTCACACAGCTGGCTGTTGAGCCCTCCGATCCTTAGCTGGGAAGAAATCACAGCACCTCTGGATCGCTCCTCAGTTAGGCAACGTCCCGACTTCTCAATAGTTGATCCCGCCATGATCCATCTGGAATGATGATCTCCCATTAGAGATTCGCCCAATGAATGAACAAATGAATGCAGGCATCTCACAATCACGGAACTATATCAACAAGTGGACACTCGTGGTGAACTATAATTTTCTTCGCTTGCCACTTCATGGATCTCAAGACGTTACAAAGTTAACAACAACTTGAAACATAACACACTATTGATTTGGGCATCCTAAACAAGATACTGTTACTACGGCATTCCATAATGATTATTGTTGGATTCTACAGCATATTTAAATGAATACGATTTTAGGATATTGCTAATATGGTAGTATAAAAGGTTGAACAATTATTGCTCTCAGGACTCTTATACCTATGATTAAATACCTAACTCAGCTATTAACCATTCAATCGTTCAGATCTATTTGTTCTTTCTCATCTGTGCAGGTACCTTTCTACTTCTCAAGCATTTGGTATGCATGTGCACATCATATTTTGTATTCAAAAGATGATCACTTATGAACGGTAATCCTAAGTGGGCACAAGGAACATAATCCTAGGGCCGTCTAAAAAATCACGAAGCACTTCAGCACATGTGCCATGATACGTTTCATACGGTGTGATATTCATCGAAACACTTGCTGACCATCTGAGCATATATTCTGTTTAACCATCTGAGCATATATTCTGTTTAACCATCTGAGCATATATTCTGTTTAACCATCTGAGCATATATTCTGTTTAACCATCATGGGCATATATTCTGTTTAACCATCATGGGCATATATTCTGTTTAACCATCATGGGCATATATTCTGTTTAACCATCATGGGCATATATTCTGTTTAACAATCATGGGCATATATTCTGTTTAACAATCATGGGCATATATTCTGTTTAACAATCATGGGCATATATTCTGTTTAACAATCATGGGCATATATTCTGTTTAACAATCATGGGCATATATTCTGTTTAACCATCATGGGCATATATTCTGTTTAACCATCATGGGCATATATTCTGTTTAACCATCATGGGCATATATTCTGTTTAACAATCATGGGCATATATTCTGTTTAACAATCATGGGCATATATTCTGTTTAACAATTATCGGCATATATTCTGTTTAACAATCATGGGCATATATTCTGTTTAACAATCATGGGCATATATTCTGTTTAACAATCATGGGCATATATTCTGTTTAACAATCATGGGCATATATTCTGTTTAACAATCATGGGCATATATTCTGTTTAACAATCATGGGCATATTGTAGGTTCGCATGAGAAGCATCAGTATAGCAAGCATCAATCGTTTCTGCTGGGAAGTAAATTACAAGACCTTCATGTGAAGGACTCTTCGAAGGACTTGGATTTGTTCAATCAAGTGAAGGCCCTACAATGACATGCCGAGTGCTTCCTCTTATACCTGTTCGCCAAGACAGATTACTTCTTCTGCAAGAAGAAGAACCGTCCCTTAAATTAGGAGACCAAAGGTATTAAGCGTTAGTAATGTCATTCTATAAGCCTGGGTAACTGATGGTGGGTGGCCACTGCAGGCCAGTCCTCGCCCTCACCGTCTCAATCTTTCCACCCACAGTGTATATTATGTGGTCAGTCAGTGTATAGTCGGTCGGTGGAAATATTGGTCACAGGAGAATAAGAAATATGGAAACAATTAAATTTTCATCTGACTATGGGACTTGGTTGGATCCATGGCCTCTATTTGAAAGTCCAGCATTCTAACCATAGCTTGACTAACCTGGAAGAGATCATTCTTGCATTCAACATATACTGTTTCTACAACATATATGCTAAGGCTTCATAATAATTGCCAAATATCAGATATCTTAGACTTATCAATGTAGCACCACACGGCTGAACCACATGAAACTCCTCCCAATGCCACTCCCAAACCATCATGCAAAAGCAATTAGAGGTTGAAACTCCGCTGCATTCAGTTTCCATCAAGCATATATGCCTATAGCATATCAGGTTGTGTTGTCTCCATAATGCTTAATTGACCTAACATCATCCACAAGAAAGTCACTCAGAATATTTTCAAACTAGCAGTTCAATAGAACATTACAGCAGAGAGGATAGTGCAGAGTATAGACTGAAAGTTCTCAAAAAATGATAGGTCAAGATATTTCATAAAAATCAAAGATTGAAATGAGTAGGTTAGGGAACAGCATTAAGAAAGGATATAATACAAAGTAAATGTTAGGAAGGTATGAAAAAATAACAGTATAAAACGAACAGTCTAAACAAAATCAAAAGTTGAAAAGGACTTGATAGAATGGTACAGTTCAGATTATTATGATGGTAGAGGTAGACATAGTGGTGGTGGGTGTGATGGTTATAGCAATGATGATGATAATTATTATTACTATTATTATAATTATTATCATAACTATTATCATTAGTAATATGCATTTATCAGGAGCCTTATGACCAATCATCATGCAACTGATGGTGCCAAGTAGCTGTGAGTAAAGGACCAATTGCTCAAGACCTGTATACACATAGCAACCATCTGAGAGAGGATCAAACCCATTTTCTACCCATAACAAAGCGACATGTACCTTAGAAACGACATAATATATGCAGGTGCTGCTTACCTGAGCAAAAGAGAACAAGCGCTTTGAGACAACTGTACTCGGCTGAGTCGACCTGGAGACATTTGAGTTTTTCCACCTGCTCTTGAAACAGTCGGATGTGGTCCATGAAGGCAACCACTCGGTCGGCTGCCATCGGACTAGCATGAAGGCCGGCGGCAGCCAGGAGTGGCGCAGCATGGAGGGGCATCGAACATTGGGCTGCGTTGAGGACGAACAGCTCGCTCCAGCTGAGCCTCAGCAGCGCCACCTGGTCGGTGACCTGAAGGTCAGGGAAGAAAGGGATGTTCCTCGCCCACTCGACGGCGCTGAAAAGCAGTCGAGCAGCCATTTCACAGATGTTCTCAATTCCTATGAGGTTGTTCGAAGGTGCCTGAGGGTGCATGTACTGGGTCCCGTAACGGCTCGACGACGTAGGGTAGGGCTCGGCTCGTAGCAAGAGTGACACGAACCCTGAGAGGTATCCGTGACCCGGGGCCGAGGTGGCTGCGCCGCCGTTGGCAGCTGGGGAGCAGAGGGGATTCGTGTTTGCATAGGGCACTGGTTGACCAGCAAATGACGGATGTTGTGAAGGTGGAAGCCGACCACGCTGGACTGCTGCAAAGCAGGATAACAAAACTTATCATTAGACTATTTAAATGGTTTTCTAGCATTCATATCCATCATACTGTAGACACACATGTATGTATGTATGTATGTATGTATGTATGTATGTATGTATATATGTATATATGTATGTATGTATGTATGTATTATATTAATCAACAACTCTACAATTCATCTGCCTGAAAGAAAAGCCTAGAACAATATCCATTCCGAATTAGAGTTCTTTGAAATTCGCTTATCAATATTATAGTTAGAGTCATTCTCGGAATCTCCGCCTCAATTAATCAGAATTCGATCTAAGTCAAAGTCAATCAAATGAGTTTAATGAATTCAATCTACCTCAATCACCCATTTTCAGCTTAGACTTCAATTATGCATTCATTCTCAGCTGAGACTTCAATCACCCATTCTCAGTTTATATAGACTTGTACAGTCATGCAGTCTCAGCAGACACTTCATTCATACATTCTCTGAGTCACCCATTCTCAGTTTAGGCTTTAGACCTAAGCCATGCATTCTCAGATGAGATTTCAGTGGCACATTCTCAGATGGAATTTCAATCACACAGTCTCAGCTGAGACTTCAGTCGTGCATTATCAGTTTAGAATTAGGTCATTCATTCTCAATCGAATATTCTCAGTTGTGACTTTACTCATGCATTCTCAGTTGAGACTTCAGCCATCCACTCTCAGCTGAGACTTCCGCAACCCATTCTCAGTGGGTCCACATTCATAACTTCTCAGGCCACCCATTCTCAGTGGGTCTACATTCATTTAACCTCTCAGGTTCCATACTCAGAAGTAATTTGGGTCACTCAACTGAATCAACTTCTGCCAACTCCATTGATCCAGCAATAAACAATCCTAGTGTAATTCATCGCAATGAAATTTCTATCAGTGAAGCTGGTCAAGTTAACCTCATTGAAACCTTCATCAACCCATAGCATTTTAAAACATCTTCTAAGGCAATATACAAATGTTGCATGCACACATAAAAACATTTGCACATACACACATCTACACGCACATCCATGGATACACACAGTCATACACACAACCACTCATATTGGGACATACACACAGGATATGGGCACGCAGAAAGGATAAAAGGCAAACAAGACAGGGTACAATGGGTCACCGAATAAGGCAGGCGAATAAGTACTAGAACAGACCAGACCACGTGTTGTTCTGCTTCAGATAAAATATGCAGATTAAAGTTATGACTTTCTCAGGGCTTTTGATCAGACACAGTGGGTTACGTTAATCAATTCGGATTCTTTAACCCTTTGAAATACGATGCTGTACACAGTCCAAACGGGTGTAATAAATAAAGGGAGATAAGTCACTGACTGTCATATATGGGTGTCAATAACACACAGCAGAGTGGGTCAATCAAGTAAGCCGCTTGGACAAGATGGCAACTGAACTGCAATAACGCAGATTTCGAGAGAGCAGCAAATAAAAGAGGTCAATGAAGGCCTCAAAAGAACTGGAGTAGAGAAAGGGGTTGAAGTATTCGTGTCACAGTGACATTCACAACGATATGCACACATCGGTGTGCGTCATAGGCACATTGTGGTCCGTTATATGAACAGGGAGGTCCGTTATACTAACAGTGAGGTCCGATGTCTGAACCGTATGGTCCGTTACATGAACAGTGAGGTCCGTTATATATGAACAGCATATAGCATGCGCACGCACACACGTGCACACACACAAAAACACTCACACAACCTAACAGAAACTCGCACACAAACTGACACACATACACACACACAAACACGCAGACATACTGACAGACAAATGTATGCAGAAGCACAGATACTCATAAATATGTAATAGTGTGTGTAGAAGAACAAATATTAGTGTATACTCACAGAAAGAGTACGTACCTTCCCTGCGCATTCCCGCCTTGACGCACTTCTTGAATCGACAGTACTGGCACTGGTTGCGATGATGTTGGTCGATGGGACAGTTCCTGCTCCCTCTGCACGTGTACGTCAGGTTCCTTCGAACGGATCTCTTGAAGAAGCTCTTACACCCTTCGCACGTGAACTGCCCATAGTGCTTCCCTGAGCTCTTGTCCCCACAGACGACGCATTCCACGCTCCCCATCGACGACCCCTGCAGCGAGGCCGCTGCCTTCGACGCCGCCTCCTCTACTCCCGTAGGGGAACCCTTTCCCATTCCGATCGCCCCATTTCCGGTCTCGCTTCTGGTTCCTGTTGTTCCGCTCATCCGAAGCGACGGACCAATCAGCGCTGACGATTGAACGACGGACGCCGAGACGGAAGAATGCAGACCGGATGTGACGCGCAGAAGCGGCGATGACATACTTCCGGTCACGTGTTCGTCTTTCCAAGACACTTCCGGCGGAGTAGTAACACCGGACATTCTGTCTGTGTATGTATGTCTGTGTGTCTGTGTGTGTGTCTGTCTGTCCGTCCGTCTCTCTCCTATTCCACCGAATTGCGAAATCTTAACGCCGCAAAGGTTACGAACCCCATGCTCCTCAGACTTTATCAAATTTCAAAGACGATGACGACAGACTGAGTTTGACTGCGTTTGTAGCTTCCCAAAACAAATCTAAACACATTTCAATTAACATTGCGCAGTAGACCCTCCGTCGCCGCCCCATCCAGGGGTTGAGGGCAGCATCAGCAGACGGTGGGAGGTGGCAAGGGCCGACCGAAGGCCCGCTGAGCTGACGACCTCTAGTGACCTAACGGACCCTCGTTGTGTAGTTCGGTTAACCTCGACGCAGCGTCAAGCTCACGATCGCAAAAGCCTAACCTCACATTCGGCCACGACTTCGCAGTGGCAACTAATTTACAAACGTGCAATATGACCTGCGAAACAACTCGCGCCTACTCCGACGCGGCCAAACTTTGACCCGAGCCTAATTGACATGACGGTCGTCATGGATACTCCACATCTATAGGTTGTCACCTTTAGCCTGAGGCGGAGCCAAATCAGGTGCCTCGCTGTCGGCTTGCTGCACACAATGCTGCGACGCTATTGGTCGACAGGTAACGAGACGTGGGATGATTGACAGCGGAGTTTAACGCACTTGCTCAAACAGCGCCACGTGTTTCGAAGGCAGTTTGCGCATAGGAGATTCTAGAAGGGGGACAACTGACGCTTTAAATATTGTCCCCCGTTATCACTTTGGACTCATGGAGCTCACACAAGTGGAACCACAGACGCACGAACTCGGAAAATTATAAAATTAATAGTCAGAATGACTGACTTATTGAATAATTTGGTGCGGTTCCAGTAGAATAGCATGACGCTGTTGTAAACAGGGAAACGCTGATGACAAGTAGGTCTACTAACGAATAGGATTACTGAAGGGGACAGAAGACAGACAGACATACACACACACGCACACACAGACACACACGCACAAACATAAACTCATGGAGACATACATACAGACAAGCGCAGTGGCACGGGCATACAGTCACGCGTACACACAGAGACAAAGAGGAAGGTAGATGCGGTGCACTTGTACAGAGAGACGGGTATAATTCACCAGCGATGCATGGGATGTCACACGTGTTTTCCATTCAGAGCATTAAATACAGATGCGCCACAATTTAAGTTTGAATGTCCAAGTTGCAGGGTGCGAAGATTATGGGGGTGCAAGCGAGACGGAACCTCCATCCAAAGACTGAAAGACTTGGAATGCCTTGGAATATTAATGTGGGTATTTAATGCTCGGTGAAGGAGGAAGAGGAGGAGGAGGAGGAGGAAGTGGATGAGAAGAAGAAGAAGGAGAAGGGGAAGGGGAAGGAGAACGAGAAGAAGAACGAGAAGAAGAACGAGAAGAAGAACGAGCACGAGAACGTGAACGAGAATGAGAAGGAGAAGGAGAAGAAGAAGAAGAAGAATGTGATAACGATGATGAAGAGAAGGAGGAGGAGTAGGAGGAGAAGGAAGAAGAGTCCCCTACGTCATTGAGGCAGCCATGGACGTGAAGTGTTGAGAATTCATTTTCTTAGTCTCAGCATATCATGAGGGCGGATGACCACCTCATTCCATCGCCGTCTCATCTTCCCACCGACAGTGTGCGAACAGTGTTCTAACTGAGTTGTCTACGGGTTGCGGTGCAGCAGAAATCCTGAACATATAATATCTACCTGTAGCTGGTTGTGCGACTATTTTTGAATTAGTTAAGGTTGGTTAAGATTACTGATTATGATTTCATTGTATAATTTTGAAGTGACAAATTATTTTATTTTTTACTGTAACTACAGGGGCTCCTGTATTGCGGGGCTAATTGCTCCTTTGGTTCCCCAATTGTTACCAACCCCTATGATTTTGAATAACATGAATGTACTAATTGTACTTCTTATTACTACGTGTACGGTTGGTTAGCAACAATAAATTGATTGATACCTTGTATCGGGAATTTGAACAGTCTATTGATAGCACACAGACCATTACCTCATCGAGCAAATTATAAGAATCTATGTAAAACGATTTGAGGCAATCGTCAATGTATAATATTCCGATAATCAACTATGAATAATTATTTTATTCGAACGACGTCGGTGCAACATTAGAAATAGAGACGAGCGAATTTCTATACTTATTAAATATATTGTCAGTTCCATGTATAGTTTATACACTCTACATTTCTAAAATTATTATAATTGACCACATAAATTCTGGAGAAATAGTGTAACCATGCAATGTAACTGACTGCATTCGTTCTTTTCAGATTGATAAATGAATAAATAAAAATTTATTGCTACCGATAATGAGATTTTTACAGTGACGTGCGTCACCGATTTGTTTGCTTTTTTCAACTTCCGGTGCCGTTGTCTGTCTCTATTCAACTTATAAGAGATGAAGGCACCTTCTGCAGTTTGTTTGGTAACCAGGTTCACCTTTCATATACGAGGAGGTGTACACGTGTATATTCTTGAGAAGTAATCAAGCCGGGCGGTCGGAGTGCTTGAACCTGACGTCATTGATCGAAGGACTTTCTCAAGGACAACGTCACCTTCAGAGTATGTATATATCGCCATGCTGCAGATGTTTATGGCGGCCTCAACTGTTCCTGTATCAGTTTTTTTTTCAGTATGACAATGCGTCATTTCATCGTGCCACACTACTGTCACCAACTGGAAGTGCCATCAGAATATAATCAGGAAGTTAGACTGACCCCGTGCACCTAATCTCTTCGGAGCTGAATCCGATTGAGAATCGGGGAGAATGGCGTCAGGAGTTTTGACTAAGACAATGATTTAGAAGAAGCAGATCTGGGCAAGTTGAAGCACGTTAGGAAAAGGGAGAGACAAATTTATATGATACACAGATATTCATTCTGAAATTTTCTGAAATTTGACATCGCCCTTCTTCCAACATTTTTTGCTCAGAAGTGCACACGCCTCGTCGGCTCAATTGCAGTTGTACTACAGAGCAATTGTGTGCGGAGGACTTGCTCAAGGTCCCTACACAATGACTGACGCCTCGGACGAGGGTCGAACCCGCACACTCAGCGAACATTGAGTGTTACGGGCCGACCGCTCTCACGAATCGGCCACCGTGCCACACTATATGTTCAGAGAGAAGAGAGAGAAAGACAGAGAAAGACCGAGAAAAAGAGTTGGAGAGACAGACAGAGACAGACATAGAGAGACAGAGACAGACAGAGACAGACAGAGACAGACAGAGACAGACATAGACAGACATAGAGAGACAGAGACAGACAGAGACAGACATAGACAGACAGAGACAGACAGAGACAGACATAGAGAGACAGAGACAGACAGAGAGAGACAGAGACAGACAGAGACAGACATAGAGAGACAGACAGAGACAGAGACAGACAGAGACAGACAGAGACAGACAGAGACAGACAGACAGAGACAGACAGAGACAGACATAGAGAGACAGAGACAGACAGAGACAGACGTAGACAGACATAGAGAGACAGAGACAGACAGAGACAGACATAGACAGACAGAGACAGACAGAGACAGACATAGAGAGACAGAGAGAGACAGAGACAGACAGAGACAGACATAGAGAGACAGACAGAGACAGAGACAGACAGAGACAGAGACAGACAGAGACAGACAGAGACAGACATAGAGAGACAGACAGAGACAGAGACAGAGACAGACAGAGACAGACAGAGACAGACAGAGACAGACAGAGACAGACAGAGACAGACAGAGACAGACAGAGACAGACAGAGACAGACAGAGACAGACAGAGACAGACAGAGACAGACAGAGACAGACAGAGACAGACAGAGGAGACACACACACAGAGTGAGAGAGATTAAGCGAGATAAACAGAGGCGGAGACAGAGGTATGCAGAGAGAGGGGGACAGAGACAGACAGAGACAGACAGAGACAGACAGAGACAGACAGAGACAGACAGAGACAGACAGAGACAGACAGAGGAGACACACACACAGAGTGAGAGAGATTAAGCGAGATAAACAGAGGCGGAGACAGAGGTATGCAGAGAGAGGGGGACAGAGAGGTACAGAGAGTTTCATGATGTAATCTTGCGACCCAAGAAGTCCAGTGATTGCATATTCATGACGCCTTGATTAAATTTAATCTGTGCTGAGAGAGAAGTCGTTAAGATTTGTGACCAATTGTGAGTCGTTGCCAATTAAGTTTATGCCAGCATTAAGGACCTACCGTGCAATTTTGTCAGATGCCTATTTTATGCCATGTTCGTAATTGGCATAAACCAGTGTTGTATGCAAGACATGAAACTTCAAGACCAAGACGAGACCGAGACAGTAGTTTGCCGAGACCGAGACCGCGACCGAGACAGTTAGGTACCGAGACCGAGACCGAGACACTAGGTTCAAGACAGTACGAGACAGTAAAAGAGAAATGATCCTATATAAAATGCTGTAAAATGCTAATTTATCAGTTTTCGGGAATAATGTTTATTTGTAATTTCAATTTGAAACTTTTAATGTATATAGCACAAATTCCTGAGAACTGTTTTTATATTGCCGCACAAGATTTTAAGACAGTTCACGCGAAACATATCGAGACCGCTTGTTCGAGACAGAATAAGACTTTCACATCAAGACAGTTTCTAAAAATTCGAGACACTACCTCGAGACCGAGACAGCAGGCTTCCGAGACCGAGACCGATACACTAAAAAACGGTCTCGAGACGTCTCGAGACTGAGACACTGTCTCGAGACCATACATCACTGGCTTACACTGTATAATTATACAAACCCAAGAATCCTGGAATGGAACTTCTTTCTGATCTCTGTTTCTCAATCTACGAGTTAAGAGAGACCTCTTACAGACATAGTTTATAAACATCAACAAATGGCGAAAAATGTGCTGGAAGTTGATGATGAGCCCTTCAGAGAACCGTAAAGGGCGATTGCATGCATGCCGAAGGCGGGAGAGTGTACTTGGTATTACACGCAGTCTATGGTCTAAAGAGCGATTCTGCTATACTCTAGAGCGGAATCTTAAAGTTAAATCATGCGATAGAAACAAACAGCCACTGAAGTTGGTCAAGACTTTTGCTGAGAGAAGTAAACGAATCGCTTAGAATGAGACATCAGACTTTAGGGGAAGATAGACGCACGCGCATACACACGTATACATGCAGTTATCCGCACACAAATGCATACACGCACACGCACGCACCCAAAACATATTTATCTCTTATGCGACCTTCCGAGTGAGTGGATTGATTATTTTAACGACAATGTTCCATATTGAAGATGATTTGGTGTGGCCCTCCTCCTTTCTCCTGGCTTGGGACTCGCTATGTGACCTTCCTCCCTGTTGTTCCCCTATGTGTACCCAAGAGTGCCATATGCTGCTGTTCTTCAGCATGTAGCCTCTTTCTCCCATATTCCTTTGTCTCATGTCCTTCACGCCATTCATTTCCAGCAGCCTGCAGCCTATTGGTAGGTCCCTAAAGACCTGGATAGCAGTGGATGGCCCCAGCAGATGATGAACTCATTCTGTCGTAGTCTCCCTACATCATTCATCCTCTTCCCTCGTCCATTTCCTCTTCCTTCGTTCCTCTTCATCCCTCGTGCATTCATCTTTGTCTTAAAGGAAAACAAAGTCTGAATGGAGCGTAGAGGAGAGAAGGAAGAAGCCAAGATGGGAAAGTGGGACGAAGGCAGGAAGGGAGGGTGGGAGCGTGGAAGGAAGACCGAGAGAGGGAGAGAGATGGTGGAAGGGTGGGAACTGGAAAGAGAGGGAAATCACCAGAACCCTGAGGTCCTTCGTCGAAATCTGGAATATGTTTTGTGTGATTTGTACAAGATAACCCGGACCAGAGAGAGGTCGAGCCTGCGGGACGAGGTCAGAAGGTCAGGTCAGAGGTCAATGCGGCTGCGTCGTATACAGCGTACAGGTCGGCGGTTTATACAGGCGGGTGGCATGAGATACAGCGGCAGGCAAGCAGGCACGGATCAAAAACCACTTGAAGGACTGGATCTAAAGAGGACCCACTTCCGCACACCTACAGACAAACACACACACGCATACATGCACACATCCATTCACATATCAGCGCACACACACAAACCCATAGGATCATGCATCTTTAATATCCTTTGTCTTTGCCTCAATTTCTATAATAGGCCTTCGAATTAATACATATATAACTATTATGTGTGTCTATTTGTGGCTTTTTGCGTCTGTCTGCATTTCCGTCTGTCTGTCTCACTCATCTCTTTTTCGCTCCATCTTTCCTTCTCTCTTCTTTTCTCCCCGTTACTGTCTGTATATCTGTCTGTCTGTCTGTGTGCGAGTGTGTCTATCTTTCTTTTTGTTCTCTTTCTTTCTCTCTGTCTCTGTATCTCTCTCTCTTTCTCTATGTATACGTGTCTTCATCCCTCTGTTTCGTTCTCTCTGTCTTATGCTCAGTTTTACCTTAGACATGTGTAGTAACAATCGAATGACCAGTGGTTTATTGTTTTACAAAGATGCAAATTGAAAATATCTCGTGAAGCTGATTATTACCATACACACAAGGGACGTCATTTCAGCTTTTTCAGAGGGGGTGGGGAATTTTTTGGACGACGGAGGGAAAGGGTATAAACTGATTTGTTAACCAAGAATTTTTTGTGGCGGCGGGGGTTCCTTCTTGTTTTAAATTTGCTTTGGTTTTGGTTTTTGCGTTTTCAGTGGTACCAAAAGATTTGATTTGTTAAATCTTGTATACAGCAAAAATGTGAAATTATTCAATTATAGGCACCTGTGATATGATATAATGTTAATATATGAAATTCAAAGAGATTTGTTATTAATATGGCTATTAAATTATGACCTTGTATGGAAATTTGCACGCACTAAAAATCTAAATCAGGAAATTCAGAGGGGACTGCCCTCAAATGACGTCCCTGCACACATAGTTTTCCTGCTTAAGCTTTTTAAGTTTCTACATCAAAACTCTATTGACGCAGACTCCTATAAGACAGTTTTAAGGCTAAAACTGAAAAACTGTGGTTTGGGCGCAGCAAAGAACTTCACTGTAGGCCATATTTTCCATTAGATTCACTGTCGCCTTAACACTCATCATCATATCATCGCAATGAACTATGAAGCGTCATCGTCACTATCCTATTGATCAGTGCTTAAAGTGTAAGAAAGAAATTAATGGACGGTAGTTTCAAAATTTTAAGAACTAAAGATTGCAAAGGCAGATGACCAACGTAGCCATTAGTTGACGACAAAATTAAGGCTTACACACTATATGGAATCACGACCAAAAAGTTATGTATTCGGCAAAATGGAAGTTGGACTGATGATATATGAGAAAATTATGCTTGTGAAGTTTGTGAAAATATTTTTTTAGTGCCATACCCTTTTTCCAAGTTCCTCCGCTAATTTACAGAGCACCGTGCTCCTTCGCAGAGGAGCGTGTCCTAGTCAATTATAATATAGCTTGCATTATTGTCTTCGTCAAATATTATTATTATTATGTCAGCTTCAAGCATTCAAAGTCATACATATTACATGCTGCGAATAAGGTACGGTAACCGTTCTGTATACGGTATAACAGGGCTAATGAACTTGATACTTTAAGAGCTACGTTTAGTTATAATAGAATTTCTTCAATATTGTTGAAATAATAAGGTCAGAAATGCACAGTGTAGGCCTACCAAGCAGTATTAAAAACTTTCATATTAGGTTAAAAAATAAGTGTCTGTTACTGAAGGTATACTTATTAAGACTGTAGCCGATTATGTTGAGTTCACGAGATATTGAGTGCGTTGACCCATAAAAACCAGGGCCGTACCGAGGGGGCAGCGGGACCGTGGCCCAGGGCGCAAATTTTATTCCATAAAATGCACTATTTTCAAAATGTGGGGGCGCTAGATTGATGCTAGGCACAGGGCGCAATTATAGCTCGGTACGGCCCTGATTAAAACAATGCAAGTGTTTCCATCAACCCAAGTTATGCTGTAACAACATTGATTCTCACCGCCCTTTAGACATTTTATAATGGTTCTGGACCTTGAAGAAATTCATTTCCATTTGGATATGCACCAGGAATTTGAAACCGATTTCACTCATCCAATATATCGATTTTTTTAACTAACCTGTGAATAAACTGTTTCCCGCGCCTTCTTTGTTTTTATAGTGCCGTGGAAATTTCAAGATTACGATTGAGATTCACCACTGGCTGCCAGTTTTCCCTAAGCCATTGAAAGTGACCGTGTAAAGAGACTTTGAAGAGATGACTTGTCAGACCTTGGTCAAACAAAACTGATTGAACAGAAATTAGATTCATCAAGGCATTCGTAAGAGAACACTGAAAGTGAACACACGATGATGCGGTAATAGAAATGAATCTTCGTAATTATAGGCACATATGTAAGCTAACGAATTCTGCTGAGGTGTCCGTGCATTAAGCCTACAGGCCTGTGGATGGTGACTTTACTGATCTTCAACCAGATCGAGATTGTATGCAGAAGAACCTATTATTATTGGAATAGACGAACACATGCACACACATAAACACACACACATACACACACACACACTCACTCAAACACACACGCATGCACGCACACAAACACACTTCGTACATCGGTTATGCATTTAAGGTTGAAGACGACGTCAAATGATGTCTCGTTAATATGAGGAATGCTTCTCTGTGGGGCGATAACAGAAAACTTGCAGGAAATCCACATCATCTGTCGAATGCTTTGGCTGGCTTTCAACAGGCTGAAACGTGTCTCGTCATAATTTTATGATTCTGAATAATAATCTTGGCGACTCACATTCCGCTGACGTGGCTCCATCTGCTGAATGCATAGCTCTTGGAGGCTTCGTAACAGTATGAACGGCATATTTGAAGAAATGAGCACCATCTTGCGAAACAGAAGACAATTCCGTTTCTATTTTCATGAGCAAAACGACGTGTATATCACGGAAATAATACTCCCTATAACACTCTTCGCGAACTCTTCACCATTCAGCGAACCAGCTCCACCCGATCATCGACACCAGTCTCAGTCTTGCTCTAACCCCCGGTTACTACTGATCTCAAGTTGTCTATAACCAAGCCATACCCTATCTCACATTGCACGGCCTCTCTGAAACGATCTTCTCTCGGAATTTGTTTTGTTTTGTTTGTACATTTCGTGGACTTCCATGCGTGCGTATATTAGAGCTCTACCCCCCCCCCCCACGATTGCAAAGGTTAAATAGCTGAAGGCATCAGCAAGACATTGATTTTACCGCAGACTACTTATTTTGTTAAGCATCATATTTAACAGCTCAAATTTTTAACTGTGACGATGAAATAAAACACTAACAACACTTGAATTTTAGCAGATTTTAATGCTACATAAAGCTGATTAAGCAGAAATATAATCTGTGATTGAGTTTACAGTTAGGATTTTAAAATTCTGCATTGTGGATGTCATAATTAGACAGTTATAATAATTATCTAACTTATATCTACGTACGTACATATTTTCGGAACCCATCTCCCACCTTACGCACCCGTATACGCAAAATCGCCGAAATTCGAAACCCCTCCCCATCGCATATATTGTAAATGCCTCCTTAAAGGGTAGCATAGGGAAGAGGATAACATTTTGGGATCGTGAAACCTCCTATGTTTTTTGTCGACTGCTAAAATGCATCCGTGCAAAATTTGGGAGCAATCGGTCAAGTTTATGAAAAGTTTTTGTGGAACATACATAGTCACATACATACTAATCTTCTTTATATATATATAATATATATATATATATATATATATTATTGAACCTCTTGCGAAGGTGGCAGTTTCCGCCTATGTTGGATCGCCTGTGTTGTCAACTGACGCATTGATAGGAACAACACAGGCAGTTGCAGTTGAACGACACTGTGTGATATCAATGATCATCAGTGTTGCCCTCCTCCTTTAGCCAGGCTTTGGACTGGCATTACTGGACTGTCGGTGTTATGTGGAAATCATACATGCACGCCGAATGCACTTTAAAAACGTTGTCCGAAAGTATGTTCGCGACGGAACACTCGACAAGAGGCGCCAATCAATTCCGGAGCATGTAAACTTTCGACGACACAACGACTTTCTGAATTCACGCATGGAGCATTGGGGACGGGTAAAGATTGTAGGATCGCGAACCATAATAATAATAATAGTAATATCGATTATTTGAAGAGTTGAAGAAGTAAAAATTACAGGTCCAGCAGGCTACTGTCGGTGGTCTACAACCGTAGTATAAACTGATGTTGGCGGTGATGTAGTAGATGGAGCAGAATTCCTTGTAGTTAGAATAGCAAGATGGAAATAGTCATAATTGCAGGCTAATAGTAATAGCAGTATCTTTCAATTACTATTTAATTACTATTACTACAACTTCCATGACTTCCATTACTACTACTTCCACTGCAACATCATCATCAATACTAACACATTGAACTGTTGTCTTGATTTATTATGGCGGGGCATAAACGATGCCATTAGTTCACATGTAATTAATTAACAATTTCGAAGGCAAGCGATCGAAAATTTAATGCCCCTCCAGTAGTTTCTAGATCAAAGTATTAAGTTACAGGCCTACAAATTTTGACAACTAGAGGTCGCGTCCTTCTTTTTAATAGGCCTGCTGCCATTGTTCTCTAAGAACAAGTCCATTTATAAGCAACGAACTTTTGTGATTGAATTGTTACCCGCCTTTAGGGACCCTGCGTAGGTATACATGTGATCATTCAAATAGCGTAATAGAACTTTGAACTTATTGAGGCAACGCTTAAATTAGCAACTCTATAGGCCAGAATAGTAAAATTATGTAAATCAGCTTAATATAATTATAACGAGTGAGTGTCAGATACACGGTAATTGGTCTGAATATGTCCATAGGTGCTTAGGGTCACTTCTTCTAGCTACCATAAACGTCGAACGACATTCCTTCTGGATAACCTAGCATTTAGTTGGACCCATAATCATGGAGAGTATGTCTGCATGCGTTTTTCGTGGCGCGCGTGAAAAACTGATCCGCTGTTAATTAGTAATGACAAAGCAGACGAACGTCATGTGGAGATCCTTCCGCCTCGGTCGTTCGCCCGATGCCTCAGCGCACTCATGTATACTGGCGACGCGGGAAAGCCGAAAAACGTCTCCGAATTCCTCGGACGGCCACGCTGAATTATGCATCAAATTCTGTAGCGCTTTATTTTATTTTATTGGCACACGGTCGGCGCTTCTCGTCCCTCAGGGGTGACGACCGTCCCTGTCAGCACGCCCGCCGGCCCTTCTCGATTCCTCCCTCGCACCGGGAGATGTTTGTAGCGACTACACGCATCGGAGATTAAACTACTACGGCGCTATAACAATTTCGCCGTTCTCGTCTAAATCACGCCGGCCCTCGGCGAGATTCGGCGATGCATTTCGGGAAATTAAGCGTCCTTCCGGAGAGGATGGAAACGACCAAACATCATCGTGTGCAGTAAGACATTCAAATCCAGCATTAGGTAAGAGACGGGTGCACGCTAAGAACGTAAATGAAAGATAATGATTGCAATTCTGTAAGTGGTAGTGCCCATTTATGTAGGATTTCTTCAAGAAATGTACTAAATGTACTCTAGCAACACAGGACGACGACAAAATGGTCTTCAAACACCCTGGAAAATCAGAAGCAAGGCTAGGACAAGAAACTCATGTCCCAGCTTGAGATATAACAACCAACTTCTAACTTATCTTCTGTGACGCCATCGTGTGGTGCAAATGATATAAATCGGAGAACTAAATCAAACCAAAAGCCAGCCCCAGCTCAACGACACCCACTATTAACCGTAATTCTGTAATTCATCTTAATTTCAATATTGAATTTTTATATACTCTGTACACAATATTTCAATAGGCTTACTGAATATACTTAACAACTGATAAATTTCAATAGGCCTACTGAATTTACTTAAATTATGTCGGCCATATATAACACTCCTCAATCAAGTATAATTTATGTATGAGGCCAGGGACCAACTTGCCAGTATGTTCGTCCATGAATGCTGACTGATTGCAGAAGCATATCTCCAAACTATTATCTGAGCTGATGGATCAAAAACAAGGAAATTTGATGGGTGACTGACTGGATATTGATTTTAAAAACCTGGCGGTCTCGCGCACTGACAGACAGCCTCTTCGACTGCATGTCATCTCATCACTTTCTATCTGTCTCATACTGCCACCTACACGCATATGACTGACACTACTTCTACTCATATTGATAAATGTAATAATACTTGCAAATATAATGGCCTGAAATTATTGACTCCTCGATGATTGTTACTGATATCTTAGATCGCTAACACATTGAGGCTTGGTATTTTATGCAACCACAAAGCAAGACAAACGAATAAATACCACTAGAATTTACAAATGAACCAGTTGGTCCATTGCCTCATACATGGGCCTATACTTGATTGAGGAGTGCTATATATATATATGTATGTATATATATATATATATATATATATATATATATATATATATATATATATATACATGGACGACATTATTTAGAATGCCCCAATTCAAGTCAGATTTAACTCAAGTCTCGATTTTGTATACTGAAAAAGATCTCAATAAGGTACGTGAAGCATTTCTTGACATGTCAATATAGCACAGCCTTCCTGCTTATATTACAGATTAATAAGCAGTCATCGATTATTGGACTTTGTGTATCCATGGACAACTAAAACACTGTCAAGTCAAGTAGAAAAACAGCAGACTTGCATTTAAAATATATAAAACATCCAAAACCGAGAACTAAATATATGTTCCGTTTATTGCACATTGAAACAAATTCAAGACCATTAAAATTAAATCCGAACGCAACTACTGAAAAAGTTTAATTCATAATCATTCGAAGATTAGTGATGCTAGAATCGAATCACTGTATAGAATTGAACAAATTATCACTGACAGTCAATTAATGGCAGATACATTGAACAATTACTTTACTGGGATCGCTCGGAATCTATCTGAATAAATCCTGATTCAACTATAGTTCATCGTCTGTGGTTTACGTGAAACCTTCAACTTTTTATTCCTTGGCTGTAAATTCAACATCGCCAGAAGGACCACTGGAGTTAAACGAGATATTCAAACTAACACATATAGTCCTAGATTGGATAATTTCGATCCAAGTATACATGTAGTTATTCCAAACCTGACGCTTCTAGCAATCCCTCTCAGGGGCGGTGATCCCGGGTATATAAGTCGAAGGGACAAATCCCCACCTTTTACCGATAGGGGACACGTTATATGTTTTGTCTTCCCCACATTTCTTACACCTCTCAATGATTGACCCCCCACCTCTCAGACGTGATCGCAGCCTCTGGTCTCTCTAGTCAACATAATTACTGCACACTATTAACAGGAATGAAAGGATCAACAATTACGTCGAACAGAATAATAGACTTGTAGGCTATCGATCATACTTATGAAAGTTACTAGGGTATACTTGAAAAGTTAATGAACCAAAGACTGTAGAACCACATCTCTAACACAAGTACTAAACACCACTTGTAACATCGCTCTGGACCAGAGCACTCAACTTTGATGCCACGCACAAACATACAGGATAAGATAACTTCAGCCATTGACAAAAGTATATGTTTGATAATAATTTTTTTGGGCCAAAGCATTTGATACTGTAGATCATAACTTCATAAGCTACTAATAAAAATTAACTCTTTAAAAAAACTAGACACTTATTATATGGAGGACGGGTTATCCCGATGCTTGGTTCAAAGTCTTCCGCAACAGCAACAGCAATTAAAATACAGTGGTATTTATAACATAGAGATTCAAATTAATTAAATTTACAATATCCAAGGCTCTATACTCTAATTCCTCTATTATTCTTGAAATAGAGGCCTTGTTACGCATATTGCTTAATTTAAAAAAGAAACTGCTTTCTCTTTTCTCGCAGGAAATCAACTGCGCAACAGAAGTCAAAAATGTCGAAATAGAAAACATTTAACATTCCACAATCTACAAATAAAATCTGTAAAATTCCTTGTACTCTACATTGTATGTGCTTGTTGAGAACCCAGCAGATCGCGACTGCGATCTTTAAATTCCTCCGGTGCTTTCGTCCCAGAACCAAGACTAAAATTGGCGATCGGGCCTATTGGGTCGCTGGCCCACATGCCTGGAACACTCTCCCTGCAGCCATCCAGGAAACCAAAACCCTCCCTGCCTTTAAAAAACAGTTCAAATAGTAATTTCTTTGTAATGTTTAGAATTAGTACTATCATCTGCAGTGAACTGTCATGTGCAGCACCTTAGAAGTAGCTTGCTACTTACGGCGCTATATACAAAATTTCGTAATTGCAATTACAATTGTATGTAGTCTTTTAGACCAACATATATTACCAACATATAATACCAACATATAATACCAACATATATTACCAACATATATTACCAACATATAATACCAACATATATTACCAACATATATTACCAACATATATTACCAACATATAATACCAACATATATTACCAACATATATTACCAACATATAATACCAACATATATTACCAACATATATTACCAACATATAATACCAACATATAATACCAACATATAATACCAACATATAATACCAACATATATTACCAACATATATTACCAACATATATTACTAACATATATTACCAACATATATTACCAACATATATTACCAACATATATTACCAACATATATTACCAACCTATATTACCAACATATAATACCAACATATATTACCAACATATATTACCAACATATATTACCAACCTATATTACCAACATATAATACCAACATATAATACCAAAATATATTACCAACATATATTACCAACATATAATACCAACATTTATTACCTGGAACGAGCACATAGAACAAATAGAAAAACGGCAAAAATATAGGAACATAAACACGAATATCTTACTTGGTACACACAAGTATTCTGCTCACTTCGTGCGGCAATATGATGATGATCCATAAGTTGCCTAAATAATATGCCCTGGGCTCAAACTATAAGTCTCCACTCCATAGCATAAAGGTTTTGCAAAGAGGTCGTTAATTCAATAACCGGCTCTTCCTATAACCCTCACACCTGTTGAACAATTGTTCACGCAGCTAGGAATTCTAAAAGTTGAACAAATCAAACAGCTACTGATTAGTGAATTCATACATTGACATGCTTGTAAACAAAACATTAACAAGCATTACAACTTCCATAATCTATCCTCGGACATTCACTCAAATAGCGCAAGAAACCGAGCTTCATTCAGAAATTGAGTTTTCTAGTACAAACTCTTGTAGATTCTTGATCGGATGTGTTGGACCGGATGATGATGATGATGAGTGCTCTGCCCGATGGCAGGTCCTTGGCTTTACGCCCCTGGGGAATGAGATGAGTGAGGTGGTTTTCCGTTGCCTTCATCACAGACAATTATGGGTGAGCAACCTGTCCAAGGTCGCTACGCAGTTACCTGAGGTGGGTTCGATCCTGCGATGAATGGAACAGAATACCACGAGACCGTCTTTGCAGTATCTCAAATCTAAAGTTATTCAATTAACAGCAGTGACAGTTTACGCTGATATGGATAATTGTTCATAACTAGTTGTCAGCCGTTCTTAGGCCATTTACTTTTGTTGCTCCTAGTTAAGAAGTTAAGATTCAATGTTTTAAACTCGTTATATTAATTATCTTACATGTATTAGGATACTTACAACTGGAATGAACTAAACTAGATCGCCTGTGTTTACCATCTAGCAACAGACAATGTGTGCAGTTGACTTTAAGCAGCGGATTCTGGTTTACTTTTATGACGGATAGAATACTTGATGCCCAAAAGCAGCAACTTACGGTCGCTGCAGTTAATTAAATCGTGACAAATGTCCAAGTCAGACGGTAGTTTGAGAATGCACGGCAACAGCCTAAGGAGGAAATTAATTCATGAAGTGAAAAGTTTTAATCGATATCTTAAGGCCAAATCAATTTTGCGATGAGTGTTCCAGATTCTATGGTCGGTAATAGAAGGAACCATACTTCACTACGGATCAGTCAGATTGAGACAACCTGAAGGGGCGCAATATGTGAATGGGCGCTAAATAAATCTTCATAATGAATGAATGAATGAATGAATGAATGAATGAATGGAGATAGTCGTAAGACCAGAAACAGGCCTTTCCACGACTGTCTCAATCCAAATGTTTAGAGGATAAGTAGCGACAGGTCGTTGTAAAGGACATCATTGAGTACAGAGAGCGAAGTCAGCTGACGTTTAGAGTATCGTAAATAGTGCTCTTCTCTTACGGTTAGACTTAATGGACTAACCCTATTAGGACAGCACTGTCCACAACTCTATTTGCTATAATTCACTTGGCACTCGGTGCAATGGTCCCTTTTCTTGCTTTCCACGGACGAACCGTCCGACCGACTAATTCCTTCTGCCTGCCTCGATAGTTTCCGTCTGGTTTCCCGAGGACGACAAACGCCCGGGCGAACGTACAGACGGACAGACACACGCTTAGATGTACTATGTATACAGTTCTTCGTCGTTTCGAAGCGCTGTTCGTCGAAATTTCGATCGTCCGACGAAGTCTCGCGCCATGCGAGAGGATTTCGAGACTTTATGCGTTCGTGCTTTACGCGTATTTAGGCACGACGACGAATATCGGCGGCTTTGCGTCCGAAATGGAAGGAAATTGCGAAACAATTCAAATCAGAACGCCTGCATGACTCAATGTTCAGTCGACCGTTGGTAGTTCGAATCTCTGCGGACACTGCGCAGACGCTGGCCACGCGCTCTTGAAACGGGCATTCTGTAGGTCTCCCTGCGGCCGCGGGTGACGTCATTGTAGTTGCGATCAATTTAAATGCGCGTCACAATGACGCCTTTGCCATCTATTATATTTGTATCTCAGTCTATGACTCAGTCTGAATCACATTCAAACTATCGATGTGTTTCATAAGAAGTCTTGTCAGTTCGGAAGTCTCTTGCTTCACAATTGATCTATGCTTACTAGTGTTGTATGCAAGACTTGAAACTTCAAGACGAGATCGAGACAGTGAGGTACCAAGACTGAGACCGAGACACTAGGTTCAAGTCAGTACGAGACAGTAAAAAACAAGTGATCCTATATAAAATGCTAATGTTTCAGTTTTCTGGAATAATGTATATTTGTAATTTCAATTTGAAACTTATAATGTATATAGCACAAATTCCTGAGAACTGTTTTTATATTGCCGCGCAAGATTTAAGACAGTTCACACGAAACTTATCGAGACCGCTTGTTCGAGACAGAACAAGACATTCACTTCAAGACAGTTTCTAAAAATTCGAGACACTACCTCGAGACCGAGACAGCAGGCTTCCGAGACCGAGACACTAAAAGACTGTCTCGAGACCATACAACTCTGATGCTTACTATAATCGAATGGTGACTGACATAATCAATTTAATAACATGTGGACGTAAATAAAGTGTTAAAAAGTTCACAATGTTTCCATGAAACTTGTGCAACCATGACATGCTTTGACTATGGTTATAGCAGCAATCTTTTGAAACGGTCTTTGCTTATGAAGTCTGTTCCATGCCGTATACAGAAGCAGCTTCTGTAGCATCTAATATGCATCCTTAAATTTTTTATTAACTTTAAAGATAAGTGACCTTAGTCAGTGCTTGAAGTGTGGAAAAAGATGTGCCGGTATGGTAATAAGAACAATTCCCCTCTCCTGCCATGTATTGCTTTTTGGTCTGCAGAAGTACCGGTTTGTTTGCGGTCGGCCAGGAGAGGTGCCGGTATGGCATACAGTTTCAAACGGTCCCACTTCAAGCCCTGACCTAGTGACGTGTCGTTGAGAAATCGGTGAAGACGTGGTTTGCATGTTAAAATCTTATGTACCTAAATATTTTTCGCGCATAAACCCTTTACGGACCCGTTTACATTTTCACATGCTCACGAACCCTGTCATGAATTGAACAATGAACTTGTCTTCGTGCCTTTGGAACAGCCTGGTCTCATTGTGCAAACCCCTCATATCGTAGGACCTATGACGAACCATCACAGCCCCAAAGGCACCCAGCAGCAGCAGCTCAGAGCACACGGACCTAATCGGAGGAGTCAACGGTGGCAACTGTCTGCCATCGAAGTAGCACCAAAAGACCCAACCAAACACAGACGTACAGACAAGCATCTATCAATCGATCTAAAACTCTGTGCAGCTGAAAATCAATTCCTATTGACCGAAACGAATAATCAACGCCACATATATATGTGTGTAAATATATGTATATATGCATGCATATATATATTATATACATATAATAGATTTGTCTCCAATGTGCAAATAACGTGCACACATTGATCTATATAGCAATTCTATATTATTACCTAATGTTACCTTATCTTTTCTTTTATGGCAGTCTCTTGCACTTTGTCTTTCTAGTTAATTAGTTAAGTGGCAAACTAATTTGCATATTTTATTACTTTCAACCAAGTGAACCAACCGCCTGTGTACTGAATCTTCTCATTAAAGGGTGACCCAACCAACGGAACTTCTGTCCCCACGGGCTTTTTCTTTTCCCTTGCTCTTTCGTTATTGTAAAATATGTTGTTTTTATTGCTATAGTGTGTTTACAGGAACAATATATATTATGATCATGCAGGCTGCGTATAATCTATGCAGATTCTGTGTAGGAGCTATATAAGTGTTTTCCGAATGTATAATTGCTGCAGGTATTTACTTATACAAGTGAAATGTCACTCTGAATAAACTGCAAGGCCTCTATAGAGCAGTAGAGCCGGAAGGGACTTCCTCAGTACACAAATTATCTCTATAACATGCAAACTCTAATCGCTTGAGGTGACTGCGTGGCATGATAGAAATGGCAATGCTCCACAATGATCCAAGGCCGACTCAAATGTTGAGTACCTCTGTCTGTTGAGGAACAATCGATCGATCGATTGACTGTAGAGTTATTATAGCGCCAGCGCATAAGGCCATGTTGTTGTATTCTATTCAGCCAGTGTATGCATTTCAACAGAGAGTGATAATAGAATCGAGATTCTCAAATTATTAGCTTCTAAGTGGTTTTGAAATTAAGCCACCCATCCACTGGACATTGGCAGTCAAGCACTCGACCATTGAGCTACAGAATACTATGCACTGCTGTCACAATATATATGTGTATATATATATATATATATATACCAGATTATACCTATGTATGTTTGCGTGCGTGCGTGTGCGTGCGTGTGCGTGCGTGCGTGTGCGTGCGTGTATGTGTATGTGTGTTTAATGATACACGTGACAGATGTGCGTAAAAGGAAACTACAATAATGTGCTGAAGTAGTTAGATATATATCTGCATTTGGTAGCATCTGCGAGGGGTTTCGAATGCGATTATGAAATACCATTTGAATAAATATGATTAGAGACGTCGACGGTTGAGTTGGAGAGAGCACCAGCGGCGGACACCTCCTTCGCCTACACTGTCGCCATAAGGAGAAGAAGAAGCTCAGATCAGCGAGGAACGAACATCAGAGGACGCAGGAAGAAGTGACTGGAACTCTCTCTTGTCTGTTCCCGCATACGTCTGGCGTCTGTTTTCTCATCTATATTTCCTCTCATCCATCTGTTCACTTATCGATATGTCCATTGTCCTCCCGTCCGTCCTCTAGTCCGTCCGTCGTCTAGTTCGTCCGTCCGTCTTTCCGTCCGTGCGTGCAGAGTCAGCTACTTGACTACTTGCCTGCCTGCCTGTCTGCTTGGCATCTGGTTTTGCTCCTAATACTCATTCGTCAATGTAATCATCTTTCTACGGTCACCTATTCAGCTCTTTTTCGTCGAGTGTCCGCGCTCAGTCATCGTCGTTGGCAGTTACTTCCATCTCCGTCTCCAACAATATTTCAGTTTTCTCTATCTATCTATCTATCTATCTATCTATCTATCTATCTATCTATCTATTTATCTATCTATCTATCTATCTATCTATCTATCTATCTATCTATCTATCTATCTATCTATCTATCTATCTATCTATCTATCTATCTATCTATCTATCTATCTATCTATCTATCTATCTATCTATCTATCTATCTATCTATCTATCTATCTATCTATCTATCTATCTATCTATCTATCTATCTATCTATCTATCTATCTATCTATCTATCTATCTATCTATCTATCTATCTATCTATCTATCTATCTATCTATCTATCTATCTATCTATCTATCTATCTATCTATCTATCTATCTATCTATCTATCTATCTATCTATATATATATATATCTTTCTCACCCCCAGACTCCGTCTATTTATCACTGTCCATCTCATCGTTACTCCCAAACCCGTTCGTGTTTCTGTTGTATGTCACATCCCCGCCTCTGTAACGGGCGTCGATCCCTGTGAGACAGCGGAGACACGACCCCAATAATTAGGCTGAGGATGGCAACCATACCTATTCTTAGATGACAACAATGGTCATGCTATTTGAAAATGTTTAAAATGTTTCAACGATAACACGGTTTAACGAAATATCGAAAATAATTCAACATTAATATTGTATATCAATTTGCAGAGTACGACGAGAAACCGACTATCGTCAAGATGTTGACACCTGAAAGGTCAATCGTGGTGATTGTCAGGACTCCCGGAGATCAAAGAACGACCGCAGACAAGTCCTTTGATCGTCGTCTTCAAAGTCCTAGAATACAAAAATCACGTTACAACCCGAAACCAGTCAAAAATGGAGAGGTTGCGTCCCACCAACTGGGGCTTCTTGTTTTTCCCCCACCCGAAGTCCTTGAAGCAATTTCTCAACGTCCCCCCTCTTCAACAAACTTCCCTCCGCAGCGTTGGATATTACTCAGTTTGACAACTGGAGATGGAAAGAGACCGGGGTCGAGAAAGAAGGAGTTGGGACCGGTGTGGCAGGTAACGTGTACTCTAATGGGAGAGACTCTAGATATTTACTAGGTAAACCGTACTCTAGAGTACGCTATGCCTGGAGTCATCATGTACTCTAGAATACACGTTACCTGGCCATCATCCAGGCATGACGTACTCTATCTAGGTGTCATGTAGGTGTCTTCATTGACATCGCCAAAGCCCTTGACTCTGTTAATCATGACATCTTATTAGCAAAATTAACTAACTTAGGCATTCGGGGTTTGGCTCTGGACTGGTTCCAGAGCTACTTGTGTAATAGATTGCAATATGTATCTTGTAATGGCTCAATCTCCACAACCAAATTAATAAAATATGGTGTTCCTCAGGGCTCCATTTTAGGACCTTTACTATTCCTACTTTTCATTAATGACTTGCCTAACGTTTCGTCGCTTCTACATTTTTTACTCTTCGCTGATGACACGAGCATTCTTGCTTCTGGCTCCTCTTATGTTGAATTACTTACACTCCTTAATCGGGAACTTGTACAGGTGAATAACTGGTTCATGGCTAACAGACTCACGCTTAATGCCACTAAAACTAACTATATTCTTTTTGCTTCGCATTATAAAAACACTCCCCCGATTGAAGTGGTCTTAATGATAAACAATGTTCCGTTGCCTAAAGTCATCTCCACCAAATTTCTAGGAGTTTATGTTGACCAATCTCTTACATGGAAAACCCACATTGATAAGATTGCATCCAAAATAGCAAAAAACATAGGAATTATGTCTCGCATTGCCTATTTATTACCTGCCACAATATGCGCTAGCCTCTCTTATTCTTTGGTCCATCCCTATTTGGCATACTGCAATTTAGTTTGGGCGTCTAACTATCCCTCGAGATTAAGTAGGCTCATATCCCTTCAAAACAGAGCGTTTAGAGTTATCTGCAAATGCTCTGTACCACATACATGTACACCTAACTTACACTACTCTCAACCTCTATCTTGAGTGTTAATCAAATAACTCTAATGCAAACCAATGAGTTTATATAAAAAATTTTAAACAACCAATTACCTGCGGCTTATGCCAACTACTTCACGCCCGTCCAATCAACCAATCCGTATAACCTTCGAGATTTAAATAACTATAGACCGACTTACGCACGCACAAACACGCGCAAGTTTTCAATCAGATGTGGCGGGACAATGGCCTGGAATCGTCTTCCACATGACATACGTACTTTGATTCGAATCAACGCATTCAAACACAAACTTCGCGAATACTTGTTTCTAAATTCAACTTAACGTGTTTTTCTGTTCACTTATACCTGTTAATCGTAGTTAACTAGTTAAGCATTGCGTACTCTTTCTACAAAATGTATCAAATAATTGCCATCCTCTTGACAATTTAACTTGAAAGTAAGGGTGCCCTGCTAGCGGGACCTCGGTCCCTTTAGGGTTCTTCCTTATTGCTGTCTGTCAATCTACTAGTATTTTAAACTTGTATTTTCTATTCTTGATTGTCAGTACTCAATAAAAATCTTGGTTATGGTTATTATGGTTATGTACTCTAGTCTAGAGACCACCCTACCTAAGGCATGGTTGACTCTAGCATAAACACTGAACTGAAGCTGGATTTGTGAAAGGATACTTTCTCAAATAGAAGTCGGATTGATTGAAAAAGCTAACTTAAATGGAACTGAATTCATGGAATAAATTCATCGTAAGTGGAAACTGGGGTGATGAAAAGAAGTCTGCTTTATTGGAAGCGGAATGCACAAATCATGCGATTTCAAGTTGGTTGAAGCAGAAGCTATATTGCTGAAAATAATTCTTCCTAATTTCGAAGTTGGATTGATGAAGAGCTTGCTGCTTGAATGGTAGCAAGAATAATGAAACGAATTGTGCCTAAATGAAAGCGGTAATGACGAAAAGATTTCAGCCTGAATGAAAACGGGAATCCATGTTAGACTAGAAGCTGGATTGATTTAAAGAATGCCGTAAAAATGGAAGCGTGAATGATGAACTGATTGTAACTAGAAGGTGGAATAATGAAATGAAAGCGCTTTTCAACTGAACGTTTTATTAATGATTAGAATGAGCTTTTCACCAGAATCTGGATTGATGAAAGGAGTTCCGTTTAAACAGAAGCGGAAATAATGAAAAGATTTTACCTCGAGAGTGGATCGATGAATAGGAATGGAAGCTAGAATGATGAAAAAATTGCGGCCAATACCGGGGGGAGTGTCCGGGACTCTAGAGTATGAACTGTTGCTATAGATATAGAGTCCATCCTACCTGCTACTCTCGTGTTTAGGTATGCCGTACTCTAGAGTCCACGGTGCCTGCAGGTATCATGGACTATAGAGTACAAAATGTGCTTTGAGTCTCCTGTCTCCTACACCGGAGGTGATCGGGAATAGAGCGGTTTGGCTAGATAGAAGGTGATGGTCTGTCGAAGATTTTTCGGCTGGGAGTATTGTAAGGAATTTTAGGTAAATGATCGATTCGTTCTGGGATTTTAAGCTAATAGAGTGTTTTAAGGATAGGAGTTATGTGATGATGCTTGTGACAGCTCTCGCTGGTGAGTTTTGGATAAGTTGCAAACGCTTCAGTTGTATGGGTTAATCAAGCCTTTCAAGGTGGAGGAAAAGGTGATTGCTGTAATCGAGTTTTGAGTTAACAATGGAGACTCGCACTGGTGAAAAATAAGCCACTAAGGTGTTGTTTTGGTGTGAAGTCTGACACAGAAGTGCCCATCACAGCATCTAAGACTTAAACAAACCCCTGCAAAGGCTGCAAGCGGGACACTTGATTTATTTGAGGCTTGTTCGGACAGTTCAATGGTTTAGAAGGTGGGCATACTGATCACTAATTGCTTTGATTCGGTGACTAAATGTTGCACGAGCAGGCGTATTACTCCAAATAACCCTTCATGTAAGCTCAGAATGGCATACACATAAGTTGTAACTTGTTACTGATGAATCGTTTGAATTCGTAGGCTTACAATAACTATTTTCATAAAACTTATGCAAAGTGTGAGCAACAACAATACACTGTGTCCGGAAAGAAAGGGACCTCCTATGATAGTATGAAAATAAACAGTAAATCTTTGCCGATTTTTTAAATTCAAAAACCGTTTTAATCTTGACATGTTTATCTAATACTGCATAAAAACCATGATAGCACCTGTCATCCAATGGTGACGTCATAGCGACGTCATTTAGCATCAACATTTAAGTATTTAGACCAGCCTAAAATTCCTCGATAGAATGTTCAATATTTTTAGAAATGCTATCGCTAAACCGCCACAAATGTTGTTCGACTTTATTGTAGTATTTGAATAATATTAGTATACAAGGTGTGTTCAAATTGACCGCGTTTTGCTTCAACCCAAGCCTCAGGACGCTGCGTCATTGGCCAACAGAAACATCAATGACCAGCTGATCAAATTCCTCCCAAGCATTAACTTTTTGATTAAAAGACGCCACTTTTTAACCAATACATTCATGAATTACACATTGTGGATAAATATGTCCGGATTAAAATGGTTTTGAAATTTAAAAAATCGAGGCTTATTTACTATTTATTTTCAAATTATCATTAGAGGTCCCTTTATTTTCGGACACAGTGAAGTTTATCAGGTCAACTTGCAGACTTCAATTTTAGAAAATCCCGCAATTCCCAAAATCGATTTGTTCAGAAAAGCACTTTTCTAATGATCTTCTTTGTACTCAATATTGCTAGATTGTTTAACATAACAGTTTAGCAACTGTGTCTCATTAAAATAAAAATCCTAATTGACCCTAGATTTGGTGCCGTTTTTAAAAATGGCTCACTCGTAAACAAACTACAGAGTACTTCGATTCATCCCAATTTTTGCTTGAACCACCAAGTCTAGACTGTAGTAGTAGTCATCTAAATTACGCCAGGAACACGCGCAACAACCGTAAATGCATTTACCTGGATAAAAATAGATAATAAAGATGATAGTAATCATGTTGTAGGCCTACAAAATAATACTGATGCCATTCATCTATGATGTATGTGCTAGTGCCTTGCTTCGTGGCAGGACTGATCAAGGATTAATCAGGATTTACACAGGACTGACTTGAGCCAGGATTGACTAGCATTGAGTTAGGATTGAGTTATATTGAGCCAGGATTGACTTGTATTGAGTTAGGGATTGACTTATATTGAGTTATGATTTACTTATATTGCGCTAGAATTGACTCGTATTGAACTAGAATTAACATAGGATAGACAAAGGATTAACTTGTATTGAGCTAGGATCAACCTATGACTTGGATTGACCTAGGATTGACTGGTGTTGAGCTAGGATCAACCTATGATTGACCTAGGATTAACAGAAGATTGACTTGGATTGACCTAGGATTGACTGGTATTTAGCTAGGATCAACTTATGATTGACCTAGGATTTACATAAGATTGACTTGGATTGACCTATGATTGACCTAGGATTTACATAAGACTGACTTGGATTGACCCAGGATTGACCGAGTAACTAATCAAGGATCAAAATCAACCAAAATGAAGACGACAATTAGTCATTGACGCTGATTGGTTAAGTAGTTTTCATAACGAATCCAAAGCTTATTGATTGAAAGATCTATAGTAAATTAACTCTTTTCAGGATAAGAGTCTTACCAGTGGCCAGCAGATTGATTGGTATATCACTCAATAGACCAATCAGTTGTTTATTAGATCACTGATCCAATATTTGATTGAGTAAGACAGTAAGTAAGTGTCGTTCATATTCCTGTCACATTGTTAACAAAAAATCAATCAGTCGGGCATTCAGTCAACTAGAGGCGGCGCAGTCGTATCTGCGAACCATTTTTCAGACCGTCCAAAGATCAATAAACGAATGACCGACTCCATCAATCAGTCACTCAATCAACGAAGCAATCAGTCGTCGTGTGATTGACTCAATCACTTGAGTCACCAAGTCACTGCGTCGTCGGCCAACCAACCAAACGAGTGTCGCAGAATGCCAGGCGTAATCCGACCGGCAAGCATCTTAGGAGGAATGTGCGATGTGCAAATAGGAGACAGAGACTGGAGATTGGCCGATAGGTCCGTCTATATTGCTCTTCCAAATGGACACGCTAGACGGACGAACGAATGGCCGAACGGATGAGACCCGATTATGCCACCCGATTGTAAGTGGATGGACGGACCGACTAATAAAGCATTTCTGGACTCATCACTGGTCGATGGAGGACGATGTCAATATTAGTCCGCGGACTCTTTGATTCCATTACTTGGCACCAGGTGGCCTCGTCGCGCCATAATGCCCGTGCCGCAACCCGTCCAAGGATTCATTTCATCCTTCTCGAAGAGTTCATCGTTACGCTCAGCATCAACGTTGCAAACAGTCTGTTCTCTCACTCGACATCTCTCGCTATTCCGCATGACTACACTCTTAATATCACATTCCTTTCCACACGTTCCCGTTCTCTTCTATTCACATAGACTCTTTTTTAATTGTCTGTTCTTTTCTCTGTTCTCCTCTCTCTCTATTTCTCTTCTCGTGTCTCCTCCACGTCTTTCGAGTTCTTTCAATTCACTGTAATGTTTTTTCTCTTGTCGTAATCTACTCTATAAATCATTTATATTTACATTATCTGCAATTCTCTCTATTCGCTAAATACATCTCAGAAACTTTGTGAAGTGTTCTCTTACATTACATTTTACGATTACTCCTTTGCCCTTTTTACTGGTGGAGGTGTTGAGCGGTGTTTCCATTCGCAGTTGGAGAGTGCAAGCGTAGAAAGATGATAGTATAGAATGCAGACAGAAAACGAAGTTTACCCAATCCTCTCGACATAAGGAAAGAATTGCATTGCAATTCGACCTTCGCACAATGCTGGAGAAACGCCGACGGGATCCAGCGACGCGTTCTAGGACCAAGCGCCACACTAGGACGACGCCACTAATACTTCCATTCATTCATCTGCCCATTTGCAGAGCAATCTAATTTCCAGGCCACACCCCGAATTCACCGTTTCGTTTCTCAGTCCAGCGGGACATCAGAGAGACCAGCGCGAACCCGTTACCCTTAAACGGTCTTTCGCTAATTTGGTTACGTCTAATTTCCTGCTAAACCGCTCGGCACCGTTTCCATACGACTGCAGCAGCAGCCCGAAAGAATGTATTGAGCACAAAAGAAAACGACAAAGTTGCACCGGGTGGCCTAAGAATCGCCAGATCCAAATGAATCACATCACAGTCTTACGAGAACGAATGCACCCTCGTCAACATTTGCATTTTGCACCTTGATGTCTGTAGTCAGATCGCTCTATGCATAAACATGCATTGACTGGGAGATTCGCTGCAAAAAAAACAGTTTTTCTTAGACATTAATGACCGGTGAAAGGCCGGTGTCAAAATGATCTGAAGGCCTTTAAGATTGCATTCAGTTGCAGGCTTGCAGCGAAGTTATTATACATGTCTAATAAACACACAGAACTATAGGAGGTCCTTGTTTCACTTGCTATAAGCAGTTAGATGTGGATGTAACTGTTTAATGGTACAAATTTATGCTGCAATTTAGGCAGTTGCTTGTTAGATCTACGTCTGTCAAACCTGTTTCACACAAGGGTGGACTATTGCTTTGTACTGTGAGACCATCAACATTGATTTGATTAGTCCGAACTTGCGCAACATAAATTGCCTTTCAATAGAGAAATAAACAGCGTAGCATTAAAAATCTATTACAGCCACAGTGCACGTACTCTGACGCTGGACAGTCGATGTAATTTAATGCTGGCCTATGTAATTTAAATCTTAGAAAATTCACAGCCTCCATTAGACTACAGCCACGTCTGGGATATCAACGCATACATCAGCGCTATATCAATTCAAGTGCGCAATAGCCAAGCCGCTCTGATCATTCCTTTGCCTGGTAAAAATCCTGCCGTGGGAGGTCAAACCGAGGGGACAGCATGGTACTACGGTGGTAATCGGTGTTGATTTTGGTCGTGTGATAGCGCCAGACTTCCTTTCCAAATGTTGTTTAGGTGTTTTGAAACTGCTGCTGATGATTTTCAAGTGAATAGCCAGCTTACGAATAGTTATTGTCATCAGGAACAACTGGAACAACTGACACAACTGGAACAATTGGAACAACTGGGCACGAATCCAATGAAGATATATCTGTTGAAAAGGAAACAAAGATGCACGGAAAACAATATATCTTGATCGAAAGAGCTTCTTGGCAACTGGATGTGTACAGGGTGGGCCATTAAAAAGCAAATCTCTCAGTCTTTTTGCCAATATTTCGGCCAATAGTACGAATTAATAAATGAAATTTTACAGGCGCAAAGCTAATTCATATTTACATACAATTGCCAAAATTAACTGAAATATTTCAAACAGAACAAAAGTTATATCACTTTCATGAGTGCAACCATGGTTTTTAATGGTAAAAAACATTCAACGCAGCAAAAAGTTAAAAATTATTTTATGAGGTCACATCTCAAGTCATTGTTATAAAACAAACTTCAAATTGTTTCACATCCTGCGTACAATTTGTCTACCACCAGTAGACACACATATTCTGAATATATTTGACAATTTATGTTGACCTGGTTGGGGGCTTTTGCATCGGTGATTATTTGCCAAGGGACACGACGAAAAGCGATGAGGTTCAGATCATATTTAGCAATTCTACTGCGGCTGAAGTTCAATTCTGCAGAAATTCGCCGAGTACCGAGATGATTTCTGATGTTGCTATTCTGTAAGCAAATAAGTTCGTCAACATGCTCGATATTTGTTCGGGTGCGGATAGATTTCTGCCTTCCACTGCCCTTGCGACGTTCCACAGCCTACCCCTATCAATAACGCGTCCGCATATTTTCAAAATGGCTCAGCTCTAGTGATTTCAGAGTGAGCCTTGATCACAGCTTTGGCTCCAAGATCATGCTCATGATTCATGAAGTGTCTGTATACGCATTTTATCTGTCATGGACACTTTGCCCGGGTTTATTTTGTTACAAATGCTACCATAAAATGATTAATTGCAAAACATTTCTATTCACCAATTTAGTTGACTGCCATATGCGATAATTTCCTGTTTCTTTTCTCAATAATAATAATAATTATAAAGTGTTTTTTATTACAACTACTTGAAATGTGACTTCATAAATTCGCTTTTTTTAACTTTTTGCGGCGTAAAATGTTTTTGACCATCACAAATCGGTGCTTGCACTCATTAAAAGTGATATTACTTTTGTTCTGTTTGATAATTAAATTTGGCGGTCGTATGCAGATATGAATTGGTTTCGAAACTGTAAAATCTCATTTAATATTTCTTACTTTTGGCCGTAATGTTACCAAATAACTGTAGGGGTTTACTTTTCTAGCCCACCTTGTACATGATTGCGAAATGCTAATACAAAAGAGAATCCTTATAAGCCCACGCAGATATAATAAGCTATCCGCTTATTATATATATACATATATAGGGCCTATATATATATATATATATATATATATATATATATATATATATATATATATATATGTCCATTACACCAAAATACATATGTAGATGCTGATAAGCCATGGACTTTTGTTTCTGAGTTGCATTCCTTGTACAAAGCGTGTGTGCACATGAATTGAGAATTCGTTACCGAACCATTTAACCCGTAGGGAGAGGATAATCAGGGAGAGGCTATCCGCTTATTTTTGGTTTGATGTGTTCCTCAGCCAAAGGATCTTTCCATTAGAAGATGGCATTGACGCATAATGTGCATCATTCTATATGGTTATAACATTTTATTAAGCTTGTTTCGTCAGGCTAAATAAGCTTAATCAAATTAAATTAAATTTTATTTACGATAAGCTACATCACAACTTCCTTTGATTTCGCCCTCCTTTCTACGTTTCCAGGAACCCAGAAGTGCACACGAGGCCTCGACAACGCAATTGCAATTATATTGCAGAGCAATTGCGCTCTAAGAACTAGCTCAAGGTCTCTACACAGTAGATACGTGGGACGAAGGTAGAACATTTACTCTTCACGCTACAGGTCGACCGCTCTAACCAACTGACAATGGCCCAGGGCCACCTGGCTGCACCACCCAGAAAATTATTCTGATCAGATTGGGCCTAAACAAAAACCGACAACTAACGACACTTAAACATTTTCTTCGTGTGTAGCTTCGAAATCCAACTCAGAAGTATACACCCAGTCGTTCTGAGGCAAAGCACAGAAATGCAAAAGTCAGATGACGGATTCTCAGATCAATAAGTATGCGGAAGGAAAATGAAATAAATTTCCGCTATCGCAGTTCCAGCCACCACCACTGAGCGGGAAGAGTAATATTCGGGAATGGCCCCCGGTTGCCCTGTGCCGCTGGTCATCGGATGGAAGGGGGCGAGGGATCTGTCCAGTAAAGCACTCCGAATGGTTAGCCGCAAAATGACAATGACACAAACAGACGAACAAATGTAGAAAGACAAAGGGAACAAACAAGACGTGAACGAAATGAAAGACGGAGACAATAGAGCCACTGCTGAAGAGTTACAGACGAAAAAAGTGACAGCGGGTCTAGTAGGAAGGATATAGAGACAGACAGAGAGACAGAGAGAGACAGAGAGACAGAGAGACAGAGAGACAGAGTTATGGGAAGACATACAGAGAATGAAACACTAAAGAGAATAGTTAACCATTTCGAGTTCCCTATAAGGCGAACGTTCGTTTATTTAAATATCTATGCAAAAGTATGCATCCTCTTACATTTTGCACAACATTTTTTATCGGCAAGAGCTTTTCTCACACTTTTCCTTACCTCTTTCCATAGTATTCTTTTTCTTTGTCTTGAATGTTATACCCACTCGAAAGCTCATGCTGCTCAATGACATTTAGCCTGCAACTGTGACGATCCAAGATATCAATTTGCTAGTAATATGCTGTTTACATCCAGCCTCGAGTGTTGGTCTCGAAACAGACGAGGTTGTTAATGCTGTTGTCACCCCTTGGTTTGAGGTTACGCTAATTACAAGACAATCAGCACAGGGTTTAAATTGTAATGTTTGAACTGGAGGGGGTTAAACAATGTTTACATGTCGAGATGTCCTGACCAGAAATTTAGCGAATCTGAAACTGGTATACGGGCTAAATTGTAGAGGGTGTGGGTGCCGCTGAAAACTGATTTGGGGATTTCCTTGACCCCAAGGTAACTTTTAAGAAGTAACTGGCGGGGTTGAAAAATAAACTGTGTGGGGGGGAGGGGTTAAACCCTCCCAACCCTCGACAATTCAATCGTTGAATCAGCAACGTTAGTAGGCCATGATTGGAAGTTGCTGATCACAGAGCATGGAAACTGTTAGAATCATACGTTATAATAAAATGCTCCAGGACTGAAGGATGTAAGAGAATTATAACAGCTGAAGGAGGAGGCAAGATAGTGTGATAGTTGGCGACATTGGAAGTTAGAACCTGAACCTGTCTAAGAGCAGAGAACCTAAAGAAGAAGAAGATATGTTATAATAAAACTAGAACAACTAAGCCGGAACATAGAGAGCTGTAGATTGCCACTTGCAATTTCTCTATCTCTGACCCCTCCCCTTCCCTTTTTTCCCCTTCACTCCTTTCGAGCGGGTCCGGCAAGCTTCTGTGATGAAGCCTAGCAAATGAATGCTTACATTAGAAGGCCATGCAAGCAAGCAAGCAGGACTAGATTGCTGCGAAAGTAATGTAGTCTGCGATGTTTAAGGGGTGTTGCACAGGACCAACCCAGTTGACCACTGAAGACTATCGCCAAAATCCAAGTCAGTTCAATCAGAACTCGATTTAATTTTGCAAAGAATTTGCGTTTAAGCGAACGCTTGTTAAAAGGCGGAGACGATCTTTGACTCTCGAGGCTTTTGTTGGAAAAAATCGATGTGAATGAATAAGAATAATTGGACGACTGTAGTGGACTGTGGCAAGGAGTGGCATGAAGGGGTGGGGATGAGTCCTTAATGGCTTTGCAGCCGTCTTTTCGCCTCTGGGTCTGGGTCGTCCGCTGCAGTGTGTGGGCGTCGTCAAAGCGACTGACAGAAGCTTGTTAGAAGCATCAAAATGGCGGCGGTCGCATGCGTGACACATGCTGGGACCTGGACGCCATCATAATACGTCAGATCTCATTGATCTATAAGCTTATTTTATATGCAGTCGTTTCTGACAAAGCTATTTCGTCTTATTGACCAACAATTCCCTCATTAAGTGGCCATTACAGACGGGCATGGCCGCCTGCGTATCTTTTATGATATCTGCGATTCTTCATATATATATATGTATATATTGTATATTTATATATAATATACGGATATGCCTATACGTAATATACATCAGCCATTATATGCATTGCCACGTCTACTTATTCTCTTTGACCTAATTGAACCTTCTTCATCTACTTCAACTTATCAACAACTGACTTTTGTTAGTGCTCAACTATTTATTGACACTGATATCGCTTCAAGTTTTCCAGTATTTTATCTTTCTTTTAAAGCACGAGAAACTAGTATTAAACTTCAACTCAATCTTTTTAACGTTAACAGAATAAGATCGACTAAAACATAATTATATAATTGTCTCAATTCAAATTAACATCCTCAGCAGCTTGGTTTTCCCGCCACACGTGCACAGCGTACGACCAACTAATTACTTATGCATGGTCAAACTGCCGAACACCTGCCTAACTCAGTGCATAAACTGACGGCGCATCATACATACATATAATGTATATACACATATCTACGTTCACAGAATATACGTTCACTTGTTTGATATATACATGTGAACTAGTAGGTGACGGACGCCGATCTGAAGTCGCTTCTGCTGTCTTCGCCATCAAAACATGCAAGCTTGATCCTGTTCCGGAAGGAATTTATTGATGAGCTGCTTTCCTTCTTGGTTCAGCTGTGCAGTGCCTCATTAATGGTGAGATACCTGTCGGAGAGCCAGAAGTGTGCCATCATACGGCCAGAAATTAAGAAGTCTGCAGTGGAATGGATCCAGATAACATCAAGAACTATCGTCCTATCTCTAACCTGACATTCATCTCTAAGGTTATCGAGAAGTTATTGGTATGGCAATTGTTGCGATATTTGGAATCGCACAACCTCATGCCGAAGCAACAATCCGGCTTCAGAAGGGCCATTCGACTGAAACCGCACTTCTGAGGATAATCTTCGGCGTCTGTGATGCCATCGATGCTGGACAGGTCACGTTGCTTGCACTCCTGGATGTGAGTGCAGCGTTTGACACAGCGTTAGATCACAGCATCCTGCTGGCCAGACCACGCACCTCGTTTGGATTTGTCGGACAGGCATTGATTGGATCCGCTCATTTTTCAGTGCATGGAAAAAACGAATGACGGAGTCCCTTGGTTCGGGCATTCGGTGTTCCACTGTCCACGTGGTTCAGTCCTCGGTCTATACTGCTTTACGTGCTACATATATATATATATTTATATATAGCAGATTTGACAAAAATCATCTGTGCTGGTGGAGCCAGGGTTCATGAATATGCCGATGATTCCCAACTGTACTTGTAATGCCACCCAACTGACGCACTGCAGTGTTTGTCAAAAACAAAAACCCTGGCATCTGTGGAGAAAGTGCAGAGCTGGATATCCTCCAATGGGCTGGGGTTGAATCCGGATAAACTGAATTCATATGGCTGGGCACGAGACAAGCACGTTCGAGGATTGACAGAGAGGCGACTGAGGCATCATTTCCTAATTGGAGGGTTAAGCCGTTACTTAAGGTATCCGTCCGGATTCCGGACCCTGGGAATGCTTCTGAATGAAAACATCATGTCCCTGGGGGAATATGTCAATTCCCTGTGCAAGCCTTGTTTCTAACAACTATGCCAGATCAGAGTCATACGACGAAATCTGTCAATTGACGCCGCCATGACTTTTGTCCATTTCTTCGTGCTGACTTGCCTGTGCTACTACAATGGTGTCCTTGCGTGTCTGACAAAGTTCCGGTTACGACAGATTCAATCCTTTCTCAACTGCGCCACCCGTGTCGTCGCCAACTACCAAAAATGCATGTGCTAGCATATTAGCATATATTAGCATATAGCTAAATGTGTGACACATTTGAGGACAGGATCGCATGGGACGAAAACCGATGGTCGGCGCGGCCCCAGAGTACATCAGGTAGCTCTGTGTTCCGTCTCCATCCAAGCCAGGTCATTAGTACGGGCAAAGCATTTTTCGTCCAATGCGAGCTGTTTCACCAGACGATAGTGCTTGCTCCAGAAGTGGCTTCTGCGACTGGTGGGGAACTGGGAAGGGTGTTATAAAGATGCCAAATCTCAGGGGACCCGAAGAAGCTCGAAGTTCATAGGGGGCCTTGCCACGGGTTAACACTACTCTGAGTAAAGTAATGAAGTTCGATATACTATTAAAAAAGTGTAAACTGTAAATTAATCTTTCAAGTTTACACATTATTTGAAGTCTTTAAGCACCTATGAATAGTCACGCCACCACAGACACGAAATTGAGGCAACTTCGTATATAGACCTACAGCTGAAAGATCTTCTTTTAAAGAAGTATGTAAGCATTAACTTACCATTGACCAAACAAATAAATTGATACATAAATATCAACTAAATGGATAAATTAATATATAAATAAATAGAAGACTAAACAGATGTGCGCATATGGTCATACAAGTCAAAAATGCCAAATCTGACGGAAAATAGATCGTAATTTATTATATATATAAATATTATTACGCGAGTGTGGGAGTGAATGTATTAAGAGAATGCGAATGCGAAAAGCATGAGGAATATAAAATTATGTCATTCAGTCTAACTTATATATATATTATATATAATATATATATACATATATTTCATATGCATAGAGAGAGAAGGACAAGCAGACCGACATAAAGAGATAACCAGTAACCATTAGATTTATATATATCATGCGCAAGTTATAAATATATGCAATATAGGATATACAGTGTGGCTCAATAAATAAAAGTCCCAACGAACTCCGCAACGACTCATGATTTGATACCCCACATTTCAGAATTTATACGGTAAAGATCAAATTACAGAAGTTCATTTATTCACAACGATATTTTAGAAATTACGGTGCGCAGAAAATTGAACAGCTACAAGCAATCTTATAAATATATCTAACATCGTCTTTAATTACAAATTCATAAATCTTTTCAAATACTTCGTCTAAAAGTAGGTTCGAAGTGTCCGTCTCATCTTGAACGCAAGCCAAAAGTCTGAGCTTTTGTGAAGCTCAGAATGTCTTGTTGTTTGATTCACTGAAGAACTGAACTTTCGTCTAACGTCTGTTCAATGAATTGTGACACGTAATCTTCACGTATACATGTCTGCTTTGCGTGGGTTCTACCTGAGATCATCACCTCGGATTCTGTCCCAAAAACTTTTAACTGAAACAGTCTGTTACAAGAACTCTTGTGCTTGGTCTACTGGTATCATGAAATATATCGTTTCCTCCTAAATATACAGTCTCCCATACAATTATATCCGATTTAAAATCGACTCGACTTGACAGCGGCGTCGCCGAGAAATGACACACCGGAAGAGATGGATGAAGTCATGAGCAACGCGGAAAAGAATCTTCAGCCAGGTGTATGCCTTTCTAAAAAAAAAAGAGTATCCGAAAGGGCGCTCAAAAAACAGAAACTGACCTGTGCAACTTTAACCATTTCTGGTTTGGGATTTGATTACAGCAATACAACTCTGAATTGCAAATTATACCCTATAATGGCTTACCTGTGAATTTTTATCCACTTGGAACGATTGTATACGATAGGATACGTCAACGGCTTACCCCCGGTTACTCTATTCCTGTAATGGGTCCATTTGGGGGATAGAATATAACGGAAAATTGGCAAAGTAAACGAAAGTTGCCTGGTGGATGAGAGATTTAAGGTTTGCGAAGAACTTCACGTATCTGATGCAGATGTGTGTTACCGCAGAAATGGAAGAATGCATGCACTTCATATACGAGAAAAGTCATTTCTTTCTATAAGTACTAAACCTATGTTGACATTTTGTTAACCAGACTCATCGAAGACTGGAGGCCTGTTCTAACGTCTGGTTTCAATATGCAGCCTGATAAAATGCACGGCAAAGCTTATAACTGGCTCAAGACTTAATTTTCACCGACTGTCGTGAATTCATTGGCAAACATGATTGACCGCCAAACTCGCCAGACATGACCCTCCTTGATTCTCACGTCTGGGAACTATGCATAGACGTTGAAAAATATTTCATCCCAAGTCGAAGAACACTGACGAGCTGAAGAAAGTCCTGCATTTCATGCGCCACAGAATTCAACCAGCCAGGCCACGACAAGCTTCCTAACACACCCTCGAACTTGTGTGCAAGCTGGGGTGAATATTTCGGTAACGCTTAAGATAAAATGTGTAATAGATTTTTGAATTCGAGATAAATGGTGTTTTCAACTGACATTGAAAGTTACAATTGACCGTCCATTGTTTTAAATAAGAAAACGCAGAATATAACATTAACAGCTGTAATTTTTAAAGCAATGAAGATATTTCAGACATTTCAAGGGATGTTTCTCAAATTCGTCCCTGTAAATTCAGAATGTTTGTTAGAAAACTCTCAAATGGTTGCGAGGAAATTGTCTTTTGTCCAGTGGGACATCTTTTATTGAGCCACCCTGTATATAAGATATAAGATGCATAAAGGCAGAGAATGTGTGGGGGTGTCAGTCTACTGCGTCTCTTGTCACTGGCCTCATCGTCGTCGTCGTCGTCATCGTCGTTTTCTCTCGCAAATTGGACGAAACTAATCTCAGACCTGTCGGGTATTTATTAGAAATGGAAAATTATTTTGACCTCATCTAGCTCTTCTGTCTACGGATCGTCCATATAATTCCTTCTTCCCTCCCTCTCCTGGGATCATCCCTCTTGCTTATCGTCCTGTGTCCTCTCGCTGCTCCTTTTCCCCTACTATCCGATGCTCCTTTCCTCGCTCCTGCTCCATCCTTCTATTTTTCCTTCTTACTTCTTGACAGCTATTCCCTCAGTCTCGCTCTTCCCTCCTCCTTTCTTCCGTTTTCATTCCTCATTTTTATCAACTTCTACTTCCTGCTTCCTTCGCTGTTGTTTCTTTTGAATTGCCTCTGCATTATGGCCGCCTTCATCTCTTTCTTTTCTTCATCGTTTTCTCGTCCTTGTTCTAGTTCGTCAGTCCCATTTCCCTCTTTTTGTTCCTTTCGTAATCCTGCAATTTGCTTGTCCTGGAAATAAATTGGCGTGCTGCGTGCTAAAAACAGCCGTGTGAGGTTTAGGATGTGGAGAAGTAACAAACTAGAAGAGCAATCTCATCAACTATCGTCTCGCGAGGCAAACGTACATATGTGTATCGTGATCTTCCCTTCTTAATGACATTCTTTAACTGTACATTCTACCTGTAATTAGGCCTACAGGTAACGTGACAATGGCACCGAGTGACTGTCAATTCACATAAAAATAATCCGAAAGTGTTTCAAATATGTCTTCTTTAAATTCGACGCATAAGCAACCCAAGGAAACATATCAACTATTCCTTCACACAAACTCTACTCATATCAACTGAATCCGTAACGACATAAAATCAATGACATAAGCTCATGCCTTCGTGAACCACACGTTCGTCCAGGTGTGAACATTAAATGCCGCTCATTATAGTCATGCATGTCACTGTTTGAAAAGCACATTGACAGATAATCAGTGTTGCGACTACCATTACCCTAACCTCAGACCCACATGAAGTATGTTATAATGACCAATGGTCTCGTAATTTGACTGCATGTCCTCGGTCAGTGAATTCATGATGTATCTGAGATTCCAACGGTTATCTTGGCACATATTCGTATCCCTACCCTCCAGTCATTTGAGCCTCCCACCCTGAGCAACAAATCCGCTTGCCTACCGGTATCTCTTCTCTTCTATCTTTCCTTCTGCTCTCTTCCCTTCTGCTCTCTTTCCTTCTGCTCTCTTTCCTTCTGCTCTCTTCCCTTCTGCTCTCTTTCCTTCTGCTCTCTTTCCTTCTGCTCTCTTCCCTTCTGCTCTCTTTCCTTCTGCTCTCTTCCCTTCTGCTCTCTTCCCTTCTGCTCTCTTCCCTTCTGCTCTCTTCCCTTCTGCTCTCTTCCCTTCTGCTCTCTTCCCTTCTGCTCTCTTCCCTTCTGCTCTCTTCCCTTCTGCTCTCTTCCCTTCTGCTCTCTTCCCTTCTGCTCTCTTCCCTTCTGTTCTCTTTCCTTCTGCTCTCTTCCCTTCTGCTCTCTTCCCTTCTGCTCTCTTTCCTTCTGCTCTCGCGTTCTTTTTGCTCTGCATCAATGAAATCGGTTATGTCTTCTCTTCTTCTCAACTCTAGCCGTCATTCCTCTCAACCAGGCTACTCTATTCTATTCCACCGTTCTATTCCATTGCATTTCGTTCATTCCGTTTATTCCATTCCATTCCATCCTACTCTGTTCTTCAGCACTGGTCGGAAAACCTTTTATATTAAACACGAATCTTGTTTACAGAGGCGCAATATAACTTTGGCATTACATTACATTACAGCGCATATCAACATACTACATAACATTACAATGCACTGTAATAAATTACAACACACTGAAATGCATTACAATACACTGCAATACACTACATTGCACCACATTCCAATACATTGCAATACTTCACAATACATTATGACTACAGTACATAATATCGATATGCTAAAATACATTACATAGCAAAGTTGTGAAACATATCAGTTTAACCACCTTTGATTCAGTTGACATTGAGACTTCTACAATAATTCATCTCAGATAATATTATGAGATGGTGTAAATTCCGTTTTCCTTGGCGGTGCATGCGTCACGTCACTTGCGGCGTCCCGGAAGCGTGTCCTCGTTTCTTCTTGAAGTTCTTCGTCGACCCGTAAATGACCATAAGACGTGACAGATTCTTTTCGGTGACCGAGACACTCACCTTTTTCCGGCGACCCGCAACAGCCAAGGGATAGAGACGGTGGAGGGGCCAAAGGATTGAACGAAGGGTCGCAACTAACACCCGACCCGTCCATCCGTCTCTCAGTCCGTCCGTCCGTCGGCGGTGGTGATAGGTCAACTGGTTGCCAGTAACAACTAATAACCAACACACATGTGTTTTTCTCAGGAACATCAACACGCATAGCAGCGAGTGAACGTCGTTCGACAAAGTGTTGCCGTTTGTGCTACTATTTTCTTATTATTTTTCTTAATGGATCAACCGGTATTCTGCTTTTTTAGTACACTGTTTCGTGTGGTTGATTCAATATCTGTTTTGTGCGGACGCTTTCTTATTGACAGAACTCAGAACTAGAACAATTTGCCATTTAGCAAATGATCCACGACCAAACTGAGTTTTTACCTTCGATGTTATAATTAGGGCTGTACCGAATTGGTGATTTTCACTATTCGACCGAATACGAATAACTGGATCAACTATTCGGCAGAATACGAATCGAATACGAATAGTGTACAAAATAGGTCTTCTTAAAAATTTCAAATGTGAGCAAAAGTTTTAGTTCTGAAAATTTAATACAGAAACTAAAAACAAGCAGTTAACTACATGTAATTTTTGAATAATTCTGCCAGTCTGTGTAAACTAGGAATGGTACTAAGTAAACTAAACTTAGAAATGAGGCGGCTGACACTGCGATACCGTGATCCAGGCAGTGGAGAGTTACTTCAGTCCACTCGATATAACAGCCGCAGCTTGTGTAGAATCAGATGTCACGTGATCACTATTCATATTCGGTCCGAATATCGAATTGATATTTGTCCCACTATTCGGCTCCGAAGCGAATACTAAGCGAATATTCGGTACAGTCCTAGTTATAATTATATGTCCTTGTTATAGGCCCACACTTGTTTGTAATTGTAAGTGCTGCTAATGTCTGCCGTGATCATTTGGTCAGGAGGTGATCTCTATCATGAGAATCTTTAAAAAAAACGTGTTACGTTAATCAGATATTTGCAATTTTTAAATGAAATCTTTAATATTTGCAAGTGTATGACCATTGGCCTAGATGTAAAATCCACCATTATGCTAACAGGGTAATATAATTAAACAGTTACACGAAACCTAACCCCACTCGATGAGATTGTCTCTTTGCTTGTAGGACATTTACAGCGTTTCCGAACACTCGCAATGGCCGGGCAGAGGTATCCTAATTGGCAACGAGCATGTGCCAGGCTCAGTTCGACCTGGATAATATCACTCCTTTGCGCAGATTCAAGTAACAGTTTCATAAACCATCCTAAACATCGGACCATAAACCATACCTTCCAGCCCAATGGTTATTCCACAGTTCACACATACACACGCGCGCGCGCACGTACGCGCGCGCACACACACACACACACACACATATATATATATATGTATGTATAACTATATATATAATATTATATATACACATACATACACACAAACAAACACATCTCATGCCGACCCGACTAGACGCCGTGCTCGCAAAGCAATGTTATATGGTGCTACCGTAGAGCAACTCTAGTAGCCTCTCCTGATGACACTGTGGGACCATCCGAGGGGTTTCTATTGCGTGTCGCCTAGAAATACAACCTGATTTCGGTCGCTGTGGGTCGCTGCTGCTGACCGGAAGCAAGCGGCGACGTAATTAAAGTTGAAATATCGTCGAATTCATTTATTTAGTAGATTCATCAGCTGAGGGATTCTTAAGAATATATATATATATTATATATATATATATATATATATATATATATATACGACGGAACAGCATTTGATCCAAATCATAACCGTGTGCTTATAATATCATTATAAACACAAAACCCTTTTGGATTTCGTCTAAAAGCCGTTAAGGGACTTACGGCAGCGAGCATTGCGTTGATGTCGTCCGATGTGTGATTGAAAGCGTGTCACACATGGCCTACGGCGACTTCGAGGCGCTGAAACTCCCGGTCGGCGGGTGCCCCAGAGCCCCATAGAAGAACCATGCCCACTGAGCAGGTAGTCGCGTATGAAGCTCCAGTCAGATTTTAGCTGGGGTTGGGTGGGTAATCGTGGGTGACCGTGAGTTGGTCGCTGCGATAGTGAAACCAAGGGACCAGAGCAAGCATTGAACAGCGTTTTTAGGTTCTCTCTGAGACGCAATGACAGAGATAAGGAAGATCTTCAGGCATCGTAAATGCTGTTGCATAATATTGAATGGCAAACCTTGAACATGACCTCTGAGAGCCACATTCAGTCAGGAGCCAAGTCCTCTATCGCTGCCGCATTACAAATATATTCTGCCGCCGACAACAACTGCATCCATCCCAGTAAGCATTCAAAACCTACGCGCTAACGACGTCTTACCAAGTTGATGCATCGGAGACCAGTTTTAGGCGAGAAAATGAGTTTGTCCGAAACAAAACAGAGAAACCATGACCTTTGACCTCGGTTAAGTAAAGCTCACGAGCATGAGGCTTAAAAATTGCCTGCCAGCCTCCAGCCAAGCATTTCAAGTGGTCGAAGAGCTCCAAAGACGAACTGGGTCAGAGGCATCAGGTGAACAGATGGTTATCTATTCTAGTCCATTCATTGAGCATCCAATTCAAGGAAAGGCGTCTGCCCCCCTAGAAAGCATTCTACTGCTTCCATCTATCAATGGAGAACAACAGTGACTATTAAGACTATATACCAAAACACGCTCTGGCCAGTCTGAGAGGAGGAACTCGGCTGTCAAACCCTCGACGATCACCACAATTTGTACCTTTGGGTTCTGTAGTGTAGGCACAACGAAACACGTCTATGACTCACTGTGTTGGAGATGACTCGATTCGCCTGACAGTCACACCCGTACATGCATCGAGAAGCCTTAATCGAGCACTTCAATGATCATCTCGAGCTACTTGTCGACATTGACAACACTTCTGCATAGAGAGGTGTTTGTAAAGAGGCTAAAGACCAGCATCTCGGCGTTACCGGACTGGACAATGTACCTCGACTCCAACTGCAAACACGACATACGATGATGCAGTCTGAAACCAAGTGATCTTCAACAGTCAGAAGTCAGCATTGACCAGGTACTGGCAAGTGCTAAAGACGCTCTGACAGTGACCAGGGCTTATGTCGTAGGGGTGGGCTTACACGATAGCCAGAGCGAGTACCTGCCTGCGCCAGAGGTCAGAGTGCACTGGGGAGGAACTACGGCGACTGAGTTTATCCAGAAACTGCGTTATTAGGAATGGTAGGGACACCCTCAGTACTCTGTGAAGAATCGCAGTATAGAGCTCTACTAACATCTGAACCTGCTCATAACGATGACACGACGACATGCACCGAGGTTCCGTCATGAAACATGGATTCCTCCCCCTATTTTAGTTGAACTCAGAATCAACCGAATGACGTCGTGAAAAGTTTTCTCAGATTTGAAATTCAATCACATTGAAACACAACTGAAAATCAAGACCTCAGTCGCAGAGGCTTAAGGTTTATTTCAGTGGCAAAATTGTCTATAACGTAAGTAGGTAAGTGGATGTCAGAAACGCGGTCGACATGACCATGATATAAACACAGTCGTCGCAGATGTGGCTTCGTGGTTGCGCTCAGAGATGTTGAACCGAAATCAGAGATCAATTTGTGCCATTCTTCCATCCAATTCTGCTCTCTCATCTTGTCCATTGTCCCTCGTGTTGTCCGCTTTCCACATTTCCATGGTCTAGTTGCAGAAATGAGACAGATCCGGCGAATACACTGGGAAAAGAATTGCAGGAAGAGACAGAACAGAGATGGAGAGGCAAGGAGGAGGAGGAGGAGGAGGAAGAGATACACGAGGATGGCGAATGAGTGATAAGGAATGCAGTGGAAACAGCTGGAGACGCAAGAGCAGTAGATGAGCTTAAAAGAAGCAGGAAGAGGAGGATGAGGAGGCGGAGAGGATGAGTGGGATTTGGAGAAGGATGTGGAATCCTCATCCGCCTTCGACGAAATTCAATTTACTTGACGAGACGTCACGCCGACTGTCGACAGTGCACAGGCCACGGACAAGATGTTAAGGACAGTTAAGATTCGCTTTTAGGCCGATTGACAGGTCCGGCCGACGCGTCAATAGAACGTAAACCGATAAAGCCAGATCGTTGCGGTCTTAACGTGACTGAAAAAGACGATTCGCTGCCGTCCTAACGATCTCTGGCGTCGCGCTTGGATTGGCGAACCATTTGGCGATTGACGCCGACAGACCGCAAAGAGAGAGAGAGAAAGAGAGAGAGAGAGAGAGAGAGAGAGAGAGAGAGAGAGAGAGAGAGAGAGAGAGAAAGAGAGAGAGAGAGAGAGAGAGCGAGAGAGAGAGAGAGAGAGCAAGACAGACAGACAGAAACAGAAGCAGAGCCAGAGACAGAGACACACAGAGAGATACAAAGAGAGAGAGAGAGAGAGAAAGTGACAAAGTCAGACAGACAGAGACAGACGGAGAGAGACAGACAGATAGACAGAGTAAGACATAGACAGAAACGGAGACACAGACAGACAGACAGACAGACAGAGACAATGCAGTGGAGACAGCTGGAGAGAGAGAGAGATTAAGAGTGGTCTGTCTGCAGACCGTATAGGCATCGCTAACGAAGTCTTTCATACATGAACGGGCTGGCTGATTAGGTGGCATTGAAGGGATCAGCGAGGCGGCGCTGCCTGATCCCCGGTCTGACTGACCAAAGGCGACTTCTCCAGGAACCCCTCATCGCCACAGCTGAGGATCATCCGCGGCTGCATCAGATGACCCAACGAATAGAACGATTTGAGGGGCGTCGATCGAAGCAAAGTTCTTCCCTACGCGGTGTCGGCAGACAGGGCGGAGGAACCGTCTCTATAACACGTTCTCAACGACCGAAAGTAGGAGAGATTGCAAATAAACTCAACAGACAAGATATAGATGTATGGGGAATGGGAATGAGGGAAACGGAAAATATGTCTATTGAGGGCAACAATGAACTTTTGCTAATGCTTTGTATGCACTTCAAAGAAAAGAAGAAGAAAATGTGAAATATAAAAGGAGATAAATAGAAATAGATAAAAATAAAGCGAGCAATAAAGAGAATAGCATGGAGAAAATATAAATAGAAATGAAAAGAGAGATAGGAAAGGAAATATATAGAAATAGAAACGGAAATAAATCGAATTGGAAACGGAAATTAACTTAAACATAAACTGAAATATTAAGAAATAAAAAAGGGAAATAAATATCAATTAGAGCAGAAATAAGTAGAAATAGACACTCACTAACTCACTCACTCACTCACCCACCCACTCACTCACTCAATCAATCACTTTCACTATCTCTCTTTCCCACTGTATTTCTCCCACTCTCTCACTCTGTCTCACTCATTATTTTTCTCTCCTTCGCTCCCTCTCTCACTATCTCTCTTCCTCCCTCCGTCTCTCTCTCTCTCTCTCTCTCTATATATATATAGATATATATATATGTATATATATATCTTTCTCTCAGTGTGTGTGTGCGTGTTGGCGCGTGCGTGTACGTGTTGAGTCAATGACTGACTGCTGCAGCGTATGTCTGGTCCTTATATCAGTATTATACATGCATTGTATATAGTTGTATATATGCACAGGGATCGTATTCGTCCTTCGCTGCTCATCCGTCGTCTCCCCTCTGCTCTTCTCCTCTGCTTTCTACTACCCTACTTTTTCAGTCGCATGCGCTGCCAAACATGAAAATACTATAAGATTAGGATCGTCGGCCCACGTCAGAGTTTGTTTAGCTTAGCAAGGCTATACTATAGGCTGCTGGCCGTATCATCTATTTTCTTAGCTTATAGCTTGTCTAGACAGGGTTCAGTCTTCTTAAGATATTTTTCGTTTCACAACAAAGCAACTTTAAGACTGTATGCAACTGCATGTCAGGACTTGCTATAGGTTCAGAAATGATTACAGCAGCCATATTTGCTCGGCTGGACCAGGCTGAATTGTGTTAGTCAAGGCTCTATGCTAGGAGAGGCCTGAGATTAGATGATGTTCCAATGAAGAAGGTTTAATGCTAGGCTAAAATTGAAATTGTCATTTTCATTGGTTATGTTTGGAACGATTTGATTTGGCTAAGCTGAGTCATAACCTGGACAAATCAAGGCTCTAGTCTAGATCATTCGACAAGATTAGATTAGAAAGAAGCGATTGACAGAATTTGATTAGAACTGATTGATGATCCTCAGTTGATCATATTAATATGATTGAGATGTAATTAACTGAAGAGCAGAGAAAGAACAGAGAGCGGAACTGGAAAGCATCGACCAGACAGAGAGAGAGAGAGAGACAGACAGAGACAGAGAGAGAGACAAGACAGATGGAGAGAGAGAAAGAAAGAGAGAGACAGAGACAGACAGAGACAGACAGAGAGAGACAGAGACATAGAGAGAGAGAGAGAGACACCAAGAGAGCCAGACAGACAGACAGAGACAGAGTCCTTTAAAAACTCGATCTGAATCTGATCCTCTTCGATCAGAACTAATCAGATTGAAGGAGTCTACATCTGATACGAATGGATCGTCTAAGATCCTCATACCCATTCCTCCATCACGCTGATTGGCTCGTTTAGATGCTTTCATATTGAGACCGAGAGAATGACGATGGCGCTATATGAATAAAATACCGACCCCCCCTTTCAGTAGAGGGCGTCAGTTAAGGCAAACTGCTTCCTCCAACTGTGACTCAGCGATATTCTATCGAAAACTTGAATCGTTCTGTAGGAAACAGCAGCTAATCTGAAACGTCGGACTTTGCTCTTGCTTCGAGTTAATAGAACGAAGCTGACAGAATGTTTATTTTGGGGTTAGGGCTGGGGTGGGGTGGTTGACTGAATGGTAAGTTGCAACACGTGAGCACTAGGATCAGGATAAACCTTGCTATTTTGGTTTGGCATCCGTGAACAGATCGGTTAAATAGATGATCCCAATTTACAACATCGCTTCACTGGAAATTCTTTTCAACTGAATTGTGTGATTTGGGCGTGACCTTGACCCAGGAACTGGCCTTTCAGTGCGTGCTCGAAGGGTTTTGTCTACAGCGATCTATCACCTGTGACAAATTTGAACGATACGCCGTTCGCCTGCAGTTCAAGCCACCACGACCAACTTGCATTCATTATCTTATATATTATGTAGGGTTTATTATTATGGCCGTGTCATCTGTTGAAGGCTAACTCTCTCATTAACCAATTACATTCTATCTTAACTGCTGAGGACCTGCCAATTGAAGGTATACATAACTATGTTTGAGCGAGAAGCCACTTCATCGGTAGACGTTTCAGTGGTGACCGCCGGGTAAATACCGTGAATGAAGGACCTTATTCGTAACTGCCTTGCGGGCTTAGCGCCAACTGTTCGCCCAGTTAGCTACATTGGTTGGAGCGCACGTCCTCTGATCATCTGTGGGAGAGTCCGTTTCGAGTCAGGGACGGAGTCCTATTTCAGGGATTTGAATAAGTGGATCGTACATTTGGACTTAAAACGGCTTCGTGCTCGAATAGGAATCTACCATTTTTAAGATCACGTTTGCACTAAATATAGACAGAAATCTTGCGTTATATCACACAACATGTCACAGCATCGCATTAGAAAGGATAATATGACGCATTGCGTCTCATATTCTACGACTTTATTGCTGAAGGCTGGCAACGAATGACTGCATGCAATGCCTCTGCAGAGCAACAACGATCGAATTCTATTAATCTTATCTTCAGTCCGTCAGATCGGATTCTTTCCGGTCTCTTATCTGCTGCTGAGACTTGGCGACGATGGAGAGTTGAAGGGAGACTGAGGAGGAGGAGGAAGAGGAGGAAGAGGAGAAGGAGAAGGAGGGAGAGAAAGAGGAGGAAAGGGAGAAGGAGGAGGAGAGGCAGAAGAGGCAGAAGCAGTGCTACGTGATATGAGAATAGCATCCCTGTTCATTAACCAACATCCGCAGCTGAGATTCAGCGACTGCACGCACGAGAATCGATCTCGATTTTGCTGAGATGCGGGGAAGACAGTCAGTGAGGAGAGAAATCTAATTCCTATTCAGCCAAGCATGAACGAGTGTTAGGACAGCGGATGCGAGGAAAACCATCTATACACGCAGGAAGCAGTAGCATCACCAATAACAGCAGCAGCAGCATCTTAACCTCAGCTCATAGTTTATAGATATATATATGCTCTTTGTCTATATATATATATATGTATATATATATACATGCAGCTCTTTCGCACCTTTGACAATAGCCATCGTCGGATCCTACCTTAGTCGTAGTTTTTCATATCTCTATCAATGTCCTTTCTTAGCTGAGCTCTATTCGTCTGATAACGCAATCGTAAAGGAAGCCGTCCAGTTACTTTGGACAACAATGTAGCGAGACAAAGCGCATCGACGATTGTCACCTACACTTCAGACCCAATCTGAACAATATTTTAGTGCGCAATAACAACCGATGGACTAAAAGTTCCTTATGTGCCCTGGCATCCGGACATGTCTACAAATATGCGACCCTCTATTAATGGAATTGGATTCGGGCTTAAAATAGGCCGTGCTTTTAGTTTGCTGGTGTATTACCTACATAATTTTTTTCGTTGTTTTTTTACTAGTGATTTCATCAAACATTGTGGTTGGGTGCTAGACTTACTGAATGCCCTTCTTCAAGCCCCGTTGACCCTAGGTCGAGCGCACGTGGTATATCAATACTTTTGCAAATCACGCAACGTTCAGGGGTTAGTGGTTATCAAGGCAATATCATCGATTCCTATCATCTGATAGTAGTGAACTCACTCTATTTCGATGGCGCTTCCTTTACACATGTCTACCATAAAATGTATCTCTCGCCACCCACCGTTCCGTCGGCTTGGGTGCTGAATGCTGATATCGTCTTCAGAATTACACGTATGACCTGTTAAGCCGAACTGCAGTCTGAACAGGTGAAGTGATCCGGCAATGTCGCCTTTGCTGGCTTGCCACAGCGCAGTATCATTCGGCTTCAGGCTGTCATGAACGCTACTGCTCGTCTGGTAAATGCGCTAGAAAAAGTTCGACCACGTTTCGACTGCGATACAAGACGAGCCCCAAAGCGCATCAAACTCAAACTTTGCACGCTGGTGTGTAAGTGCCTCAATAACTGTGCACCACGCTATCAGGCAGACCACATCAGACCACTATCAGACGGACCCAGCAGGGCATGATTACGATCTTCAAAATCATCTGATGTTTTCGTGGAAAAAACGAAGACAAAAATTGGCGATCGGGCTTTTCGGGTCACTGGGCCATCTGCCTGGAACAGTTTCCCTGCATCCATTCAGGAAATCAAAACCCTTTCTGCTTTCAAAAACAGTCAACATTGCACTTTCTAGGCAATGCCGAGCATTAGTTTTTTTACATTTGCACTGACAGTGGACTGTTTTGTAAAGCACCCTAGAAGTAGCTTGCTACTGACGGTGCTCTAGAAATTGTCGTATTTACATTTACATCCTGGTTTGAATGAGACAACAGCCAGAATTACATGATATGTCGTCAATATCACGCAATCTAAACACCTCGAATCAACTGATTAAACGGCGTGGCATTTGGTCTCCAGAGGAACGTTGAACATCAGCCAAAGAATATCTACCATTTGGTGAGCGTGTGACAGTGTTCTAGGAGCGCTTCATTGGCTGCTGTTAATTCAGGCTTAAAGCAACATTACTCCTCATGTTCATTGCAACATGGGCCACGCCTGAAAACCTGGCCCTAGCTATGTCAAGTTTGAATATAAATATATAAATATATTATATATATATAGAAAAATCAATTGGGTTGATTCCACTTGTGTTGGCCTACAAGAGTCCGTGACTGGTGGCTCTTCCCATTATTCTGACATCGTTGAATTGCTCTTCCAGTTCTTTAAGATTGACAAGAAGCGCTCTTTGGAAGATATTTGTATGGCGCTGTCAAATGTTCTGCAGCAGTGAGCATGAATAAAACAAGTGATTTCAGTATATCCCCTAACTTACATAACTTGTCCTTATATTACCTTACCTTACACCACTTCAAACAATATTACTCTCTACATTATTCAACTCATCAGACTTCTTCTCACATTACTTTAATCGAAGTGCTACCAATACGGATCAAAGCCTGAGATATTATATGAAGAGATTGAACTTGAGAATTCGCCATCTCCAGAGAGCATACATGTAGTCGCCTGTATAGGAGTCTGCCGGGTGCAACGACTGGGGAGGGAGAGAGTTAGGGAGGGAGGAGGGGAGGCTGCGATGACGCAATTGCCCGCTGACGTGCGCTGTGTTTACGGTCGGCCCCATCCGGGTCCAGTACGGCATAAAACTCTTTCAACAGGCGATGAGAGAAAAAGCGTACTTCCTGTCCCCCAGAGGGAGTCGCTCGACCATTCTTCGTCGTGTTTTATGTCCTCTGCAAAGGCAACTCTTCTTATCAGTGGACTGCAACAAAATGTCCATCGTCCGAATAACAGATATCCGGTCCCCACCAACCTCTCTCCCTTCTCCGCATCGTCCCTCCCTCCCTCCCCTTCCACTGCTCGCATCCCACGGGAACCCGAATGGAAGCGACATGAAGGAAGGTTGGCTCTGAGGGCGGAGTAATATTTCCAAATACTCGAGCGTCGTGGGAGACAAACCCATTAGGAGACACAAAGAGAGGAGGAGGATCGAGGAGGATCGAGGAGGAGAATCTAGAAGGATCGAGGAGGATATAGGAGAATGAGGCACTGCAGAGGTCAAGACAAATCGGACGATAATAGACTCCAAAACCACCTTCGTTCGCAGTTCAACATCCATCCTTGTACCACCGACCTCGCACAAGACAGACTCCTCTACTCTCCAAAAAGCCCCATCTTGGCTCCAGCCTCTTACACGACCTATTCAATTCTTAATGGTACTATTATAGTATCTCGTCACAGCAGACACGAACGTCGACAGAGCAAAGAATTCGGGTTGACTTACATTTATTCCTCTTTCGTTATTAAAGGTGAGGGAGGGTTTGAAGCGGTCAGTGATCAGGCGAAAAGCAGTGAGGCATTCAGATGCATCAGAATGGTCAGTAGAAAATATAGAGTTTTAAACGTCTTCTTTTACGGACGAACATTTTCATCATCGGTGAGGTATGGGTGGTCGTTGCAATTTCTTGGGGCAGAAACGCCAAGAGACCCATTCCAGATGAGGATCGTAGACCGCGGGAAGGATTTAAGGAAATAATGGTGGTTGGAGCTAAAGGTATGGTCATCCGTTATAGCAAAGGTAACTGGTAGACAGTTCAGTTTAGGTCTCATTCGGAATAATGCAGGAAGCAATGCAGCTTCCCCCCGATCAGATGCAGGGTTTGTCAACTTTTTACGGGAGGACATTTCCATCATTCGACGAGTGAGGGAACTTCGGTTGCGTTGAAGCCTGATGACGTCAAGATCCCCGATACTGTGAAAATCGAGTTGGCATAATCAAGGTGAGAGCAAGCAAGAGACTTGAGGAGAGTCTCTTTGTCTTAATGCAACGTGTAGCCATGACAGGAAAAAGCTGCGTAAATGTTTGCTAAGTGAGTTAAAGAGTCGGAATACTGTTCAGAGTTGCCCAGATCGTTAGCAGGGAATAGCGATTAAGCGCCTGTGAATAAGCTGGTTCCCGCGACTTAGAAATGTTGGGATTGTGACTACGATTACAGCAGACAAAGTCAACAATGCTGGCATGAGAAGAGAGTGAACGGAGGTCTTGACGTGAGTCAAACATGACAAGAGAGCAAGCATGCTGCTGTGGATCAGAGATTATAAACCGATCGTGTTCATACGTGAATATAATTATTATTCTAAGAGTTTCCGTTGAATCAACATGCAGCGTATTTGTTATGATTTAACGATGAGTCCACATTAGCATGTTCTGTTGCCAGACATTAATTGAATTTTGACTATAGGTTTTCAATTAGACGAATGGAAGCTCCGACGACTGCCTGCGTAGGCCTTATAAACAAACGCCAACATCACAGCTGCCAGAGATATACAAGCGCAGCTGAGTGACTGATGAACGACAGAATCCATTAAGATACAAGAACTGTTAGAGTTCAAGCCATGCAAGACAAAAATTCACCTGAAGACAACGCTGCAGTTTACCAAAACAGAACGAGCATTATTTTTGAATGTTGTCTCTAATTGCCAACCGATGAAGAGTAAACTACAGGCAAATCCGAATTAGTGAACGCTTCAAATTTTCTGTTTTACTTGTTGTATTATAGGAGGATGGCTCAAATCACTTTAAGCACGACTTAAAGTAAAAAAATTCCTCGACGAATTGACAAAATGCTCAAAAAATCTCAAAAAACAAAAGATCGCAGCGTAATCAACCATCTCTCTAAAGATCGATTTAATTCTATGGCGCTTGTGAAGACAATGTTTCCCGCGACTTCGTCCTCATAGGCGCTATAGGAACTCCGGATGACGATTACTCCTCTACCTGTCAGCCTGTGTCTAGGTAAACCCATTGTGTGGATTGTATTAGGACTTAATGAACGTCATGTCATGACTTGGTAAAACCCAGCAGAACGAGCATGCATCCTCTCTCCGAAGGTGGCGCTTCCGTTTTTGATTCAATAATAGAGGGATTTGGAGATGATGAACTAGGTAGACGAAACTTTTAACTAAAAAGAACAGAGGCGTGAATTGGTTGTCTGGATAGAAATGAAGAGGCATCTATTATCAAACCCATCTTTTCGATAATCACCGCCACATTTTCATGGCATATATACTTCATTAAAGGTTCACCACGTGAGCTACTTGTAGCGGAGGTTGTATTGTCTTATAGAAGTGGGAGTGCATGGGGGTATAATCGTGGTTGTTGTAGTTCGAAAGTCAGTGTTTGATATCTTGAGAATCGGTTGAGTGGAATGAAGACTCTCAGATGCCGACCGAGACGCGATCGATTTTCATGAGGCTGTGGTTCAACGGCCGCAAATATACATTACATCCGTGAAATTATTTTCATTGAACAGAGATTTTTAAACATGCTTACGGTGAGATTATAATCTGATGACTCAACAGAATATAAATGTAAATATAGATGTATAGCTGAATATAGACTATATGATTGGAGTTTGCCGTTTTGTGGCGAAGAGTAAGCTATGGATAATTGATTGGCCTTTGATTTAGTACTGGGTGGAGGTGATGCCTAATGAACGAGAAAGCCATAAGGAACATGGATCGCCGCGTTAAAACAGCTTCGCCTTGTTACATTACTATGCGAATCTCAACGGCGATACCTTGGCACAGACGGACCGACGGACGGACGGACGGACGGACGGATGGATAGCGACGAATAAAAATTGGAAATACCTAGAAGGATGGATGAGGGATCGAGGGAAGGATCGAGGGAAGGATCGAGGGAAGGATCGAGGGAAGGATCGAGGGAAGGATCGAGGGAAGAATCGAGGGAAGGATCGAGGGAAGGATCGAGGGAAGGATCGAGGGAAGGGTGGATGGACGGGAGGATTTATCGCCTTATCGCAGGAATACTCAACTGAGTCTGGAAATTGCCGCGGCTTAGTGCAGTCCACAAACGCAAGGATGGACATATGGCTGGACAGACAGCCAGACGGACGGACGGAAGGACAGAGGGACGAACAGACATGCGTCGTATGGGCGTTTGTTGGTAAGCAGCGCTGTTGGCTGGGATCGGAATGAAGTAAGTAAGTCAGGCGACTCTCCTCCACCGCCATAAGAGCAGAACGCGATTCAACCGGATTCAGCTTAGACTCCACCACCAGACGATGTCTATTAAATATAATCCAACAACATTCAAGAAATATCGATTCTCAGTTTCATAAATATATATATATATATATATATATATGTATGTATGTATATATATACATGACCACAGCCAATCATTTTTATTGATTAACTCAAAACCAAAGTTACAAAGCAGTATACAGCATGAATAATAACTACGATGAAAGAACAGGAAGTATTTGGCGATGGATACATATATATATATATTTATGTATATATATATGTACATATTATACTTGGACCAATATAAACATGTGGTTATGATGACGCATGTATATACAATGATTATAGGTAAATGCAAGACATAAATGTGTCGTACATTTCCATAATAGATTTTTATAATATATATAATATCTAAACACAGTTGTAGACGTCAAACGGCTATCGTCAATTGTGTTGCATTACGTGTGTATGCGCATAGTTTGTGGTCAGTATAGTGTCCAGTGACGTGGTGGTCAGTCTCGGCGGGACAGCGGGATGGGTTTGGGGGGGGGGGGGGGGTGAGGGGGGCTGCGGCGATTGTCTGATTTGAACTGACGTCGAATCTGGAACGCTGACATCATAATTAATCATCGGCTGCAGCCGTTGGATCCTATCGATACTGATATCGTACTGAAGTCTGCCGCCGCCGAATGTCCGGTTGTCCGAATGTCCGAGTCGCCGAACGTCCGGCTGTCTAGAGAAATTGGACCGTAGAAGGGCACTGTCAGGCGCAATGCACGCGAGACGTGGTGGCCGCCGCAGCGCTGGTCAGTGGTCTTGTCTGACAGCGGCTATCTCCTGTCCGCTTCTGTCCAATTGGTCCGGTTGAGCTGAGCGTCGTATTCTTCGTCCGGAGTAATTACAAGGAGTATATATGACGGAGGCAACAGCGGAGGCGACTGGAGCGCCGCTGCAGCCGGGTCTTCGTTGCCTTGTGCTGCGGCGATTGGCTGCTCTGTGATTATTTTGCCTCTCGCAAAGATGATCGATAGGTGGCGCTGATAAATTTAGATTAGCCGCGATCGTAATGGATGGCGTTGGAATGCACGGTTAGGTTGGGGAAGAAATGCAAGGATAGACACACACAGGCGTACAGGCAGGCTGACAAGTAGACAGCGCCGCGAAAAAGCATGCAGGAGGAGTGGCAGAGGGAAGAAGGTGGACGTGCGGCGATGCGAATGGAAACAGATCAAAGAAAACAGAGACAATGGCTCGGAAAAGAGAAGCAGATGAATAGAAGCAGACGGAAGGAAGAGGCAGAAGGTGAACTTAAAAGAGAGGACGACGAGACAATAACTGTTCGTGCAGACGAGGAGACAATAAGCGATGCATCGATTGTAAGAACGGACAACCCAGAGCTTCCCATTTGACCTTCTTGTTGGTGAATTGTTGGTGAGCGTAAAATCACTCGCGCAGTAATGAGTAGGCGAACGACTAGCGATAGATTTCGGAAGTCTTTGTGTACACACTGTTCAGCATATTTTGTGTGTAGTATTCGTACTGACATATGGCACAGTGAAATGGCACTAATCAATTAACCAATCATATTGCACGAAATTGGAGTAATCAGTCAGTATATTCACTACTCATCAATTCATACATAGCGTCATACATAGGGGTGGTCCGGAGGCAAATGCCTCCAATTTCAGGTAGGGGGATAATTTTTAGTCATGGGGGGAATATATTGCCTTCCTAACACTGGAGACCGGGGATTTGCCTCCATCACTCAGAGGAGGATTGACGCCCCTGCATCAGGTCACGTAACGTATTACGCATTCACCATTGCCACAAGTAAGAAAGTAACATACAACAAGTCAGACAGGCAGATGAAACAGGGATACGGCAGCCGGGAGAGAAACACAGAGAGAGATACAGAGACACACAGACAGACATATAGAGACAGAGAGCGAAAGAGAGAGAAGGACCAATACTAAGCAAGACAACGAACTCCATACTGTCTCGTATAGCTCTCTGCTTCTTACTCTAGCGCCACTATATAAGAGCGTGCATTATATCCATTTAGTCTGCGCATAGATGCGCTGCAACGGACAGACGTTGAAAAACGGAAGCAAATCTTTGCTATTCTTGCGACATCTGTTGGCAATTGGTACTCTTGAAATTCCAGGAAGAGGCGCCTTCAACGAATCGATGCACTCAGTAATGAGGTCGTGGAATGGATAACAGTGGAGAGGCCGACGGATTGGCTGGATATAAAAGTGTCATGGAGTGAACTGGATGGGCCAACGGCGATGACCCGATGGAATTAGGAAAGGTGAAGGAACATAATGGCTTCCAACCGAAAGAGAAAATAGTAGGAGCGCAACAAAAAGAGCAAAAGCGACGACGACAGCAACGAAAGTAATTATTCTTATAACAAAAGCAACGATGAGAAGACGAACCGTCCGAACGAAGATTATGATGACGAAGACTACGACGATGATGACTGTTTATGAGACTTCTCAGAAGAACATTTCATGAATCTCTATCAGGAGAAGATGTACAGCCAACGCAGAAGAACACGATGCGGCAAAATAGTTTACAGCTATAGAATACATTACTATATGAAATGTATTCTCGTCATAGAGAGACAGACAGACAGACAAATAGACAAATAGACTGACTGACTGACTGACTGACCGACCGACCGACCGACTGACTGACTGACTGACTGACTGACTGACTGACTGACCGACCGACCGACCGACTGACTGACTGACTGACTGACTGACTGACTGACTGACCGACCGACCGACCGACCGACTGACTGACTGACTGACTGACTGACTGACGGACTGATTGACTGACTGACTGACTGACGGACTGACTGACTGACGGACTGATTGACTGACTGACTGACTGACTGACTGACTGATTGACTGACTGACGGACTGACGGACGGACTGACTGACTGACTGACTGACTGACTGACTGACTGACTGACTGACAGATTGACAGGCTGTAAAACAGACACAGGGACAGACATAGAGACAGAGACAGAGATAGGCACAGAGACAGAGGGGACAAGACAGAAGGAGAGAGTGTGGTAACTGAGTTGGTCAGAGAAAGAGAGAGACAGACAGAGACAGAGACAGAGAGAAACAGAGACAGAGACATAGACAGAGGCAGAGATAGAGACATAGACATAGGCATAGACAGAGACAGAGACAGACAGGGAGAGACAAAGACAGAGACAGAGACAGTGACAGAATGAGAGACAGAGAGACAGAAAGACAAGGAGAGAGAGGAGAGAGACAGAGGAGACAGACAGACAAATAGATAGGTGGAGGTGGAGCCTGCACTTCTCTCAATTATATTGCTTACAAAGTTAGGATTTGAATTTGATTTGGTTAGCATCGTGTGCTGAAATGCGGTTTTACTTAGTAAAGATAAAAAACAAAATGGACGAGTGAATACATATATATATATATATATATATATATATATATATATATATATATACAGTCTTTCTGTTTGCCTGTCTGTCTGTCGTTCTCCCTGTCTCTGACATCCACTCAGTGCATATGGTCTTCGTATGACTTCTTTTACTGCGGGGCAGCGGCTACCTGAGCATAGTTGTACTGATAAACGTATCAATGATAAGCTCTTTGTATACATTGAACTAATTATCTTTATTGTAAGCCATAACTGAGTTTGTCATCCGGCATTTCATCTTTACAACAATAAAACGATGATGATGATGATGATGACGATGACGACGACGATGATGATGACGATAATGATCATCGTCATCGTCATGGTTTACACTAAATAGGGCAATGCAGTAGGCTTACACTGGACCGAATGCCATTTGATATTATCCATCGGGATACAATGCAAATAATACGAGTGTAATTATGAGCTGCAATGGTAGATTAACACATTGAAACGGATTGCTACAGACAGAGATATACGGTCAGGGTATAAAAATAAAAAATCGGTTGAGATTTGGTACGAAAAGAATCAGAGGAGAAAAGAATCAGAGGAGAAAAGAATCAGAGAAGAAAAGAATCAGAGGAGAAAAGAAGTCAGAGGAAACACAACACAAGAGCCACTGGAAAAGAGTCAGTAGTAGACGAAGATGTATAAGGCGTAGAACTAGAGAAACAAGAACAAGAACAAGAAAAAAGGACAAAGGCAAGACGAAGAAGAAGAAGATCAAGAAGGAGAAGAGAGATGTGAAATAGATAGGTAGCAGGTGATAAGTATTGAAGCGCTAAGGTCGCAGTCGAAAGGATCGTAACATCAAAGAACAGTTTCTACGACACTCACGAACGGAGCAGCAGTCTCGCTTAGGGTGACGTCTATTGCTTTTGGTGTGAGAGAATATTGGGGGTGTATTTTTAAATATTATGTTTATTTGGGTAGTCTCGAATGTTTTTAAAGTTCAAGATTTGAACTCACCATTGGAGTTAATCATTTTATAGATAAAAATTGTAAAACGTGACCCAAGTTGAGACACATTAATATTAGGGGTTACAGTAGTCAACAAAATCTATTCTCAGTTGTCATGAAAGCGGTGATATAGTTATTAGAACATCAGAAATAGTGAAGAAAGTGATTATCAAATAACTGAATGCTTTTTCATTAACATTCAACCACAGATGCGACATGCAGCCATGCATGCATACATTCACCCGCACATACAACGTACTTGCATATATACAACATACATTCCTACACACATACATACATTCCTATACCGGTGGTCTTGGTCGCTCTGTATTTACTGGCTGAAGCGACATTTCAGTGTCTATATTGAGAAGATGAAGTTCGCTGAAGCGTGACAAAAGCGCGGTGAAGTGAGGCGTTCAGTCCTCTTTAGGAATGCCACAGCGGCAGCAGCAGCAATGCCAGTCGCAGCAGCCGCAGCCGCAGCAGACGATGGACGGAGGCTGGTGAGCTTGGCTGCTGCGGCGTTCGTCATTCGCCGCCGGCAGTCATTCGTTTATCGTCCGGAAAAGCAAGTGGACAGGGTCAGAGGTCAGAGAATTTCCATTCAGACACGAAGAGTGCGATTTATTGGAATTAGGAATCCCCCAATGACTCCCATCACTTCAGCCTCAACCTCCTCACCCATTCTTATCTCCCACTCTCCTTCCCACTCTTCTTGACTCCTTCTAAAATTCCTTCCCACTCCTTTTCCCACTCTCCTTCCCTCTCTCCTTCACACCCTCTTTCCCACTTTCCTTCCCACTCTTCCTCCCACTCTTCCTCCCACTCTTCCTCCCACTCTTCCTCCCACTCTTCCTCCCACTCTTCCTCCCACTCTTCCTCCCACTCTTCTTCCGACTCTTCTTCCCACGTTTCCTTTTTCCCACCGAATCGTCTCATTCCTTAACGTCTGCTTCCTACTCTTGCGTCTCTGTATCTGCATATATCTGCAGGGAAGTCTACGTCACATAAACCTTACAGCAAAAAAACTCCATACAAGAAATAGGGAATGTCATGACCCTCCTCAAATATGACGTCGCAAAACTCTATTGGTCTAACCCCCTTCGGAAAAATCAGATGTCCAGAATGTTATATGCAAATTTTCTTATGACTATCAGAAACGTAATTTTAACTATTTAAATACTTGAAACCATGCAATAAAAAGAAGAAAATTGAAGAAAATATAATGATTACATTCATTACGCATTCCACAAGATGACAAATAAAAAACGTGTTCAATAACAATGACTTGAAACAATCCAAACTTTGTGATTCTCCATTCGCGCACGTAGAAGCAAAATGATTCCATTCAGATCCAGTACTCAGGTCCGTACTTTAAATTTTTTTAAACGCATCTTGATATTTGACATGATGATGTGACGTCACATTTCTTAGACCACCCCTTGTCACAAATCGTCACAAATGTGTGATCCCAGCCCTAGGCACCTTATATAATTTATGAACGGACCCTGTGTACGTATGAAAGCTTTGTACGAATGATTGCATGCATACATGTAGGCGTATACACTACATGCATCATGCACGCATGCATTAATGTATGTATGTATGTACGTGCGTACGAACGTACGTACGTACGTATGTATGCATGCATGTATGTATGTATGTATGTATGTATGTACGTACGAACGTATGTACGTACGTACGTACGTATGTACGTACGTACGTATGTATGCATGCATGTATGTATGTATGTATGTATGTATGTATGTATGTATGTGTGTGTATGTGTGTATGTAGACACGTATTCCTACTTCTGTTCAAGTTGTTCCTCTGTCTCCGTTCGTCCTTTATTCCAAACCAACCATTCATCCAATTCCACCCATTTCCAGGAGAAAGTAAGAGAGGCGCATCAATGTTTAAGAGAGTCGACTTAACTGGACTCGTCTCTTCACTTTCTCCACTCTCTCCACTCTCTTCAGTTTCAGCGGAGGCTGAACCTGTTAAGTTTTATAGCGCTCGTTGTCAGCCTAAAATTTGGACGTACATTGTACATTGAGTAAGAGGCGCAACGGATTTTGGCTGTGGTTGCAATGTATGTAGAATAATTGTAGAGGACAACATTATGTCCCACTAAGAGAGGTCATTAGAAGGAAAGAGAGAAGACTTAGAGTCAGATGGAAAGCACCCGTAATAAGACGATGAACCATCGTAAGATAGGAGTGGCAACGCAGTAGCCGTTGGCTGGAGATGGATGGAGTTTGTTTGGGTTTGATCAGGATACTCAGACTGATGTCTCTACCACGCGTGGTGTCTAGTACGACCGACTATCACTATGCCACACATCTAGACACTTTCATCCTGCAGTGACATAAAGCTATTTTGCTCTGGTTTGAGGCCACACTAGCAAGTCGCTTTTGAAACAAATACTTTTATTTATTTATTTATTTTTGTTACCGAAATTTGATATCGCCCTTCTTCCAACATTTTTTGCTCCGAAGTGCACACACACACACACACACACACACACACACACACTTCGACGGCGCAATAGAGGGCCTACTGCAGAGCAATTGTGCGCGAAGGACTTGCTCAAGGTTCCTACACAGTGGAGCCTCGGATGAAGGTCAAACCCGCTCACTCAGCGCACACTGAGCATTATGGGCCGATCGCTCTAACCGATCGGCCACCGTGCCACCGTGCCGTATCCATGTGATGGATAAGTATAAAGTATAAAGTATAAAGTATGTGATGGATGTATGTGAGCAGTAGTAACTGCCTGGAATAGACACTATTTGTCGCGGCGTGTGTTATATATATACCTACGTGTAGATGCAGCTTTGAGCGAATAAAATCAATTCCAATCTGCGAAGTCTTGGCGTCGAGAGATGGTCAGTTTTATGTCCACTTGATCTGACCATTAACGGAGGCGGAACATCAATTCGCGGTCGATCCTTTCTCTGACTCAGCAGTCCTTGCACTTCATCTTCGACCGGCTTCAGAGGATGACGAAAGACAACGGACACAGCGTGCATTCTCCGCTGGACCCGTTTAAAAATTCTCGCAACATCAGTCATGCGTCGCCGGGATACATTGGCATTAGAGATTTAGAGCCAGGTCAAATGCACCTGCATGAAAATAATATGAATAAGTGACATAGTAAACCACTGTTTGCACACTGGCAGTGCCAGTCCCAAGCCTGTTTAAAGGAGAAGGGCTATGCTAATGATCTTTGTAATGCAGTGTCAATCAATTAATCAATATATCAGCTCTCGTTTATTCAGATATCATGCTGACAAAAACGCAACTTTTTACAATGGTCATAATAGATATTGATTAATATTTGATCAGTTTATGGTTACGCCGAATCAGAAAATCAGTAAATATGAAATTAAAAATAAATAAAATGTGTTAGTAGCCTATATGTTTTTTGTATAATTCTCTGGGTATAAAATGTCGAATATCTTTTTCCGGTAAGACAGAGTCATGACTCTGGGGTCGTTAAGCTAAGCTCGTGTACGCAGATTGATGTACACAATACTGTATATATATATCATCTAGATACCCACATTCCCCACCCTGATGTATCGATCCAGCTGTGCCTTCTTATGCACTGTTTCATCGTTTTGAAACTTCGATCCATGAAATATTTTCTGGCCAATTTCGTAAGAACTGTAATTGATTTTAAAATGCAAACACATGTTAACAGAGCCAAAGATCCCATCGTCGCATGAGTCACGAGTGAAGCAATAGAAACTCACTTAACAAGCATCAGTCGATATCGGTGAACATCAAATGAGTCACGTCCTTGTCACTCAACTTTGGAATTCAGAGACGTCAATCTCCCTCTGAGTGTTGGAGGAAAACCCCTCTGTCCCAAGTGCCAGACCAGCAAGATATCCCCCTAAGACTCAATAAATGTCCCCCCTGCCTGAAACTGTAGGCATTTGCCTGCGGTGCCCCCCCTATCTGCACGCGCCTGTTGGAAATTACTTCATAGTTTGGGCTATATATTCCGCCCTTCCGGAAATAACGTTCCGCTGCAATTAACTGGTTCATCCCACGAATTCACCAAAACATCAACTCTTTCTACATTGTAAACGTCTATTGTCAGCACCAGTCTTTCGCTAAAAACCAAAATGCGTTCCTTTCAAACAGATCGTGTTCTAACTCATTCCCTTCCCTTTCCTCTCTGTCTGCATGCTCTGATTCCTAACGCCATCCACCGTAGCCGTTTGATCACCTGATTGTCTGACCCTTTGATCTTCAACTGGAACCGATTGTGACCTTACCTATCTATTGATTTTACCTTGACTGAGCGCCTGTGAATAAGCTGGTTGCCGCAACGCAATCAGAACTATTGAAATGAAGGTATTGTCTTCTCCGGAAAATAAAGCGTTTAATAATCGGTGCACGCTATTTGTTTCGTTTTCTTCCTAGTTGTGCAAGGTTTACCTCTGACATAGCTGCTTGTCAGAAGGAGGAGGCATAGCTGCCTTGCAAAGTGTGACGACTCTCACCTCCTCAGATGTATACGCCGTGTTTCCATCAAACATATTGCTATCGTCAAGTCACCCTTATTTCGTATATAGTCTCCGAACGCTTTCCCAAGATTTGGATAGCGAGTTTGAACGTCATTTAACTTTAGACAGCTCTAAACTCTCAGTGTCTGTAGATTTAGATAGCGCCTCTCTAACAATCGCTATTCAGACACGACTTTAACGGGACCATTCGATCCCTTCAGATAACCCTATTCACCAGCTGTACCTGAAGTTTGATTGTTTCATTATATTCACTGTATTATTTGCATAGGAAGTAGCCTACATCCATGTAAGATATGATAAAATAAAGATGGATCGTATATCTTCGCTTTATTTCAAACTGACAGACCGCAGTAAGGTCACAAGTACAGCTTGAACGGATCATGACAAGTTATATTATTACAGATCTCAAATTTAACTCTCCGCAGCCATGCAAGGCACCCACAGAGTTATGAATTTGATTTAACCAACGCCGCCGCCTAGCGAAATCAGGATTGGTCAACCTTACGGTCCAATGCCTAATCCATTACTTCAACCCATTATGCAAATCTGCCTCAAACCATAATCCTTTCGCTAGCTAATGCTCTGATTTCCAGTCAAGTTTAATACTGGACCTCACATCGTATATACTGTGTCACTAAGCGAGATTCACAGAAATTGCAAATGGTTCTAAATTCTGTGACCAGAACCATAACAAATCTCTTAAGTGCGTGTACCAGCATAATATGTCCTTAGACCTATAGCCATCGCCACACTGGTTGACCATTGACCATAAAAATCCAATCTAAAATCTGCCTCATACATAGTTCACACAGGACTGCGTTTAAAAGCAGTCGACAAATCTCGCTGTTCAAAACCACTGTTTGCACTCTGTCAGTGCCAGTCCCAAGCGTGGATGAAGGAGGAGGGCAACGTTAATCATCTTTGCTATGGCACAGATGTCGTTAAACTGCAACCACGTCTCTCTTCAACATTCATTCCTTAATTCTTATACTAACATATTTTGCACTTGAATTGCTGTCAAGGTCTTAACTCGAAAACAACTGAACTCATTTAACTTGCTTACTCACCGCCATCTGATTCATGTTTACCCTGGCCTATCAAACTTCGATTCATCAGACATCGACTTATCAGATCTCGAAGATTCTGATTTCTACCCTTCAGATCTCGACCCTTCAGATCTCGATCCATCAGATCTCGACCCTTCAGATCTCAACATATCATATCTTGACCCGTCAAATCTTAACCCCTTAGATCTCACCCATCAGGTCTATACCCATCAGATCTTGACCCTTCGAATCTTGATTCATCAGATCGCGATCCGTTAGATCTCGACCATTCTGATTTCTACCCTTCAGATCTCGACCCTTCAGATCACGACCCATCAGATCTCGACCTATAAGATCTCGACCATTCTAATTTCTACCCTTCAGATCCCGATCCTTCAGATCACGACCCATAAGATCTCGACCTATCAGATCTCGACCCATCATAACACGACTGCATGCTGTTCCAGCGGATTGTTGCTCCTGATCACGATTTAACCTGCTTCGAAAATCGAATTTTGCGCATTGAGGCAAAAACAGTGCTATACTCGATATTTGATATTATTTATATTGTTAGATGCCTTTGTTCTGCTCTGCTGTCTTTTGCGTATTTTGCTCCCACTCTGAGTTTAGTTAAGTATCTTGAGTCGTTGTGCTTAGAACTTCCGATGATGCTGTTCCGTGGTTCATCGTTTGACCGAACTGCTTGTCTACGCTACTTGACTCTGTCTACCCTTCAAGTTGATGCAGTCCTTGTGTGTTCTTTTCTACGGAGTCTGGTAATGTATACGTTGCCTTTCGTTGATTTATATATTGTTTTAATGTAATATTTGTGCATATAACCCCTAGTTTGTTCTCAATCATAGGGATGCATGCTACAATATACAGTTCGACTTGACTGAAATAATTTGACGTTGAATATTAGTGTTATTGTAAGCCTAGAAATCTACATGCTTCGTTGGAGCATTCTTTCTGTGTTCTGATTCTGCGTACACTCGCCGTACATGCGTAAATCTGTCTAAGAACCCAATCTGTGCATATAGAATTATAGATCCTATGTAATTACATATATATATATATAATATATATATATATATGAATATGCATGTATTGTCATGTACTTTTTAGGTGCATACATGTATATACATATGCATCGGCTGATGTGTGGGATGTACATATACAATGTACGTGTTTGCGAGTGTTAGGCAGAAGCGCTCGGTATCATCGTGTGTTTCTGGGTCGACGTTGGTTTTGTGTCATTATGATTGCATTCTTCCCGTTGCTGTACACCGGATCTAATCTTCTTAGACGCCTGCGTCTCCCCTTCCACACCCCAACCCCATGCAAGTCTCCATTCAGTCTCCAGTCTCCACAAGACTCTCTCCGTTGTCGCTCCATAGTCACTTCCTCCTCCACCTTCTTCTCCGAACGCCTTCTCCATTCTCCGCCTCCTCTCTCTTTGGCTTTTGGGCTAATCCTTTCATCCACGGCACTGATCCATAGAATCCAGTGGTATGCAGCCCTTCCTCCCTCCCTCTCTCCCTCGGTCCATGGACTCATGAAATGCTAAGGTTCAAAGAGCACAACGCACTACTTCCTCTAATCTTCTCCTCTCTGTATAGTTACGCGACCGAATGACTCGTGAAGACACATCCGACTCAACAGGTGAAGAAAGAGTAGACGCCATAGAATGCAACTAATCCAATCTTAGGACTTCTATGGCGCCTTGTCACTGTGTAGGGACCTTGACCAAGTCCATTGCGCACAATTGCTCTGCAGTACAACTGCAATTGCGCCGTCGAGGCGTGTGTATGCACTTCTGAGCAAAAGATGTTGGAAGAAGGGAGGTATCGAATTTCGGCAACAAAAATAAATAAATAAATATGCATAAGGCGTCATTCGACCATCGCTTCATGCAAGTGAAACCGCTATCAGCAGTAGTGGCTTTACAGAGAGGCCATTGCTCCACCAACTGAGTCTGTGGCCCCTGGTGCCCCCCCCCCACAACTTTAGTCCACTTTTAGTTTTACCAAATCAATACATCCTGACAGAATCAGGTTCCCATGTCCTCCATGCCACCCCCCGTTGGAAACGCAGAGCCGATAATGGTTGTCAATTTAAGTGCATTAGTATACATGTATAATTGTATACATAAGCTCACAAGGTTAAGTGTAATGGTATTAAGTGAAGTCGATATTCGATAAGTTTTAAAAATGAGAGCTTTATCTACGGAGGGTAAAGGGTGGAAGAGCTGAGTCTAGTTCTAATTCTGAATGACGTAGCCTACTCATCTATGATGAGTGCATAAACCGTACACTGTCGACGGGAAGACGAGGCGTACTGGAACAGAGAGTACTGGGACAGAGAGTACTGGGACAGAGAGTACTGGGACAGAGAGTACTGGAACAGAGAGTACTGAGACAGAGAATACTGGGACAGAGAGTACTGAGACAGAGAGTACTGAGACAGAGAGTACTGAGACAGAGAGTACTGAGACAGAGAGTACTGGGACAGAGAGTACTGGGACAGAGTGTACTGGCCAATGTGACCATCCGCCCTCGAATGACGAGGTTGAGAAATTGAAGTCGCCTCGCTAACACTTCATACACACGGCTGCCTCATGTCTATAGCTTAGGGGACTGTACTTCATCTTCAATTGATTCTTCCTCTTCCCCCTCTTCCTATTTCTCTTCCTCTTCCACTTTTTGTCTTCCTCCTCTTCTCCTCACCTCCCTCATCCTCCTCTTCCCCTTATTCTTCTTCTTACTCCTCTTCTTTTGCCTCCTATTCATCATCATCTTCTTCTACTTCATCATCTTCTTGCTCCTCCTCCTCTTCATCTTCTTCTTCCTCTTCCTCTTCTTGCTCCTTCTTCTTCTTCTTGCTCCTCCTCTTCTTGCTCCTTCTTCTTCTTGCTCCTCCTTCTTCTCCTCTTCTTCTTCCTTTTCATTTAATCCTACAGCTACAAGCCATCCGCCGGCAACGCCCTAAAACCCAACACCGTTTCAACGAGAGGCATTGATCATCAAAGTCAGAGTGCGCGTTGATTGAGTCCAACCGCGTGACGTCATACATTCCGTTTTAACTAGGCTATGTATGTAATGTAGCGTGGAAACGGAATGCATGACGTAAAGCTGCTGCAAACGACGACCTCTGCTGATCAGTTAGCAAGGCGTCAAACATAAAGTCTTTTATGTGATTAGTTTTACTACTAAGCATTTATTACGTGTACCATGCATCTTTATTGTTTGTTTGCACATGCCGTTCTTATTAAAGAAAATGCATACTTACTTATATTGAAACAAACTACATTCCGGCGCATGAGTTAACTTATTGTAAGATAGAGGCGCCATCGATTATTTAGATTAAACTATAGATAATTTTGATAACATTTATTTCTATACGACACTATTGCTACATATGTGTCTTGATCTTTGTTCGTAGACTTTGTGTGGCCTCAGAGGCAACAGTGACGAGTGCAAGGTCATTCGGTGCATCTATCCATTCGGTTTGGACTGCGCTGTCTCTCGAAATCCGTGTTTAGGAACATTCATTACATCGAAAGCTTAAGCAAATTCCCATCTGAAAGATTAAGTTTGCTTACTCTCGTCATCTGACTAAATCTTGACGGGAACGAATAAACCAAGTTCACTACATTACTAGCGTACATGCTGTGTATTTAGGCATAATCTACATGTTTAAGTCTACGTATTTCAAAGTTTCATATAAATAGTAATAATAATCATACATGTAAATGTTTCAAAATAATACTTAGGCCTAGGTCTGAAGTCCAAATACGGCAACAAATACATATGTCTTTCGTATGAGCACAATGGTATACATTTACTCCTTCAACAAAGCAATGGTGCATTGAAACCTGCAATCATTTAGAATTGAGTTTTATAAATATAAGGAATCCTTTAGTTCAAATTCGATCTTTGCTGTTTTAATATTAAGCCATCATAACTGGTAGTCCTGTTGATCAATTATATCAAATAAGCTTATACATTAACTAGTAAATGCAGGCGCACTCAATGCTCTCAGGGCTCGTTCATCATTCTGTTTGTCAAGAACAGTTTGGTTGCATTTCCAAAAGTCTTTACAGTTACCCTCATCATATTCACCGTGGCTTTTGATATTAAGACATGATGTCACTTGTGACGATTGGGTTTACACGGCCTCAGTGGCTTAGCGAGGCAAAGTGACGCCTGGGGTGAGGGTACAAAATGCTGCCTTTGTCTATTATTTCCATCACTTTATTCTTCTGCATATCCTGGGATATGCACAGGGGGTGATAGGCATAAGACACTTGCTTTGAGTGTTTTCATTATATATACACATTAAGATTATTCCCTTTAGTATTCAATTCATTATACAGCTAGTAACAGCATCAGCATGCACTGTCAAAATTAAAACTGCTGACTAATTAAAATGAGTTATCATTTGATATAAAAATTATAAAATAGAATAAGATAGTATTAATTAAGACATAAACCATTTATAAAGCAGACAAAAAAGCAAGCCTCATAATAAAGTTACTAAACGACTTGCAGGCAATATCAAAAATTATAAAGTTGACATAAAATTGAAACTAAACAGTAAAACTTATTCTTTCTTTCTAGATATTGACAAGACAGTCCTAAATAATATCATTTAATCATAATGAGACTATAGTAAGTCTATCAGAGCCGGTGCCTGATATAGGCGACATAGGAAGCCACTAGCTAGGGCTTAAAATTTCAGGAGCGCCAAATTTTACGGGCGGCAAATTTTAGGGATAATACGGTAATGTTTTAACTCAGGAAAAAAGTTTCATGATGATAAAAAAGAAATTTATAAATAAGTTATTAAAAATTAGTGTTTGGTTAATTCCAATAACGATTTTCAATCTCTTCGCTCCCATTGAATCTCCCGCTCTTTCTCTATTAATTTTACTTTGCCAGAATCGTCTATATATTTTGTCAAAAAAACATTTTTCTGTGCCCCGTGCAGTGTGTGCCTGACCCAATATATTTTCTCACATCTTACTGCTTATGTAACGGGGGTGAGGGCGCTCTTACTTAGATGACTGCCTAGGGCGCCAAATTATCTGAGGACTGTTCCGATGTCTATAGACATTAGGTGCCAGTCGATTACTTCGATGGTACTTCGAACGGTATATCGTATATGTTTGCTTTAAGTCGAGAAAAAGCTAAAAAGCATTGTGCCAGGCTTAGACAAGGGCAACAAGAATCTTCTAGAATTCAACTTTACAATAATAATTTTAATTTATTTTTGCCGAAAATGCCGCCCCTAGGACAAGTGCCACTGCAAGGCCTCATTAAAAGATCCCGCATGTACTCTATAGTGACTAAATAGCTCAGACTTTTTCTAGCAGAAGGACAAGACCTACACGACACTGCAATTATCGTCCCAGAATGAAGCGTTTCAGCATCTGTTTCTCTAGTATTCTGTTATTCACATTTTCAGTGTCCGTGTTCGTCATTTTAACGAGACAGTCGGAAGGAAATCGTGATCAATATGCGGTCCGTCTAAACACTGGTCTCTCATCAGAAGAACAGCCGCTGTCGAAGGCGCAAGAATTAGGGGCCAATGGAGTCTAATTGGTAACCTATTCAAGTGCCTGTATGAACTGTCAGTTGTTTCCAAGTACATCGGTCTAAAGTACGAGTACAAGTACTCATGCAATCAATGGAGTCTAATTGGTAACCTATTCAAGTGCCTGTATGAACTGTCAGTTGTTTCCAAGTACATCGGTCTAAAGTACGAGTACAAGTACTCATGCAATCAATCAGTCAGTCAGTCAGTCAGTCAGTCAATCATTATACTTTATTGATCACTATATTAACTTAAGTATATCGTTTTAACTGTCACGTAGGCCTACATTGGCATTAATGGGAAAACCCAACGGAACTCAAGGTTTCGCTAATAGATTCCGCTCTTATTACATCAATTATTAATAATTAGAATGTCTGCTATTCGTCACATGATGCAATTTGGCTTAAATCAATCTATTGCTATATATGGTGTTCACAAATAATCATTAATTAGGCCCAGTTATACTTATACGTCTCTCCAATAACATGGTTGTCCACAATACGTCAAACGCAAAATGACGCGAAACAAAACAAACATTAGTTCATACACAAAACCATAGAACAATTTTAAACAAGTGCATATATAAGGAAAAGAACCTTTTGTTTGTTCTTGAAATGATACACTATATAGGCAGACTTGTAAGTTCATTGGACAGTGAATTCCAGAGTAGTGGTCCATATATTGTAACACCATACTGGACGATGCAGCCTCTGGTCTTAAGAAAAAGTAGGATTATAAGTGCGCTAGAATAGTTCTCGAGAGCAAGTACAAGCACAACGGGATACAATGTCATCTCTGGCAATAATAATAATAATAATAATAATAATAATAATAATAACAGCGTTTGAATTTATGTCTGCGACGTACGTGTAAATCGATTCATTCATTTATGCATTCATCCATTCATTCAGCCTGCGAGTCAGTCATCCATTCAATTATTCATTCAGAACGTAAAAACATTTATGTAGCGCCTCTTTAGAAACCGTTCTCAATTCAGCTTTAGAGAAAAATGTTAATAAAATCTAACAGAAGGCATTTGTGTCTCTTACAATCATGCTCCCAATGCCTTCTTCTTTTAGCACTACTTCCGTGATTCTGATTCTCCTTCTCCTTCTCCCCCTAGTTCTCATCCGTATAACGATCCGTGGATTCTCTTGCATGATATTGAGTCCTCCCCACCCATTTTAAATTATTCATCCCATACATACATATATATATATATGTATTTGATTATATATATATACATATATATATATTTATATATATATAATAGGTATCTTCCTCTTTTTCTGATGGCCTATAATTTTACGCATTATATGTGAGGAAAATCGTTCAATTAGATACCTTTTGTGTTTGCCTAACCAGATTTCAACAGTGCTCCACTTTAATTAACCTTTGGCCGTGAGTTGTATTTGATCAACGTTCTGCGTATCCGTATTTACATAATTATGTGGTATATATCGGTCGATACAATTATACAGTATGCGTACCTGACAGCTGAACTAACGCAGATCAATCGGTTACTATGCGGTGTGTTTAGATAGACCTACTTAGTGGATCTATTTAGATTCTAAGTGATTCAGCTCAACGGATAATTAATTACTGCAGGTGCAACCCTTTCTCCAGGTACTTCGTCAACCCTTCCTAAATAAAGCACTACGATCGGTAGCACAACAAATATCGGTCGTCGTCCTAATTCCGCCAAATCAACTGCCCCTCTCTGCAGCAGCCTGTGTTAATTAGATTAGGATCCAGTTCATTGCTTCCGTTACATTCTACTAGTTTTCTGTCCGTCACTGCATCGCTATGTTTGCATAACTGCCTGCCTGTTTATCTGTTTGAATCGCTTCTCTGGGTCATTGTTTGTCTGCTCTCCTGCGTGTGTGCGTGCGTCTCAGCTGTCCGTCTGTATGACTGCCTACATATTCTCCTACCTCCAATCCGTCTGCGTATCTCCCGGTCTATGTAGGTTGTCTATGTGTTCTGCCTGATTATCTATATGCGTGTCTGCCTAACTCTCTATCTGCGGTTCTGTATGTCTGTCTCTCTGGCTGCCTGCCAGTGATGGTGAGAATGCCTTTTACAAGCATTTTTTTTAGTGCAAGTGGGTCTATACATACGCTATCACAAGAGTGTTTATTATACAAATGAAAACACCTTTTCAAATAAGTATTTTAAATGCAAACAGAAATACATTTTAATCCAATTATCTGAAAAAGTCTATGTTTATACAGGTAATTAAAATATAATTCTAGTACATCTTATGCGTGTAATAAAATACATGTGTGGCACGGTGGTTGAGTGGTTAGAGCGGGTTCGATCCTCGTCCGAGGCGTAATTGTGTAGGCAAGTCTTGACCTTGAGCAGGTCTTTCGCACACAATTGCTCTGCAGTACAACTGCAATTGCGCCGTCGAGGCGTGTGCTCATCTGAGCAAAAAATGTTGGAAGAAGGGCGATATCAAATTTCAGAATAAAAATAAATACAAAATAATATAAATGCATTTTATACATGTTCTAAATAATATCAAGAACATGTATAAAATGCATTTATATTATTTTATATTCACTTTTTATTCAGAAATTTATTATGGAAATTGCATTATATGCAAATCTGACAATGAGCCGTCACAACGTGACTCATTTGTGACCACCTTTTTGAAAGTACGCCGATCAAGCTGCGTGCCTCTGATATAGTAGTTAGTTAATTCACTGTGGTGAATATTATGATTAACGGTATCAAAATTTTTAGTTAGTTAACAGATATCATTAGAATATTCATTTTTTAAGGCTTGGATTATTTTGCCATGCATAATCGTTAACGGACCCGACTTAAATATGTATGAGGGTGAGAAAATATATGACTTGTCACAATGTTATGTAATGTAAGCCTACTTAATGTAAGCCTAACGAACATGTTGCACATGACTTTCTCGTTAAATTTTAAAAGATAGTCACAAGTCGGTTATTTGCTAGTCTGTTTCTTTCGCTCTTCTTAAACGATGGGACAACTTTTGTTGGTTTTATAAATATCCTAAGTGGGACAATTACAGAATTCAATGAGCCGTTTATGATATTACAGCTATACGCGGATTAACAGCTAGCCCGCATTGACTAGAGGCATACAGGTGGTATGATTACCGTGCTATAAAATTAGTGGAACTTCGAACATTGAGACGACTTCCAAGATCCTACTGGACACTGCAGGGATCCAACGAGCACAGAAGCAGAACGACGTGAGAAGAACGTACCTGTTGCTTATGTAGTTATAATTATAGTTATAATTCGTTTAAGAGCGCTCTTAAACTCTTTCTCTTAAACTCCTCCTCTTTAGATCATCTTTTCACAGCAGGGCACTGAGTCTATGATTCCAAACCCACTGATTCCAATAAAATAACGTTTATCAATTAAATATGAGATTATCTACACATATTATCTGGTTTTATTTTCTCGCATTTGTAACAGTTTGTCACATTGTTTTTGGCGTATTATTAAAAATGTGGTGATGAGGATTGAGAGAGGGACAGGTACTCTTTAGTTTAAGATTAGTTATGGTTTCATTTATCTTCTTTTTCAATCCTGTTTGTTGTGTTTTAATAGTTTTATTGTTTCATCTGTAATCATTGTCAAATTCAAGGGTTTTTTGTATTCAATGTACCACCTGACGAACAGATTGAGTAATTCGGTTATTTAAAAAAAAATATTTTGCTATATTCTTATTTTAATACCTTTCATCTCAACTCGCCATCTTCGTAGTTTTGTTGTACAGGGAAATTAGGGGTTCCTTTTAGCGGGGTTTAATCCCCTTTGGAACTCCTGTTGACCATCTTTATTTTCAATTGTATAATTTTCTTGTTGGCTTCAATTGAACTAATTTCTATTTATTTGACAATGTGCTTCTGTTTGCTAATCTTTTGTAAATGTGGCACGATGGTTTCAATAAATTTGAATTGATTTGATTTGATGTAGATTACCTCCTGTTGAATGTCTACATTGGACTTTCTACAGGCATTTGTGTAAATACAGAGACAGACAGACGGATAGACAGAGACAGACAGACAGAGACAGCGACAGAGATATAGACAGCGACAGACACAGAGACAGAGACAGAGGCAGAGGCGGAGACAGAGACAGAGATAGAGACAGAGACGTGCAGAACCAGGGAATGGCAGGAAAAGGCAGGATATACATGCACTTAATCCGCCTCTTGGCAAAGCTGAGGCTGCAGGAAGACGAACATGATTAAGAAACGGCCATAAATAAACAGACGGACGACGCAAACGCAATTATACAGTTCTCTCTTATTTGTTCGTCCAGACCTTTTCTAATTCTCCATCAGCGCGTATTCGTCAATCTTGAGCCGCCTCCGCTTCCACCTCCACCTCCACTCCACCTCCACCACCTCCACCGTCTCCACCTCCGTCATAGGTGCCTCTCGTCTCCAGCAGAACCGCTTGCCTTTGGCTCTCGACCGACACGGAGAAGCGTGTCAACACACGAAAGCAATTAGGGTGTGGAAAATATCATAGACAGGGACGAGAAGAAGGAGGCGGCGCATTGAACAACGACGCTCTGCAGCAGCAGCAGCTATATCCTCGGCTCCCGTTTCGCTAATCTCTGGTACCATCAGATCAGGTTCCTTCTACACCTTCATCACAGCACGACATCGAAACCTCCTAATATTGTAGACCCGTTTCTATAGCGCACTTATACGGTTCCCACTGCTTCCATTGAGTTTCAGCGTAATTCAATAGTATGGATTAAATAGCACGTTGAGCCTTCACCGAGGCCTATAGAGTATAGACAGAGAGCGGTAGAGGAGGTTAAGGTTAAGACGGTTTGCTCACTCAGAGCAGCACATGCGCCGATCGATATGATATTGGGTTTATCATCTCATCTCTAATATCGATCAGGTCTGGACTATAATTACGTCTGTCTCCATAGAAATATTTTCTATGTTGGTTGTCATCCGGGTTCTGGATCAAAGGGAATCGCAACTGGTTCCTTGGTCTATGACTGACCTATAAATCTTTCGAATCTCTTCCTCGTATCCGTCTTTGTGGACCGACGTATTCAACATTCAGACTAAGACAGAATACGTCATTGGTTTCGGACCATGACAGAATGCGTCATTGACTTAGGACTAACACAGAATACGTCATTGACTTAGGACTAACACAGAATACGTCATTGACTTAGGACTAACACAGAAAGCGTCAGGGTTGGCTTAGGATCAAGACAGAATACGTCATTGGCTTAGGACTAAGACGTCTTTGGTTTAGGTTGGCATAGCTCTAGATTCACACATATATGTATCCTGTTCGTCTTCTCTTCTTGTTACTACTGAGGCCTTAGATTACGGTCGCTATATATTGAAACGTCTGCTTAGAAATAAACGTCTGCATAATTATACATTTACTATCGAAGACATGACTCATCTTGAGTTGGCTCAGCTCGTCAATCTGCGTTTGTCTCTGAACGCCGTGTACCAGCGGAACTGGTGGTTATAAAATGTTGCTTACAAGTATAGAAACATATCTCAGAATTTGATAGAATATTGGGTTGAGTAGCAAATACTGAACTCTAGATTCTGATCTCGTATAGGCTTTTACAGGAAGTGGATCAACATACTGCTGTGTCATTGTCCAGCCGAAAGCGGACTTCATTAGATATAGCACCGACGCATAAGCTGGTCTTCTTGACGACGCTTTGATATAATATTGCTGAGAAATTTTAAATCCTTGCACTGCGTTCGATTACGTGAGACTATCCTACGTTACATACGTCATTGACGACGCAATTTCCGGTGGCTTTACTTCGCTATTTTCTTTGCATTTGCTCTGCACCGAAATAACCTTGTAACACAACATCGAATATCGTCGCTCTAAAATTGGTTTCAGTTCGCCCTGTTTCGGACACATGCTGCTGCAGTGGAGATGGTCGTTAAGTTCCTCAATCTTCCCATTTTAATTGGAAGCCCGTTCGTCCGAGTTCATTTCATAGTCTGACATAAATCGGCATTTAATACGTTATGCACTCAAAATAAAGCTCAGTTATATGTATATATAAATAGAGGTCCATGATTACATACATATGTATATATATAATGTATAATGTATATAGGGTCTCTATCAACATTTGACTGAATAAGGATGCCACCCA
>OY365812.1:22431521-22434021 GCA_959347315.1 Bimastos eiseni
TAATCGTTTAATTTCAAACCGACAAAACGCAGTGTGATTACAAGTAGTAAAGTTTGAGCAAATGATGACAACTCTGCGACCCATTGCGTTCACCATTGCTCTACGCGCACCCTCACCCTCAGTGGACTAGTACAAACAGACAGACAGACAGACAGACAGGCAGGCAGATGGACGGACGGACAGACACACACGCTGATACTCTGATATACATGAAAAGCAGTCGAGTACAAACAGATAAACAAACATCAGATTGGAGCCACGTTCGCAGAAACCACGTTACACAATGCTGTATGAGAGACTTTGTCAGAAAGTAATACTATTGAAAACGGGAGTAGATTAAGCTTATTATATCGAAAGTCTCTGTTTAGAAATTTCACACCCGAACAGCCTGCCACAATGACTCCTCGGTCGTCACCGGAAGTCCCACTTGAATTCAGCGAGATCTCACAGCCCCGCGATTTAGAACAAAATTCATGAAAACCCAACCGACAAAATGCCTAGCCCACCAATTCTGTGGCAACTCTCTGTGGTCACCGGAATTCGTCGTTCGTCCCTGTTCTGTTCCGATAAGCGGCCTTTATGAATGCGATGTAAGGGAAATGGTAGAATCTGTCCCTGATATTCTCCATTACTTCAAAAGTGGGTCCAGTAACCTCTGAGGAATGCAGACTAGAAAGATCTGTATATAGAACTAAGAATAGAATAGGTGGAAACAATAGAAGTCGAGCACTGAATCGTCGTGCCGTTTGGGAATGTGCTCCATGTGAACCTGGTGTTTGGATATCTGCTGTTTGGGAATCTGATGTTTCGAGATAAAATGTTTGGGGATCTGATTTTTATGGAACTGATTTTTAGGAATCTGCTGTTTGGGGATCATCTGCTAGGGAATATAATGTTTGGAGATCTGCTATTTGTGTTTTTTTAAGATAAAACGTTTGGGATTTGATGTCTGGTGATCTGCTGTTTGGAGAGAATCTAATTGGAGATCAGCGGTTTGTGAATCTGATGTTAGGTGATAAACTGTTTGGAGATCTGGCGAGATGCGTTAACCGGTTGGCTTTCTTTCTGCTGTTTTCTTTAGAGCCATGGAACATATTGTTGACATCGCCGTTGATTATGAAAACACCACATGTCACATAAACTATATTGCCGTGTGTCGTATCTTCAATCTTTGCTGCTATTTTCATCTAACACCGTAATTGTGACATACCCAGATACATGGCAACACGAATTTAGAGTTTCTACTGCAAATGGCACTTGGTAAGCATGCTCTCTCTCTCTCTCTCTCTCTCTATCTATATATATATATAAATAAAGGTGGGATATCGGTTTTTGCAATGGCTTAGTGTGATGTCACTAGTTTTATGTCTAAGACGATATTCTATCGCCTCTTCATTTAAGGAAGAATAATAGCATTTGTCTTTCAAACGTTTCTTCTGTTGGTCCGGCCGTCAGTTCGTCTATTTCCCCTCCATCCGTGTGTGTGTCTGTTGGTGTGTGAGCTTCCCTCTCTCTGGTTGGACTCTTTGCTGACGTCGTCTGATCCACCAAACGAACGAACGGATGACTTCCGATAGAATCAACGTCAGCTTCCGGTTTGCAAAGAACCGATTGTGGTCGCGACATCGAAATCGCTCATCTTGCTTCAATAAATTATGTATCGCTGGAGCGGGAGAAATGGGTCGAGCAAGGGCAATGGTGTAACAGAAGTGCAGTGACGGGCACAAACAATATCACTTCTTCTTTTTCTTCCTCCTCCTTCTCCTCTTCTTCTTTTTTCTTCTTCCTCCTCCTCCTCTTCTTCTTCTGTCTCCTCTCCATCTCCTTCTTCTTTTACCGGTTTTTGGTATGCGATTTTTTTCACTTTCCCAGAAAAAAACAAGAAGCTTGTGGATCAGTTAGCCAAGAGTGTGATTGCTCGCACTGAGACAAGTGAAACCTGCAGGAGGCGGTTCCGCATTAAGATAGCTCGATACTACAGCATACGTTGTTCTAGCCCAACATTTTAAGGTTCATGGTCACATTTTTGATAGTTAATAGGGATGGGGTCACAGTACGTTGCGTCGTGAGGTGGACTCCGTATCAAAACAGTAGGAGCTTTCTGTTTATAATGCGGAGAGAACGAAGCTCAGCTTCCTCCTCAACGACGATTGTTTCTGTGTAGTCGCCTTGCTTTCTAATTCCTTCAGTCGCTGTTTATTTGCGTCTCAGAGTCAGAGTGACTGCTCTTGCCAGGGACGCCGATCCTCCCTGAGTGACGAAGGCAAATCCTCGGTCCCCAGTGTCAGGAAGGCAAGATATTCCCTCTTAAGACTAAAAAAATATCCCCGTACCTGAAATTTGAGGCATTTGACTCCGGACCGGCGACACTCTATTTGGACGCCTTTGACTCTTGCGAATAATTAATGAATAGTAGAAGCAGTTGAAGTTGTTGCAGCAGCAATTACACTAATAATGATGATGATGATAATAAGAGCGATGACTCTGATTATAACAAAGA